>VXBX01001290.1:324493-384861 GCA_013400415.1 Scytalopus superciliaris | reverse complement strand
CCCCCTTTTTTTTTTGTTTTTCTAATTTATTAATTTTTAAATCGCCTCTGCCTTTCTTTTGCATAACCGTAGGTGAAGCAGTCTTGCACACACATGTAGGAAATAAATAAATAACTGCTTTATGCCCTTCCTCCCCTTTGCCCTCTTCGCCCTCTTCCGAAGGCGAAAGGAAAACCTTTTCAGCGCTGCCCCCCCTGGACCCCGCTTCTCCCATGGGATTTCCCAGCAGGCTGGAAGCTGAACCCCCTTGTTCTTTCTGGAAACTCTGGAGCTGCTCCCATGTGTGTTGCTTAACGCCCTTTTCGGAGCGGTTGAGTTGCAAAGCGTCGAGGCTGTGAGATTTACGGTGCAAGAAAGAACTTGATAGGAGATCTGGCTGGCTGCTTTGTTTGATTCTCCCTTCAGCAGTCAAATAAGGTGCAAAGAACTGGCAGAACGGGGCGATCCGGAGCCCGCGGGAGTGGGGCGCAGGCGGAGACGGGGCTCCCCGTGCCCAGGGCTGGGAGCACACTGAGCGCTTTTTGGAAAGCTTTTTGGGCTGGGAAGGTGGGAAAAAGGGGGGATTTTTCCCTGCGGTATCTTTTGCCCCTTTTCCCCCCCAATGCTTCCTGCAAATTTGTGGGTTCCCAGCAGGTTCTCAGCAACAAGGAGGCTTCGCACCCCTCCTGGGAGCCCTGGGTGAGCAAGGCTGCTGGAGGCTGCCCAAGCGGGCGCTCGGCGTGTCAGATCAGTGCCTCGCCGAGTCCTGCCCTATTTATTTATTTGCTTAACCCCCCCTACGCTCACACCCCGGGCTGGATTCCCACTTATGCTGCTCTCACACTGATGGCTTCGCCTCGCTGCCTCCTGGGCGGCCCCCACCAGCGAGTGCCCTCAGGCTGGGGCCACTGGCGTGGGTCACAGTGACCGTGGGGCAGCTGGGGAAGGAGGTCTGGGCAGAGCAGGCCACTGCTGACAGTTTTCCTGGCAGAAGTCCTCTTTGGAGCTTGTGCCAAGTCCCAAGTTGGATGCTCGTGGGTGCTCTCTCCTCCCAGGTGGGACCCTGATTTTCTGGGCGTGCTCGGCTGACCCCCGTCCGTGCATCCCAGTACGGGCCGTGCTGAGTTCTCTTGCAAATCTTTTTGTACTTCCAAAATGTGGCCCTGAGTGTTTTGCTCCAGGTGTGTCAGGCTTTGCTCTTCCCCTCGTACTAAGGTTTGCTTTGGCTATCCATCTTTGTTTCCAGCCTTGCCATTCCGGCTGTAATGTACTCTTGCCTCCAAAAAAAATTTGGAATTTTCTACCCTTGGTCCATCCAAGCAGAGTGGAGGATTCTAGATAAGGATCCAGCCCTACTGGAGATGTATTGGATCGGTTGATAAATGGCTTTTGTCTAAGAAGCAGGGAGGTGATTGCAGCATTAAGCTGAAGTTGGGATGGGGGACTTGGAGGGTGCTGAGACAACACCCCCACAATGCTGTGAACAGGGAGCCCAGCCTGGGGAAGGTGGCGGCAGGGGAGGAGCGTGCCTGTGCGGGATGTTGTCAGGGCAGAGGAGAAGGGAGGGATTCAAACGTAAACCTGGAAATATTTTGGCTTCCCTGTTTTGTTGCTTGCTTGGAGCTCATCTCGCACTTGGAACAGGGAGTTCTTTGCCATTGCCAGCAAGGCTTGTTGCGGGGCTGGAAGGAGGCACCTTGCTTTTAATGGGGTGAATATGTTGCTTTTTTCCACAGAAAATCATAAAATTCCTGGACTTTGGTTACTGGGAACAAGGCGATATTAGGAGTGACTTTAGGTATATCATGGGAGCAACTGAGATTTCTTTCTCTGTGGCCTGGACAGCTGTGCTGAGTCGGATATGCACATGAAAGTGCTCACAGGGCTGGGCAGCCACAAAAACTTCCTGACCTGGGGCCTGTTCTTGGGCTCTGCACGGACCTGCTGTCCCTGGAGAGCCAGGCTGTGGCCCCAGTGACAATGAGTTTTGTGGTCTCTCTTCTGGCTCCCTAAAGGGCACATCCCATAAAGCATCCGTAGGCTCTGGCTGGGCAGTGTGTGGCCCGTGAGCCCCTCCTCAGACTGTCAGTCCTTCAGGGGATCCCACAGCCAAGCCCTGCTGCTCTCAAGGGATGAGCATTAATGGGACAGTGAAGAAAGTCAGAGATGAGGGCTTTTGGTCCATCTGGATGAGTCTGATTTGGTTTGATTTGCTTTTCCTGTTGGAGCAGACATCAAACTTGGAGTAAGGGGGAGTGTGGGAACCCAGGACCAAAAGAGCCTCAGGGTCCCGGGGGGGGGGATGGACTCAGGGCTGCTGCAATCCACGAGTGATGTGTGATGGGGAAGGATTTTTGGGGAGCATGGGGGATGCTTGTAGGTGCATCTGTGGTGGGGCTGGTGAGGGGGTGCCCTGGCCTTTTTCTGGCTGTCCTGGCAAATCCCATCCTGATCAGGAGCAAGCTGTTCAGGCAGGGCCCTGCTTGGCTGTGCGCGGCATCCGGAGCACACTTGTTAGAGGAGAGGTCCTAAATGCCTTTAAAAAGCTCTGTAGCCTGTACTTGGCAGCTACTGGGATGAAAAGAAGAGGATATTTATTCCCTTGTCTGTGAGCTCTCAAAATAACAGGGCGTTCGATTGTAGCCTCAAGATTGCTTTGCACTCAAGTGCAGCCCGGCTGAGTAAATCACTGCTCCACCAGCTGAAATTCCTGCAGCAAGGGGGAGAATTGAATTATGGCCAACTGCAAAACCAGATGCCATCCCCTTGATGAAGTCATCGGGCTCTCACTGCGGAGAACAAGCTGGCTCCGACACACATGCAGCCCTGGTAGGCTCAGACTGAGCTGCTCTGTCTGACTGTGGTGTGTGGGGCAGCCAGGGGCTCGTGTCCCACAGCTGTGGGGACAGCACGCCCTTCAGAAGGATGTCACGTCTCACTTTTCGCTCCATGAGCATCCAGGGGAGTTTGGCCATTCGGTTCCCAGCAAGCAGAGCTATCCCTGTCATGCAGGGTTTTATGGGTCAGGCAGAGAGCAAGCTTCACTTGAGCCCAAAGAATTTTCTCCTCCCTCGGTTTCCTCTCCTTCCTGGACAGCTGTTGACTTTGGTCCCCAAAGCCCTAGTAATGATCTATGGTGGTTTGGGTTTTGGACAAACTACCTTTTTCTCTTGCTGCGTGACACACTCCAGCTGGCCCTTTCTGAGATGACAGGGACATGTGGCAGGACATTTTAGGGATGGACCGTGACTCTGGGCTTTGCCAGCTCACAGTGACAAGTATCACTGTGCTGGGGTGGGAATAGGGGAGCAGTGGGACTGGGGGTGTGGCTTTTTTTAGAAAGTTACTTTTTCTCTTAAAATTCAAACCTGAGCCCAGGAGGGGCAGCAGTCAGAGCATTTAAAAATAAACTTCTAAAGGTCTGTGGCTGTAAAGGATGAACAGATCCTGAGGCTTCCACAGGACATGAGCGATGGGGAGGGAATCTGGTTCCGGGTGGGATCTACAAGATCCCCTGCATCCCTGGGTGTGGCTCGAGCTTTAGTCAGGTGTTCATATGGGTTTTTGGTGGGCTCATGGTGCTGCTGCCTTCCAGCCGGGCAGCTGCCACCCCACACCCTGCACAAAACCAACGCCTCCGATTGAGATGCCGCAATTTTTTGGCAGGCATTTAATTGTATAAATTTGCCTCATCCAGATTTATGTGCTCCGGGCTTTTCTCCATCTCGTCGTTTTGTATCTCATTTACCTCTGCGTTTGAAGGGTTGAAATTTCACAAGAGCACGGCAGGGACGATTATTCCTAGAGGGAATCCACACCTGTGAGCAGAAAGCGTTTCCCTGCCAGCCCCGCTGCAGCCCGGGCGAGGGGGAGGAGGGTGAAGGACCCGCTGCCACACCTGGGGGGCCCCGGGCGCTGGTGGGTGGCAGCCGTGCCTTCAAAGGCACCCTGGGAAAGCAGCTTTGGCGTGGGGAGAGTGATGTCTGCTGGAAACCTGAAACACTCGGCAGTGGGGGTGGCTTGGCAGAGGTGACCTTATCCAAGCACCGCTGCTTCAGAGGGATAGGGACTTGGGTGGTGGTGGCCTGGGGACGAAGCTCAGGGTGATGCTTTGTGCAGGGATGAGAGTGCAAATCCATCTCTGTTCCCGCTGGGTTTGTCTTGGGTGAAACCCTTCACATCCTCAGTGTCCTCGTCTGTAAAATGGACTGCTCGGCCAAGGAGGTTTACCAGCCCTTGGGAATGTTGGTGGAAGCATCCGGGTGGTTTCCAACTGGGAAAGTCAGGTGTGCAGCTCCGGAACTCCAGCTTTCCAGCCTGCAGCACACTGTGGTGCAGAGCCAGCTTTTTTAGTGCCCTTCTGCAGATGGAGAGTCAGGGGAGATCGCTTCCCTCCTTCCTCATCCTCCATCCACCAGCTCATGGTGGAGCACAACCTGCATCCTCTGAACCATCCCCTGGTGCTGCTTCCTCTGAGCAGGTGAATGCTCAATGATTGCAGCAAAGGCAGGGCTGAGGCCTGAATCCCAGGAGGAAGATTGAAGAGCAAAGTCTGCGACTCCATTGCTGTAAACTCTGGTTCCTCCTCCCAGCCTGTCGTGCCTGCTGATCTTCCCAAGATTTGCCGACAGTTCCTGGAGCAACATGGCCCTGGCTTCCACCTCCATGGCTGGTACCCTGATGGTGCCTGCTGTCTCTTGTCCCTAGACAGGGATGTCGAGGTGAGGCTGGAGGAGCAGGGCTGGGGGCTGGGGAGAGATGCCTGTGCTCCCGCTGAGCATGCCGGGCCAGCCGTAAGCTGAGTCTCCGAGCCAAAAGAGCTGACTAAGTGACAGGAGCGATCAAGAGCTCCTTCGGCAGCATCCAACACTTCGTGCTGTAGCCGGTGAAGACACTGACTCTGCTTGTTTCCTGCCTGTACTTGCCCCGTGTCTCTGCGACGCCTGGAGAGAAGGGATGGGGGGCCGTGAACTCAGCGCTGAGGACAGAGGGGAGTTGGCTGTGACAGGTCCTCCGGATGCTTTAGTGATCGACACAGGCTGAAACGAGAAAGCTCCTTCTGTGTCCTCCTTTTGACTTAAAGGAACTGGTTCCTCCTTTCCTCAGCATCCTTTTGAGCAAGACACGGATTGGGTTAAACGAGGCTGTGTGGATTGAGGTGCGCTCTCTGATATATCTAGGGTCTCTCCATGGTACACGAGTACAGCTTTTGCCTGGATTTAACGCGTGTGCTGCTTCTGCTAGTGGAAAAGAGCTCAGAACCCCGGCCCCAGCTTGGAAGGTGGCCCCACCGAGCCAACCTCCCTACCTACATCCCTGCAAAATATGAGCCCCAGCTCTTTAAGAGAGTCAGGTTTATTTTTCTCCTTCAGTTCCCTCCTCCCGGTCCTCCCCCCACTTCAGTGCAACTGAAACCTGATCTAATCCCTTTGCACATGGGTAATTTATTGGTCTATTGGGCTTTTCTTGATGGCAAATTGCATTGTCTTTCTTCCTGGGTTGAGGCTTTGGAGCAGTTTGCTGCATTCCTGCAGCTCTTTTCTCAGGGCTGATCTTTCACACCCCCTCTGAGCACAGTCAAATCAGTTTTATTGGGCCTCTTTGTTATGCAAACAAGGCAATAATAACCAGGCTATTATTCTGCAAGATTGTGCTTGATTAACAGTTCAAAGGAGGTCGCTGGAAGAGCCCGGCGCTGCCTTCCCGCACAGATCCTTTCACCAAGCTTGGGTCAGGTGGCCCTTGGGTCTTCCTCGCCCCAGGATGCCCTGTGGTGCTGCAGGAGAGCTGCCCCTGCCCACGACATCCCATCCATCATCCGCCAGGGATGCGGATGGCACCGGTGGGCTCGTTTCTCTCCCCGGTGTGACGAGGCGCCGGTTGATCCGTGTCATAAAATAGAATCACAAAATGGTTCGGGTTGGAAAGGGCCTTTAAAGGTGGCAGGAACCACTGGCAGGAATGTCTTGACTGGCTCCAGGGATGGGACACCTCTCTGGGCAGCCTGTGCCAGTGTTTCACCACCCTAATTGTAAAACATTTCTTCTTTATATGTGATCTCACAACCCTCGTGGGCATTAAAATGTGGGACCTGCATGGCCACCATGTAGGGTGGCTCATGTAGACTTCCAGCAAAAGGCTGATGTCCATTCCCTAAGTTTTTGCTTTGGACTCCTGAGACCTTGCTGGAAGGGATCCCTTCAGCCATGTTTTATGGAGCAATGTGATTTTTAATTTTTTAAACTCTTTTGGGGTCATTTTGGTGCTGGTGGTGACTGCTGTCCTCCTGTGAGCAGAGCTGCTCACATCTCCTGGCAAATGTTGCTGGTATTTAGCACCTCAGAGAATCGTGCCTTTCCTATTGAGGTGTCAGCATAAATATGTTTATTTAGATTACTTAAATAAATATGTGTTTAGGAGCCTAAGTCTGGGTGCTCAGATCTGAGTCCAAAGGTAATTATGTTTTACTGTGTTCTCTGAAAAAACCTTTTACTGCATGTGTAAGGCTCACACATCTACACTTCAGTCCATGTATTTGGAAAAACGCGGGATGATGTATTTGCATCACATGTGGGTGATGAAATACTTTCCAGCCCGTTAGTAACCAAGAGGATATTAAACAACATCTCTTAGTAGTGAACATTTTAAAATTAACAGGTCTGGTTAACACACAATCAAGAGTCTTAAAAGAATTGGCTTTTGCTTACTGAAAATTAATTTCCAGTAATTCTCTTTGTTAGAGAAATTACAGGAGAATAGATGAAATGTTGATTTTGTGCTAGTTTTCTGAAAGAGCTTGATTTGGGTGAACTAAATCCAGGTTACCTGACACCAGCTGAAGGGAAAATAGGGAGGCACTGGTAATTAAATGCTGTTAAAGCTAGATGTGTGCATATAATATGTTTGAGCACTTAATTTGACGGCGTCATACAATGTGCTGATGACAAGAGCAGAGCAGCAGGACTGGGGTGGTATGATAGCCCAAACCCCCGAGTGGGTGTTTGGTGGTCCAGGGGATGCTTGCTGAATGGAGGACCAGTGCTATCCCAGCCAGGAGCTCTGGAAAAGGTCACCTCTCGATGCAGTGTCCCGGTGAAAGGGGCAACCTCGGGAGAGCTGTGAGCGTGTCCTTTATCAGTGTCACCTGTCAGGGGTGGTAGGTTATGCAGGAAACAAGGCTGCTGGAGGGAGGTCTGATGGTGGGGCTGGGCAAACACCTTCCAGTGAGAACTTAAAAGTGCAAACCGTTTAGCTTATCTGGAGGATTGACAAGGGACTTGATTGCAGTGTGTAAATATCTTTGTGGGAAACACACTGGTTACTAACGGACCTTTTACTGCTTTGGGGAAAATCGCTGGTTCTTTTTATGTCCTTACAATGAAGCCAGATAAAATCCACTTAGAACCAAGACCCGTGTTTTGTAAAGGTGATAAACTCCTGGAACAGCTTGCCGAGGAACTTTTCACTGTGCGCAGACCACAGGAATCCTCGTGGGAGCTGTACCTGAGCAAATGGGGGGCACTGGGCTACAAGGGGGGGCCGCCCTACACCAGGTGGTTTTATGGTTTCTTTAAACTTTCCGAAACCATTGGTTTCGAGATAACAAAGGAAATTTTGTCCCTGGTTTGAGTGCCACCTCTTGAAGGGAGATGATGGAGAGTTTGGAAGGTGTTTGGAGGGGTAGAAATGCCCTGTCTATGGGATGAAGGACCCTTTGCCTTGGACAAGAAATCACCCAGATCTGGGTATGTCTCGCACATCCCAGGAGAGCCTTGCTGGGTTCCTGCTTGAGAGGGATTTGTTTCCGTGCTAAGTCATCTGTGGTTGAAAAACAGATCCATTGTGAGTCGATGGAAAATAGATTATGCGAAATTGAATAAACATCGTTTCTTGGCCTGGGTACAAATGAGCCTTCACGGCTGCACCAAAGCTGCTGCCAGAGGGGACGAGGCAGGGCTTGTCAGGAGGGGTGAGGGTCGCGTTTGCTCTGCCCCACAGCCTTGGGTTGGCCATGGTCCCCAAGCCTGGGGGCCACTGGTGTGGCTGGGGAAATGTCCATGGGAAAGGCTGTGGATCTGATGGCCGGGAGGGCATGCAGCACCTGGCTTTGGAGATCGGGCCTTATAAGGGGCCCTGAGCGAAACAGCGAGAAGGGAATGGGTGCCAAAACTGGAGCGATAACATCTTAGAGCACAATGCTCCCCCTTCAGGCCCAGGGAGGAAGGAGATGGGCTTCCCTGCCCTCCGTTGTGTTGGGATTTTTTAATTTGGTACCTTATAAAGTCGTGTGTGACCCCAGGCAGAGGGGCAGTGAGGGGTGCTGAGCCCCAGGCTGTGCTTAGCACTGGGTGATGGGGGGCTCTTTTGCAGAGCCCACTGTGCCCACAGGCACCAGCAGCTCATGCCTGCAGCTCCTCATCCAAGCAAATTAAGCAAGTTCTTAACAAGAGGTTAAGGCTTTATTCCTACTCAAAAAAATCCCTTCTACACAGCAGCTGAAGGGCTGGAGTCTCTGCTCACAGGATGGGATGCTTTGTTGTAGTGCATTCCAGTGCCTTATTGTGCTGTGGGGTTTGTGGGTCCTGCGTGTCCAGGGATGTGTCCTCCAGCTCCTCCTGGGGCTGTGCTGGCAAGTCTGTCTGCAGTGACAGCCCTTCTGCCATATGCAACCTCAAGGCATCCTCAAGCTGTACATTAGCATAACTGCTAGGGAGCAATGACTTTAATTGCCTGATGCCACAAGGGTTTGGGATAACCAGCAGTGGTGGCCCTGGTCACACTCCTTCATGCTGTTTTGACTCCTGCCTTCCGCACTCCCGGGATGAATGAGAGAGGGATATGAAATAATGAATATTTTAAAATATTTCCCATGCATGCAGAAGACTTAGCATGTCCCAGGTCAGAGCCCTGTTGTTGAGTCACCTCTGGTCAACGATGAGTTAAAGGCTTTCCACAGAGCTGCTTGCAGGTTTAAATGGGATGCTGCCAAGACCAAACAGCTCCCAGGTTCTCAGTGCTGTTGCTAGCATCTGAGTTTATTAAACATGAATTTTAAAACTGTGAGGAACCTGTCACCATTTCCTATTTGCACTTCACTCTTCTTGGAAACAGAGAGGAGACAGGTTTGTTTCTCACAGCTGAGCTGCTCAGTGCTTTATAGTCTTGGTCTCCCTTTCTGATTTTCCAGCACTAACTCTGTTTAGGTTTCCAGCACTGTGATGTTTAAAACTAAAACATACTGTTTTCCCTGAAACAATACTGGGTTTTGTAACTTTCTTTCTAAACAAATCTGAAACGCTTTTGGCACAGATGCCTTGCCAGGCTCCTTCTAAACAAACCCTGAGACAGGAATATACGGGTATGCCTGTGAGAGGCACCACAAAAGCATCTGGAAATTGTGGGGCTTGTCTTCTCCTCCTGCTGCCTTTTGTGCCTGAGCCCATCCTGTTTCCAAGCACTCCAAGGGGGTCGATTAGGAGGAGAGGAAGGAAAATGCCATGAATTTTAAGTGGTGTGAGCCTGGGTTCACCCAGCAAGACTCCAAATTGGCAAGGGCAGAGCAGTGTCTGCAAAGTTCAGCGATGGCCATGTGCTTTTTGCACAGCTGCTTTCAAGTCTGCTCCAGGGAAGCCACACTGCCCCAGGGAGCAGACATTGTGGGGAGGGGGGAAAAACAGGATCTGAATTTTCTTTGCCTTCCTCTGCCTTGCCAGGAAGCACTGGGACTGTGGCTGAGCCCGGCAGAGGCCCTGCAGCCTCTGAGAAGGCGAGGCGGAGGCTCACTGGCATCCCCGCACCTGCCACGCCGGTTTTTCTCCTCTGCCTCTTGTTCTCTCTCAGCGGGCCGTGATGGGGAACGGGCTCCCGGGGCTGGGCAGAGCCTCACAGCAGCCAAGAAAGAGGCTTTTTTGGCTCCTGCTTCTTCCTGGAGGCGCAGGAACATGGGCAGGGAATGAACCCGTCACTGCTGCAGCCATGGGGGTGGTGGGGTGGCTTCTGGCTGTGCTGCGGGGTGGGTCATGGTCCTGCTCTACCCGGGCATGTGGTTGTGCCAGTGCTGGGTTTCCCCATGCCCAGGAAGGAGGACAGGCAGATTCTTGTGCTGGTAGACCTCAGTCTGGACACAGCACCCAGAAACTCATCCAGCACACAGCTTTGGATGTCAAACCCTAAAAAAGCATTAAAAACCCCATTACATCTTCCCCCACATTAATGATCCTCCCTTATCACTGCTTATGAATATGTCCCATTCTTCCACAGCATGGTTTTCCCCCCAGGAGCATTCATCTGAAGGCTGGGCGCTCTTTCTCTTTTTGGCTTAAATTGGGGCAGATCCTGTTGGTTTCTTTGGCTTTGATGCATGAGACTTGGGTCATGTGAGAGGGTCACGTCTGGCGAGCGAGGCCCCGTCACGCGGTGGAGCCGGTGTCATGAGTTTGCGCCGCGGGAGGAGGGCAGAGCCGGGTGTCCCACAGGCAGGCACTGACCACCTTGTGCTTCTCCTCCCCTCCCGCAGTGACGTCTCCATGCAAGATCCTCAAGTGCAACTCTGAGTTCTGGGCGGCCACGTCGGGCTCGCACCACGTGGGCGCGGAGGAGGCGCCCGAGTTCTGCACGGCGCTGCGCGCGTACGCGCACTGCACCCGCCGCACCGCCCGCACCTGCAGGGGCGACCTGGCCTACCACTCCGCCGTGCATGGCATAGACGATCTCATGGTGCAGCACAACTGCTCCAAGGATGGCCCCACGTCCCAGCCCCGCCTCCGGACATTGCCCCCCGGGGACAGCCAGGAGCGCTCCGACAGCCCCGAAATCTGCCACTATGAGAAGAGCTTTCACAAACACTCGGCGGCCCCCAACTACACCCACTGCGGGCTCTTTGGGGACCCCCACCTCAGGACTTTCACGGACACTTTCCAGACCTGCAAGGTGCAAGGGGCTTGGCCGCTCATAGACAATAACTACCTGAACGTCCAGGTCACCAACACGCCGGTGCTGCCTGGCTCCTCGGCCACTGCCACCAGCAAGGTGAGCCTTGGGCACGTCTCCATGGGCAGAGGTGGGCGAGGGCAGAGGCACTTCTGGACAGCTTTCCTTTTCCCTACTTCTTCCCCTATTTGCCCTTCTCCTCAGGGAGGGTAAGATGGAGCGTGAGCTTCTCTGAATTAGAATGTTTGGCCCTAAATTTGAGATGTCCATTCTTCCTTTATCCCCAGCCTTCACTTAAATGGCCTGTGGTTTCTTCTTGAGCACATGCAGTGCATCATGGTGAACAGCTCAGGAGGTCATCATGGCCAAGTGGGGGATTGCAAATTAAGAGGGCTTGCATCTTGGGACTCCACATTACTGGACAGCCAGACTAGGAATGATGGTAGCATCTTCTGGGGGACACCCAAGGCCCAAGCAAACCCAGGACTGCCCTCCAGGGATGCTCCAGCTTGCAGGAAAAAGCCTGGAGGGAGCTGAGCTCCTCACACTGCCTTCCCCTCTGCCTAGGCTTGTAATTGTCTCTGTGGTTTGCAGCCAAGTCAAGGCATTTTGTGGGGAACAGTCTGTTCTGGAGGTGCTTTGACAGCCTAAATAAACATCTTGAAGGTGCAAGACAAACACTGAGAAAACCTGAGTGTAGATGTGCTGCTGTGATACAGCAGGACTTGCGTGGCACTGCCTCAGCTTCAGGAGAGACCTGGAGCTCAGCAGCTGGTATGCTGCCCCATGGTGCACAAGCTGTAAAGCTAACAGGGTGCTTTTTGTGCCAAAAAAATAAAGGGAGACTCAGCAGCAGGCATCCTCTTGCTTTTGGAAAATGCCCTGTCCCACCATGTCTGGGAGTTCTGCTTCTCTGTGTGTGTTAGGAGGATGGGCTGCTTCTGAGCTCTGGGTGTGACTTCTGTATCCTGATTTGGAGCTTGCATTGAGGTTTTGACCTGTCCCTGGTAAATCTCCTAAAAGATACTTAATGATGCTCTGAACTCCTTACCCACTAAAAGATATCAAAACCTGCTGAAGTTTGCAAATCTGGCTTGAGGAAAGTGGTCCTTAAGGATCCCAGGACCTGCTGGGATCGCAGGATCACCATCTTTAATTGAGCCTTTTCACTCCTTATCTGCCTCACAGGCTTGTGGTGAGGAGGGATTAGTCATGAGATGTGCAGCATGAGCTGTGGAAAGCACTGCTGTGTCATGGCTGGAGGACTCTGTGCTGTTGGAAAGGATGGGAGCACTTGCTCCATAGTGCTCTTTGTGTTCTCTGCTCACTTCTTCAGCCCTGCCCAACTCTGGACAGTTCTCAGTCTGCCCCTTCCTGGGACCACAAGGCAGGAGGTCCCCTTACCTCTTCTCCCTCACAGTCAGAGGTGCAAGAAGAGGAATTATCAAGAGGTGAAAGCTGAAGAATAGTTTGTGTGGGAAGAAGAGCAAGTTGCTCTTCTTGTGCAAATTCTACTCATCCTTCTCAAGTCTTCCCCATAGAGCCAGATCAGCAAAGGAAGAGCAAGCACCGCAAGGTCCTTCCTCTGGCAAGGGACCTCAGCCAGGGGTGAGGAGGTGTGTTGGGTTCATTCTGTATCATAGAGTCACAGGTGGAAAAGGCCTCTAAGATCCAGTCCACCCATTAACCCAGCATTGCCAATGCCACCACAAAATCACCCCTACAAGGGCCATTCCACTGGAACACACTGAACATGTGTGTGCCTGTGTGGTTCTCTGTGGGTGAGATGCAGCATGACATGTTGTAGGGCCCATAGGAGAAGACCCTGTTGGTCTGTGAGTGGCCAGGGAAAGGAGGAGATCCAGCCCTTGGGATGTAAATACCATGGGGAGTCAGAGGAGAAGCTCCATCGCTTGTAAGGGAGTCAGGGCTCATCCCTCACTGCCATCTGCCAGCCCTGGAGGCGAGGCAGTGCTGCGTGCAGGGGCATGCCCCCACAGCCTGGGAGTAGGGATACTCCACCCAGCTCCAGCTGCAAGGAAGATCCTGTGTTGGGCCTGGAGATAACAGCACAGATCCAGCTGGTACTTGCAGTCCAACCTTTGGGTCTTGGCTCCATGCACAGTGTCCTCACTTCTTTGCTGGAGCAGGAGGACCATGTCTGGGTGGCTTCTTAGCATGAAGCACCTGCCCATGACCTGAAGGTTGTGCTCTCATCCAGATTGAGCATCCAGCTCCTCTACCTTCCACACCACTCCTGGTGGCAGCTGTGTGCTCTCAGGTGGTCGTCACTGATCGTAACCCTGTTCTTTCCCCCCCCCCCCACAGCTCACCATCATCTTCAAGAGCTTCCAGGAGTGTGTGGATCAGAAGGTGTACCAGGCAGAGATGGACGAGCTCCCTGCTGCTTTTGCCGATGGCTCCAAGAACGGTGGGGACAAGCACGGAGCCAACAGCCTGAAGATCACCGAGAAGGTGTCGGGGCAGCACATCGAGATCCAGGCCAAGTACATCGGCACCACCATCGTGGTGAGGCAGGTGGGGCGGTACCTCACCTTCGCCGTGCGCATGCCAGAGGAGGTGGTGAACGCCGTGGAGGACCGGGACAGTCAGGGCCTCTACCTTTGCCTCCGCGGCTGCCCACTCAACCAGCAGATTGACTTCCAGACCATCCGCTCGGCTCAGGCCACGGAGGGTCGTGCTCGTAGGAAGGGGCCCAGCCTGCCGGCCCCTCCCGAGGCCTTCACCTATGAAACGGCCACGGCCAAGTGCAGGGAAAAGCTGCCCGTGGAGGATCTCTACTTCCAGTCCTGCGTCTTCGACCTCCTCACCACGGGGGACGTCAACTTCATGCTGGCTGCTTACTATGCCTTTGAGGACGTGAAGATGCTTCACTCCAACAAAGACAAACTGCACCTCTATGAAAGGACACGGGACCTGGCCCCGGGCAACACGGCTCCCATGGGAACACATCCCACCCTCTGGGTAGCACTGCTGTGTTTGAGTCAGTGTTGGTTGTGCTTCTTATAGAGGTTTTCTCCTTCACACCATGGAGAGCAGGGAAAGGGGAGCAGGAGGGAACCAGGCATGAGATGGAGGTGCTGGAAAACGGGAGGTTGGATATCAGAGATGCGTAGGTTGTCCTCAAACCTCAGTCTCTTGGGCGCATGTCCTCCACCTTCCCAGCACTTGGCCTGGGAGGAACGTGCTGCCAGTGGGATCAGTCAGGAGTTTTTGCTGGACAGTACCTTGTCTGGACTTTCCTCACCTCCCCCCTCCTCCTGCTCCCAGTAGAGTGGGTGCTGAGGAGCCCTCATAGCTACTCTCCTTGTAGCACTCCCCCTGGTCCCCAAAATGCACATGGTGACTGTGACACTGATGTGCACGAACGTGGCTTTGTCTTCGGAGCCAGAGTCCACAAGGAGGGCACGGAGCAGCAAGACAGGACCAAGCCTGGCCAGCACAGCAGGGCTGGACATCCTGCTCAGCATGACCAGGCTCTGCCTTTTGGGCACATCCTGCCCACAGCCCTGTTGTTGCAGAAGGTGGTGCAGAGGGCCGAAATGGTGGGGGATGATCCCACAATTGCTTGGCTGCTGGTGCCAGGCGTCTTCTGAGTGGAAGGAGGACACGTTCCTCAAGCCTTGGCCTGCATTTGCTGTGGCTCAAAGGGCATCTCCTGTTCTAGCCAGTTCATCCGGCTGATTCACTCAGTAGTTTTATTCCTGTCTCCCTTGTCTCTGCCTGGACCCACCATGGACTTGACGGCAATGGGAGAAACCTGGCCAGTATTCAAGTGGTTCCTGCAACTTCTGCCCAGCGTTGGATGAGTTCCTCACTGAGTTTGCTCTCCAGTCCCCTAAAACTGGCAGCAGGGTGGCTGCTCAGTGGGACACCCGATCCACACCTCCCTCCAGCCCCCCTCACCGGCTCAGCCTGGCCCTGGGATGGAGCAGGAGTGTGGCACTCCTTTTTTGCTGCTAGGTCTCTGCTCTGCTCCCCGTCCTGGGGCCGCAACTTGCAACCCCATTGCAGACCAGTTGCACCTTAAGCCCTTCTGGGCTTGAATCAGAAATGGGGCAATGTTAGAAATCCAGCCAGGAGACGGGATGCAGCAGAGGACCCCTCCAACTGCCTCCACATGTCTGTTCCCTGTCTCAGAACCATCAATAATCTCCTTCCCCCACCACATAATGCTGCCCATCTCCTCTCCATGTTCCTCTGTGGTTCACCCCATCGCTCACTGAACAAACATCAAGACCACCTTTGGTCTGCACCTTTGAGACCTCCTGCTGGATTTCCCCTCCTTTCCTCAGGGGGAAGTTCCCAGAAAAAAGCCCCAAAACATGTCACATTTGGGGCACTTCCTGCTCTCAAGGGAGGTCTCTGGGCATGATGAGACAAGCTATAGCACCAAAAGAGGTGGGAACAGGCTAGGTTTGGCAGTCTGAACTGGTGCCAAGAGGCAGCCTGGTGTAAATACTCAATGTGACTGTTCATTGTGTCCTAACAGCTCTAGAGCTCCATTTGTAAAGCAGCAGAGAAATGCAAACTTGTGTCAATGGATGTAATTTATATTGTCTCTTTAATATATAGAGCCCTGGCATTGATCTCGTGTGACTGTACAGATGAAGAGATGTAATTGGTTTTTAAATGTTTAAGGAAAAAAAAAGAAACAAAAAGATGTGTTTACTACTTTGCTCCTTGCTTTGTTTGCTGGTGCCCCAGATGCTCTGTTTAGGGAGATTTAGAAATAAGGATATCACAGTTTGGAGGCTCTGAGGGGGAGCAGCCACTGGACCACAGCACAGGAGTTTCATTTCCCAATGCACTACTTGCTCAGCCAGGCTGATTTGGACTTTTTGTTTCCTTTGTTCAAGAAAAAAAACCCCAAGTTTTTATCTTCTCTAGAAATTCAAAATGCAAGTTTTAAAAGCCAGAATTTGTTGCTGAGTAAGAGGAAACATGCCCCATATCTGACAGCAGCTGTGCACAGCATCCCTCTGAAGTCACAGTGCTCCTTGAAACCTTCCTGAGCTGGCCCAGCCAGAATGTGCCAACAGGTCAATAATTCCCTTAAGACCTCTTTTTCCTATAAAACAATCACACTGTGGCACAGTGTGCTCTGGTTTAGGGGTAGTTTCCATCCAAGGGAAGCCTGGTTATGGCATAGCTTGGTCCCTCTGTCCAGGTGGGCGCTCCAGTGGTGGCCACTGGCGTACGGTGGTTGGGGTATCCCTATTTTAGAAGCAAACAGTGAAGCACTTTATTTTGATTGTGTTTGACCCAGTCCTGGTTAAAGGTGAAGTGTGGCCAAGAAGGACCCGATACTTGGAAACAAACAAAAACACATGGGCAAAGGGGGGTGCTGTGAGAAGGCCCCCCCACCTCCTCCCTGCGCTGAGACCCTCGGGAGTGTCACTGCGTGTATATACTGTAAATTATTTATTGAGAGAAACGCAAGTAAAGTTGGAGGTTTTTTGACAATAAATGAGTGGGTCTCTCTTTTTTCCTAGTGTGTTGCCTGGTGCTGTTCCCCACACAGGATGTGAGTGCTGCCCCATTTCTGCATTCACTCCAAAGCAGCTTTCTACCACCTGTGACCAAGGACCCTCTGAGAGCTCGTTTCTGTCCTGAATTCTCATGAGAATTTCGCTCTGGGTTTGATTTATTTGCAGCCAAATGAGAAAAATGAAAAGGAGGTGAGGGAAAAAATACAGATAATGAACTATTAGAGCCAAGAGAGATGTGCAGCAGTGGAGTCCAAGTGTGTGCCATCACCCTTCCCTGTCTCACCTCAGCAGATTGTATTGTGCATCCAGTAATGCTAATTTCTCCTTTCCATGATTTCTCCTTTCTTAGGCACCGCTCCTGTCCCAGCTGGGTTTGTTGCTGCCCTCTAACGAGGAAAAACAAAATTGCATTTCTTTTGTGTTAAATTTTCCATTTTTGAAATCTGAAGGACTCCTTGTCACAGCAGCTGGGGACACGGGCATTCTAAGGGCAGGTGGGACACCAGCACCAACTCAAAACACATTATTTGACCAAATCCATGCAATGACACCAAGCATCAGAGATGTGAAACCTGACATCCACCTCCTTCAGAGCCCCGGAGAGCCAGCAGCCTTTGGGAAGAGCCAAACCCAGCCCCTCTGCCACCCCTTGCACCAGAGCTCAGGTTCAACCCAGTTTGCAAAGTCATCTAAAAGGTGCCCAAAGCACAGGGGGGTTCTCCCTCACTCAGTGCTCCCCAGCAGCCCAGCCTGGGGCAGCAAATAGGCAGCACCCACATGTCCTGGTGGGAAGAAGTGCTGATGTGAGTGATACATGGTGACCCATGAGGGACAAGGATGCCCCATCCTGATTAACCACACAAAGCACCAAAGCTTCCACAGGAGGTGAGTGGGGTAGCACAGGCCACGCAGGGACATCGGTGGTGGCAGCAATGGCCCCACATGCTCTCCAGACTGTGATTCATGACTGGTGAAGCCCTGGGGGCTCCAGGGTCCCATGCCATTGTCCTGCAATACAGCACAGCTCAGGTGCCACTGCCCAGGGGCTGGGGGGTGGTTTCCAGCCCCACTTTGGCTGTTCCTGCCCATCCCCTGCCCTTGGGCCACTCTGAGCTCTGCACACCCAGCTGTCCAGAACAGCCACAGCTGCACAATTTACTTCTGTTCACCAAAAAAATGCCTTTTTCTGGAAACCAGCTGCCCTCTAGAGGGTCTGCTCTGGCATATAAAGCACAGCCTCCCCATCCCCTCAGTGAGGTGGGTGCAAGGCAGGGCTGGGGGTCCTGGCACATTGCCGGACACTTTGGGTCCCCTTTCCAAGGTGAGCCACCACAGCTCCATCCTGTGCTCCCAGCCAGAACCCCAGCCCTGCCCAGCACTCTGGGATGGCCATGGCACTGCATGGGCCATGTCCTTATGGATGATCCTGTGGGACTGACAGGACCTGCCTGACAGCAAGATGTGGGAAGGGGTCATTTCCCCCCCATTGGCTTGGAGGATTTAACTGTCCTCAGTGTGCTGCTGTGGATATGGGAGGGCAGGGGATGCTGGGCTGAGCTGTGCCAGGAAGATGATGGCCCCATCAGGGTGCCCATATCCTTACTCGCCTCCTTAAATTAAAATAAAGTTTAAAAAATCATTGGCCTCAGGTGGCTTCACCCCTCTGTGCTCCACACACATGCACCCAGAGCAGCTCCCTCCAGCCCCTGTGCCTCCCTCCAGCCGAGCCCCTGTCCCTGCCACAGCCCCATGGCTAACAGCTAGTTACTCTTTCCATTAGGAAATCCATTTTTCAGGAGCATATAACTCAGCTGTGAAATTTCACTCTTGGCTGAAACTTGGCTCAGCAGCAGAGAGACTGGGAAGGGCTGGACCCTGTGGCTACAGGTGTGAGAACTGCTTTTTACAATGAGCTTTTATAACTTGGGAGAAATGGCTCCAGTCCCTGCTCCCTGTCCTGCCCTGTGGGCCTCCATGAGCAGTGGAGGGTAAAGACCAAACCAAAGCATCCCACTGGGTGCCATCACATCCCACCTGGGGAGAGGCACATCCTGCCCAGGAAGGGCTGGGGACAGAGTGGAGAACTCCACCAACACAGCAAAAGCACAACTCCTGTTAGAAAAAGGGAAATTCCCTCCAGAAAGAGCCAAAAATAAGTTTACACATGTCCAGAGATCCAGAAAATAGAGAGTTTGGATAAACACATAAACATTGGTACCATCCCAGTGAAATCCTGGTGGATATAGGTGAGGGAATGCACAGCTCCTCTTGATCAGGTGGAAATTCCCATCTGAATTGGTTTCCAAGCCTTTATCACCGCAGACTGTGAAGCTATGTAAAAACAGCCAAGAAGAACATGCTTGTTCCTGCAGGGTATAAGTATCCATTGTGGCTTGCCTGTGGCTGGCAGAAAAGAGCACTGTCATTCCAAAACAACCCTGGTGTCAGGCACTCACCCCCAGACCTGCCTTCATACCCAGGGGCTGCAGGACCTCCCAGAGACACCACGCTGGGGCCGTTCTGAAAATCTCAGTAACACTTTTTAATATACAAGAATCAAAAGTACAGCAGTTTTACAATGTAGGAAAATTTCATACATACTATATAAACAACATATTTACATCAGAAATCACTAGGACAGTGGCATTTCTTTCACAAATATAAATTAATATTAATTACTGTTTTTAGTCAACAGGTTTAAAAGTCCGTAATTTTTACAGTAAGAGTCCTTCTCTACCTGGAGGGGAGGCAGAGGTTGGGAGGAAACGGGTGAAAGCAGAACAGTATTTTTGTGTGGGTCACAAACCATTCACACACAAGGACTTCAGCACGTTGTTACATATGTTTCGGTTGGGACCACATTGCCTGTCCCCATGGTAGGTTTTGGTCTGCAGGACTTCCACCATGTGGATTCACAACTTTACACCATTTCCAAAGAGGTCAGGCTAAAAAAAACTTTTTTTTTTTTTAAATTTATTTTTTTTAAATTAACCTCCACCAAGTTACTACTTTTTCCTGTAAAGAGGCTGGAGGGAATCCCACAGCTGGTTTGGAAGGAAGAGCTGTACCAGGTGTTGACACAAACACCACAGGGAAGGTTATGGCTGTGGATGAGTCCCCTCCAATCCCACTTCAAGTGACTGTGTCTGGTTATGGTCCCTGTGCTGAGGGGACATAAAATGCATGTGGGTGTGTGTGTGCTCAGGGAGAACTTTCTCCCAAATCTTATTCTCCAGCTTCACTAAAGCCAAACCCAGCAAAGACCCACCCACCGCAAGTGGACAAAATTACGTGACTTCACATCAGTCTGAAGTGACAGTGGGGACAACTCTGGCGGACACGGGTAAAGCTTTTGCTGTTGCACAAGAAGGAAACCCAAACCAACCTCATACCTGGAACCCACATGTGCAGAAAAGTCCACATGTGGACACAGAAAATGCCTCTTGCTGGGGTTCAAAGTTTTCCTGCACCAAAACTAGCACTGGCTGGCCAGTATTGCCTTTGCTACAAAAGTATGGCACAAACTTCCCACCACGACAGCACCGCTCAGGGACAAACAGAGCAGTTCTCTTTGCCCCCTCTGAGGTTTCTTCCATTTTCACATTAAAAGCTAATACCTCTGAAAAGAAAGGACCTCTTTGTTGAATACCACAGGCTGCAGCCACAGCTTAGTGGGCAACGCTGTGGAAACGTGCTCTCTCCACACCTCCCACTGCCTGGCAGCTCCAAGGGGGACTGTGGAAGACTTGCCTTCACCTCGCCCTGCACAGGTAAACACAAGTGTAACAC
Organism: Scytalopus superciliaris; assembly: GCA_013400415.1. Classification (NCBI taxonomy): domain Eukaryota; kingdom Metazoa; phylum Chordata; class Aves; order Passeriformes; family Rhinocryptidae; genus Scytalopus; species Scytalopus superciliaris. Next base: position 364,651 of record VXBX01001290.1, on the reverse strand, counting down.
TTTCTCAGGGCAGCAAGTGCCCCTAAGGAAACAAAACTGCCCTGAATTTGGTGGAAATCTTGCAAAATAAAAACAAAAAGGAAGAGAAACCCTTCCCGTGTGTCCCGTTAAAGCAGCGGGCTCAGAAGGAGTGACGGCAGCAGAATTCCAGGGATACACTGCATGGAGGGGACATGGGGTATTAGTGTCGGTTTGCATGCGCCTTCCAAGGAGTCAGGAAGCCAGCCCTGAACACCAACCTGCCCTCAGTCTTTCGGGGAAAGGACATCACAGCTTATTAGGGTTAAATACTGGCATCATAATAGGAGGCCCAGCTTCCATCCCCCACCGGAGAGAGGAGTCTGGAACAGCCTGGTCTTTAACACTGAGCTCCGGGAGGTGACGTATCCCCAAACACCATGCTCGGGGCAGTCTGGCTGTTGGGAGAGCTTTGTGGCATCCAGGAAAACCCAACCTGAAAAATAATCACCCAAACTACTTCTGATCAGCAATCTGTGCACCACCAGCCCCTCCCACTACAGTAATGTCCAGGCTGGATGCTGGTTTGCATCAAGTGCTGTGGCTTGAATACTTGGAGTGTTTGCCCTAAGTCCACTGAGCTGGGCTGCAGGTTCCTCTTTTCCCTCTGCCATGCTGGGCTCTTAAGACATTTGCTCCAAGGATTTAGGGATCAGTCCTGAATTCCTCATTGTCTCTCTGCTCACTGAGGTGCTTAGTCCCCAGGCTCATTTCCAATTTAGACAGACAGAAGGTCTGTAAGTGCAGGTACTTTTAGCAGTTCTTTAGCACTGCTGGAAGGGTGGCAGGAAGGTGGCCATGCCTGAACAGTGATCACTCCACTGGACTCCTATTTCACTTTGTTCTATCATCCCTTATCCTTCAGTTGCAGTAAAGGTTTGTGATCACTACTCCATGAAGCAGAGAGAGAAATTATTTGCCCGAAGACCAGAGCACTTCAATGGCAGGGAGACTGGGAGTTCCAGGATCCCCAGATGCCCAGAGACATCTTTTGATCTTGCAGCTCCCAGCCAGCATCTGTCAGTTCCTGGACCACCCAAGCTGCCCATGCCAGAAGGGAAGAGTTTTGTTATGAATTCCTGAGCCCTGTCCACTGGGAAATACTGTTCCCACCCCAATTTCTTTCCAACCAGTTAAAAGTGAACTAACTAGTCTTTTTTTCACATATCGCAACTCCTGTCCTCCCCAGAGTCAAGATTTGCCAGTTCCAGCCCTGGAGACGGAAGGAAGATCTCCCCCAGCTCTCCTGTTGCAGGGGACACAACAGCAATCAATCAAAGCAGAGCCAGTTTCTTGAAATGGATAAAGACATGGAAATGATAACATGGCCAGGAAAGTGATGGATTGTCACCAGCATAGCTCATTCTGCAGGGACAGCAAGGCCCTCTTTCAACCCAGGTTGGTTGCTGAGGGTCTTTCCTGTCCCTCCTTGAATATATACTCCCATTGCCCCATGCTGGTTACACACAAATCCCAGCCCAACCAGTTTATCCCCAATGCCAAAGCAGCATCTGTCACATAACATCAAGTTGGAGCAGGCTCACAGCCTTCTGCACCATCCTGAGCAGCATCAATCTGCCTTCTCCTTCTGAGGAAACACTGGCTGGGGAAAACTCCCTTGGGTCCACTGGACTGAGGAAAACAAAAACAAAACAAAAGACCGAGGCAGCAAGGCTGGCTCCATGATAGAACAGTTCAATGGTAAAAAAGAGGAAAGGAAACGGAAATCCAAACCAGAATCAAGAATTAGGGAAAATCTTCCTCCACCCACTCCCCCAAAATCCTCCTTGACCCAGCCAGATGATAGCAGCATGTTCAGAGTTTCTTGTTGCTGGCTTGGAGAAAGCAGCCACCGTCACACCAATCCAAGTATTTCAGACGTGTGCTTTCCCCTCTCAGTCACTTTATGCTTTCCGAATGTTCCAGTTATAATCTGGATTGTTTTTCTGTTCCAATGACCTATCCAGAGGTGACCTGTGATCGAGAGGTGACTTGGAATCGTGGGGGGATTTCTGAGAGGGGGGCGAGCGAGGGTCCGACACTGCAGGGTGAGATGGAGGGAGGGGCTGTTTGTAATCTCCCAGTTTGTCTGTGTGGAAGGACCTGTAGTGGTCCGAAGGTCCTTGGCCATGGTATCCCATGGGTGGCCTGTGATCAGACATCCGTCGGAAATCCTGCTGGTGGTAGTTCTGAGGCCTGAAGTCATCGGACCGTCGACGTTTGGAATCGTGGTGGTGCCTGCAGAGGGAAAACAAATGGATGGAGAGCAGTTCCCCAAGGCAAACCTGGCCTCCAGAGTCGGTGCACTCCTTGCAAACTCCTCCCAGCCCGTCTGAGGTGGAAGGGAATTAATTACCTGTCGTAATAGTCTCGGTGGCCCCTGTGGTCTCGGTCGCTGTTGTACTGCTCGTACGGCCTCTTGCGGGAGAGGTTGTTTGGTCTGTAGTTCCCAGAGCTCCGGTGGGGATCCCCACGCGACCGCCGGTCCCCGTAGTGGTGGTCCTTGTACCAGTGCTGCTCGTACTGGTGGTGCCTCTCCCCGCCCCACATCTGGTTGCTGTTGCCACCATAGTTGAACTTTCGATCCCTCTGCCAGTCTCCTCGGTCTGCCATGAGGAAAGAACACCTGTAAGTCTCTTTCATCCTTTGGTTTAAGCCCAGTATTTTGCTGAATTCTCACAGAAATTGTAACTGTTGATGCCCCTTTAACTTTCTCCTCCCTAAACTATGTGGGCCCAATTTTATTATTTTGAATTTCTCTATCATTATTGTCACAAATCTTATTCTGTCCCATTCTTATATTCTTTTCCTCACTACATCATCATGTTTTCTAGTCCATTATTAAATACAGTGGTAATATATGATCTACAACATCCCCTTTAAACCTGACCAGTCACAAGTCTCAGAAGGATTTGTGTCCAGGAGCATTAGGTTAGAAGGGATGGCTTTTCCTGGCTTGCCAGCGCTCACCTGTGTTGCTGAAGTGTCTCTTGTTTGGATGGCCATAGTTGTCACGTGGGTGCCCGTGCATCTGCTGCTGGGTGTGGGAAGGGGGCATATGGATCTTCTGGGAATGAGGATTGTGAGGCACGTGAGACTGGGACATCACGGAATCGCGGCTGGAGCCCGAAGGCTCTGGGCGGAACGGCTTCTTAATGCTGGACATGTCCTCTTTCTTTTTCTGCTCCTGCACGGTGGAAGAGAGGGGTACAGCTCAGCTGGTCTGCCATCAAAAGATCTGGACTACCTGAGCAATGGCCTTTTCTGTCAGGCTCTGGATTTTCCTGTCCCTTTGAAGATTTGGTGAACCAACTGTGCCCAAGCATGGTACAAATGTGGTGGAGGACAGGCACAGCTTTGCAGCTCTGCTTCTACACCTTATCTCCAATGGGCAGCACACCAGGCTTTTCTCTCTAAAGGGCAACTCAACACCACGTGCCACACTAAACAATGCTCTTTCTTGGCCAGAACAGCCAGGACAAAGTGACCAGAAATACCACATGAAAGAGAAGGCAAGTGCAACTGCCTGCAGACTGTTCAGATGTTGAGAAAATCACAGACTGCCAACAACAACAAGGAACACCCACGGTAAGAGGCAGAAAATATTGACACACTGAGTGCAGCAACTTTTAAAGACAGCAATCAAAGGGAAGGCACTTCAGCTCTCACCTCCTCTTCCTGTGATCTTTTCTTATGAGCCATCTTGTAGAGTTTGTGTAGTTTTCTGGCATCAAATTCTGTGAATTTTGACACAAATATCCACAGGTTCCTAGAAGGACATGAACATTTTTGGTTAATTGCTACACCAGCAGTTTAACTGCCAACTGCTTCCAAACCAATACCAAATAGATTTGATCCTCTCTGGTAAACAGTCTCAACCCACCACAGGACAGGATGATGAGGAGGGCTGAAACCAAGTTCCTCAAAGTAAAATAAAGAGGTTTGCACTGGTTTATCAAGGTAAATGAAAGCAACACTTGCAGAAAAAACCCTCACCTGGGACTGGTCATGGAAGACCATCCCTGGAAGTGTTTGAGGCCAGGTTGGATGAGGCTCTGAGTAACCTGGTGCAGTGGGTAGATGTCCCTGACCATGGCAGGGGAGTTGGAACTTGATGATCTTTAAAAGGTCCCTCCCAACCCAAACCGTTCCATAATTCTGTGATTCTATGGACTGAGTAGGTTAGAGAACACAAGATTTCACAGGTGAAATAAGAAGCAAATGGCACATTCAATGCCCACAAAACCCAGGAGCCTCTGACTACCATTTCAAAATATCCTAGACCAGCCAAGGAAAACAAAATGATCCCTCACCTTCTCCACAGCTTGATGTGATCCTGGTCAGTGTAGGCTTTAAGGCACTCAGAAATGCGATCACCAATTTTTAGGAGGCAGTTGCGTGTGTGCTCCAGCTGTTCTTGAACTGTTAGTCCCTTATCAGGCTTATCAAGCTGCTTCAGTGCTTTTTTGACTGGTCTCATCCTTTCCTTGCACTTGAAAGAGCAATAGAGAGGAAAAAGTGATTAATCTGGCACAGGTCTCTACACTGTTCCCCCGTTAATCAGACAGAGCTGCAAGAAGTTCATTAGCACAAGATATTAGCTTTATCTGACCATTAGTCAAGGAGAAATCAGCTATAAAATAGCAATTTGTTAGACATGCTGGAGACACTAATCCGGAAAAGACAAGAGTCTCCCCACCTCCACTATCTCTGCCTTTTAGAGAGGAACAATTTGCTTTGCAAGCCATAACCACACATGGTCTGTTCCCACACAGATCCCACAGCAGGTAGGGAAGCATATCCAAGCATTCACACACTGAACCAGCAGCCCCAGACAAAGGAGAGCTCACTCAATCCTGTCCATCCCCATCTGTAATCACTTTAATGCTCTCGTTTACCAAAACTGGCAGACGTGAGATGAAAGCATCTTTTTCAGCTGTGCACATCAGCACTGTGCACAGACAGGAAGTCAGACCGGTTTCTACTGCCTGACTGGACCTTCCATTTATCACAGAGGGAAAGTTATAGGAAAAGACAAAAAATAACACAGACCTGAGGTGAATATACAGATTTTCACGGAGAGAACTGTTTTAAGAAGTGGTGTTTCAGCCAAGGAGAATCTGCCATGACAACTTTTACTAAAAGGCTATTTTTACAACAAGCCTTGTGGGAAAATTTGTTGTGAGAGCATTTTCACAGCTCTGTACCTCTGAGAGCCATACAAGGTCACCCTCCAAACTCTATTTCCTTGCCTGGAAGAGCCCCAATGGCTCCTTGGCTTCTGCAGGGCTGCCACATAAGGCTATGGGATCTTCTGCAGCTGAAGCAAGGAGCCCTCGTGCTTGCTCTGCTGACATGCTACCAGTGGGTAGCACAGAGGCTGATGGGCAGCTCTTGTCCTGGATTGTCCTGCCCTGCTCTCAGATTGGCCAGAAGAAATCCCTGTGGGGCACTAAGAGGGGGTTCACACCCTGACACCTACAACATGTTCTTGGATAACATCTAAGCAAACCCCAGCTGCCTTACTGGGCTCTCTGCCACTGCCCTCCCATCTCCCAAGGAAAATACTCACTATGCTGAATGTTTCTTGGTCCAGATCATCATCCTCATCTTCTCCAATGGGGATTGGTTCACTCCCTGCAGTAATGTGGACGGGACCTTGTGATCTCTTCCCTTTGCTCCCAGATTTGGCCTCACCACCTTTAGGCTTTACAGGGACAAATTACACACATCACATGATGAGCCAGACTGCAGGATCCCAAGTGATCCAACTAACAGCCTCTGCACTATTGTTGCTGGCAGTTGTTAAACCCTGGGCACCGCTCCTACAACTTTCCTCCCAGAATCTCAAACTGTTGAGCTGCAATGGCTATATTTAGCTTTACGTCATCCCTGAGGGAGCAGAGAGAAGTCAGAGCCAACAGTTTGGACATGAATATGATACTCATATTCATGAAGAGAAAACCAGTGTTGAAGACCTGGAAGAGAAGTTAAGCTAAAGAATATCTCTCCCTTGCAAAGGACAGAGCCCAGGGTGGTCTCATGTCTACAAGGATCTGCAACTTCATGTGATATCGCTAGTTCTCAAATCACAGCCTGTTCATGTAAAATTGTACTTATCTGCACTCAAAGCCATACCAAAAATCACTGGAAAGCAGACTTTCCCCTGCATATGTAACAAAACTTCTTGGTTCGCACTTATGAACTCAGTGTCAGAGCACACTGGCCATGCAGTACATACCTGTTCCTTGGACAGGTATTTCAGGTCATTATTTTGGGAGCCTTTACCTCCCTTCCAATTTGAACCCAGCCTCAGGGCAGTTGTACCCAAGATTTAAGACACGTTTTAGTCTCCAACATACCAGTGATGTTGAAACAACCATTCTGGTGAGTCCCGAACAGTGACAATGACAACATTCAGTCTTGATGGTGTGGACAGTTGGGTCATGTGGGTGAGTTTAAATTAAAGGGGGATACAGACAAGGAGCTGCCAACCTTCTGATAAATCACAGCTGAACAGAACTTTGATCTGAGTGCTCCAGGCTCTTCCCCTGTTCTTCCTTAACATCAGCTATGTGGCCATATCACTGTCACAGCGACAGCTGTACTTTAAAGGCAGTCTGACAAAATCTCTTCCTCTCTGCTCACATTCCATCAAGCTTTAGGACATATTGCCTTTTCTACTTTTATGGCAATTCAGAAGGGATGAAAAAGGGATACCACCTCACCCCACAGTGCTTCACTGATGTCTGTTCACATAAAGCTTTAAGGAATCCTAAGTCTCATAGCTTGTCCTTCTGCTCAGGGACTTTCCTATCAAACTGCTCCTGAGAGTACCACATACCTTCTCTTTCTTTTCTTTTGTCTTCTTTTTTTCTTTATCACTTTCCTTTTCTTTCTTAGATGATGTCTGTTTTTCCTTGTTCTCTTTGTTCTCTTTCTTCTTCTGTTTCTTTTTCACTGGGCTCTTGTCCAAGCCATCCTCCTAGAAATTCAGTCACAGGACAAAATTGGAGCCCCTCACCTCATGTACACTTTCTTCCATAAAACTTACATCCTTAAAATGCAGGCAAATTTTGAGGTCCATCCAAATTTGCCTTCACACCTCTTTAACCAGACAGCAAGCCCTGCTTAAGCAGCTGCCATCCACCCAAACTTGACAAAAGGGTATAAAAATCAGAGGAGCCCCAGCCTGTGACAAGTTGGCAAGCTGCAGATCTGCACTGCTTTCCTGTGCCAGCTGTGCTCCAGAACGCTCAGCCCCTGAGGTAGATACCAATGAGCACATGAACAAAAAGCCTTAGACTACAAGCCAAACCACTCAAAGACAGAACATTTTCTAAGCAACAGCATGACCTTGGTAAACTCCAACTTCACCACTGGCTGACGTGCCCAAAAGGAGAGAGAAACAATTCTTCCTTCTCTCCTTTATAAGGGCACCAGGCTTTGTCCTGAGACAACCTTTCCTCTGAGTCAATATGCAGATGTGTGTGGCCATTCGAGGATGCCCCAAAACACTGAAAGTACTGCCCTAAAATAATAGGTGGGAAAGGTCCTTCTTTCACCCTGACAGATGTATGGATGTTTTTGTAAGCCTGACAATCCTGTGGGAATTTACTCTGTAGTTTCCCCTGACTCCCCAGGGCTTTGCTGGGGATGCTTCTCAAGGTGGGTTTGGGCAGTAACACCACAGCTCAAGGAAACCTGGAAAAGCCACTGTCCAACAGATTGACTCACCTTGACTTCACCTTCTTCTGACTGGTTGTCTGAGTGCCGAGGAGAGGAGAGTTCATTCCCATGCTCGTCTTTGACTTTGGGAGCCTTGTTCTCTTTCTTTACTCGTGGTTTCCTCTTCTTTAGCTTGCCCTGGTGAAAACACAGAAGTAGTCAGGGCAAATAAATAGCTACAGCTGCTTCCTGGGGAAATATCGTATCTCCTGAACACCTTGCAAACAGCTGCAGGTCCTGCAGGATGTCAGGAAGACTGATGAGCCTGAGTAAGTGCCATAATTACTTGCCCCTTACTAATTATCATTTCAGTATCACAATGCGATCAGACAACAGACAAGCCCATATTCCCTAATGGAGATGATGTTCAGTGACCTGGGAACACAGACTGTCCCCTGCTATCAACCAACCTCTCCTCTTGAAATCCCCAGAATCAGGCAGCCACATCTCACCTCCTCCCCATCTTTCATGTTTTCTTTCTTGTCCAGGTCTTTCTTCAGCAGTTTCAGTAGATAATCAACTCGGGTCTGGAGCTGTTTTCCCTGAGGTTTCTTATCTGTCTCAACAGGTAGGATCTTTGATAAAGCAGAAAAAAAAGAATATATACCTACATGCACAAAGCTTGACAAAAGAGGTATCAGCAGTCCTTCCAGGCCCAGAAAAGGGCTGGACATGCTGCACTTTCTGGGGGAACAAGCAGGCTCAAGCATTTCTTCCCCCTCTCACACGGAGTCTCCCTGTCTGGCTAAAAGCCAAGCTTCTAGCAAACAAGCATCTGTCCCCTTGGACTTTGCAGAAGTTGAAGGACCCCAAGGCAGTTCTCTAGGTTCAGTATGATTTTTCTAGAAGAAGAAATACCTTTTCTGAAGAAAGAAAAAAACCTTTACAAACTGTATTTGGGACCTTGTGTTGCAAAACTGAGTCCACTCTCTTTGACACATCAGATTTATTTGTGGCAGCCTTGTCACAGCAGGCTGGTCCCTCTTGTAACCTGAGACATTGCTACAGCAGTGGCACAGATGCAGAATTTTTAGTGGAAAACAAGGCTGCAAGGTGACATGAAGGGCTCTCAGCCATAGACTGACTGATCTTTGCTAAAAGCACTAGCAGGGATGTTATGGGAATGTCACATATTGGCAGCAAAGCTGGTGTGGAGATTCCCTGCCCTTCAACCCTCTGCTGCAGTTTGCTCTTTCCACTGCACTGACACAAGAGATGGAGGCTTATTTTTAACCCAGATCGTTTCAACATGGTCCCCGTGAACTGTTCTTGTGGGGATGACTGAAGAACAGAGGAACTAGATGGAGGCTTTCCAGCTGGCTGTGCTGCCATCACCAGTCATGTAACTATACCCTCAAAGCTAACACAGACCACTCTTGACATAAGCAGTCAAATCTGTGAAAAATTATTTCCCACACAGAAATTCAGACTCAACTTCTTGTGAGATGCTCAAGGAAACATCAAGTCATGATTATGCAATGCAGCCTCTTCTGTCCCATGCATGTGACCACACATGTCAGTGCTGCCATTTTCTTCCTGCATCATTTCAGTGTGGTTCATGTGGTACTGCTCAGGGAAAATGTGCTGCCCATCAAATAACACATCTCTGCTTTCCATTAAGCATGCAACATTCCATGAAGGTCACTGTTTTCCTCATTAATATTTATTATTATTTCTGAAGTAGTTATAAACATAAACGTCTGTTTCTGGAGTAAATGAAGCATGTTCTCTTATGAACACTGCAATGGACCCAATGGAAGCAGCAAGCAAAGCAACCTACCTTATCAGATAACTTCAACTCCGGATCTGTTTTAATTAGCTCCCAGTTTCCATAACCATGCTCGTAAATTCCCACTAACAAGCGAGAATCCTCCTCCACTCCCCAGTCTACATCAAAATGAGCAGCTTTGACACGGCACGTCAGGCGGTACCTAAAGGCATGTCAAACACGAGCTACTTTTAATGCTGTGGAGGATAAAGCAAATCCACATACCCAGGCTATTCTCTTTCCACTACAAAATCCAAATTCCCTGAGCCTCTTTCTGCATTGCCTATTTAGCCAAACTCACTTCTTCCTTTCCTCTGGGTCCGTGGGAATGGATTTATGCAGCATTTCAAACTCCTCTTCATGCTGGATGATGGATTTCACATTGACTTGGACACCAGAAATCTTGATAGTAGGACCTCGTCTTTTTCCAGGTCCTTTCCCTGCTCAACAACAAAACACAGCAATTAGGAGGACTCTTACAGAAAGAAGTGTCTCTGTAAAAAAGGTTTCACAGACAGTGATCAAGACCTTGCCTGCAACCTCCTAAGGCCCAAAATAAATTTTTTATTCCACTAACTCACTTCCATCTGCAATTCAAACACCTACCAGTATAATTTTCTTAAAAATACATCTAAGTATGCTGGAGATGTTGCTTCAGCAGTTTTGTTCAGCTGTAACAGGCAGAGACCCAGCAGCCCTGACCCTTTTTCTCCAAACCAACACCACAGAACAGCCATACAGAGAGTGGATGATGATTCCACCTCTGGGAAGCACTAACTGTGGATCCAGCTTTGCTTCCCAGTCCCATGAGCAGTTAAAAATTTGGGCTTTGTGGCCCAGCATTAAATAAGCTGATCATTTCAGCCTCTCCCAATGAAAACACATGTCCAGCAGAAGCCAAAAGATCCAGCTGGCACTTCCCAGTCTGAGAGAAGGCTCAGGGGTTTCTTTCCATTGGTGAGAGCTGCCTGGCAGAGATGGGATGGTTTAAGTGTGTGCTTGTTCGTTGTTTCTAAATCACAATGTGGCACACCTCCACATCCAGCATGGGAAGGCCTTCCTCTCCAGCTCCATGGAACAACCCCAAAAACATCATAACAGCAGCACACCATCCCCTTGCCTACCTTCCCCTGGATTTTCCTTCAGCTGCTCCTCATATTCTTGCATTGCTGACACACAGCTATTATGGATGAGCTCCCCTAAACGCTTCAGATCAGCCACAGATTTATCCACCAGCTCAGCATCCCGGGCAATACACTCCAACCTGGGAAAGGGGGAAAGTTTTGTATTTGATATAACATTTCTCCTCCCAGTCAATTGTTTCACAGCTTTTAGTACTCAATACTGTACATATATGAATGTACAAAACATGCACAAGTTGAGTTCGTGCAGGACACAACTTTTCAGCATATTTTTAGGTCTAACAGCTGCAGTGCAGATGTAGAGTAAGTGATCCAATCCTTTGGATTTTTTAATACTAACGCAAAGGTGAGAACTGTCTATCTTGGGGACAACAAGGACCCTCCGTGACTGTCCAGTGTTCCCTCAGGCTTTCCCAGTTCCATATTAATTCCATCTGATGATCCAAAGCTGCCATCTGCTGTCCCTTTTGCCTGCCTGAAGTTAGGAACATCAAGACTCACACGCAAGCCTTGTGTTTCACAACAGAAGAGTACAACCAGCTGAAAATACACTCTAATTCTCATACAATATATGCAGGGAACCCTGTCTCAGCCCTGAGACCTCAGCAGGGACTTTCCAGCCCCAGCACACATGGCATCCCCTTTCATCCCTCACTCATGTTGGGTCACAGCACTTAGACAGGGCTCTGCAGACCCACTCTTGAGGACAGTGTGCCTCTTGTTTCCCTTCAAGAGGGATAGAGCATGGAAAGATGCTCCAAATTCAGTCTCAAGGCTAACATGCACAGAGAAGCTTGGCAAGCATTTTGGGTAGCATTTGCTGTTCCAACAGCTGCTCCCTCTCTTTTCTAGGCAGAGTGGGAATGCCCCAAGGGTTGGACCCTGCCAGCAGGATGATGCTGTTACAGCCCGGCGCCACAACTGCTCAAGATGCTTTTGGCCAGCATTCATCAGTGCCCATCAACTGAGACACAAGGGACTGCACAGCAGTGCCTGGGCTCCTGATGACATGACAGCAAGGCTCAAACACCCACAGCAATGTGTATCTGGCTGCACTCAGAAACACAATGTCCCTCTGTGATTCCCCTCTGGAGCAGGGCCAGGGTGGGACTCACCTTTCAAGAGGCAATCCAAACTTCTTGTAAGCCTTGATAAACCTAAGGAAAAAAAACCAAAAACAAAAAACTAAACTAACTGCCATAAAAAGTAGGTCCAGTACCACAAATACACTTGAATATATTAATTACAGCCTGCCACATTATCACCCTTGCATTCCCCATTGATTACTCAGCATCCCTCAGCACTGGGAAGCATCATCCATTAGCCCCCACAAAGAGTTTTGTGACCTTGGCTGGAGAAGAACACAACATTATTATGAATGTTGAGTGTTTGACAGATGAAAAAAAAAAAAAAAGGAGGAAAATTGTAACTTGCAAATTGTAGTGCAAAAAAAAAAATATCAGAAAAAACCACTGGCTCACACCATGTTGGTAATTATTAACTTAATTTTTCCGAGACAAAAAGAGGCATTAAATCAATGTCATTAGTAATTTTAAGGTTCAGGCTGTAAATGTGGCAACCCATAACAGAAGAGCCAAGTGTGGTTCAATCCATCACAGAGGTTTGCAGACAAGGATTGCTTTTTATTTTTATGCCTGATTTTTATTGTGAAAATTCCTGCCATGGCTAACACAACTTTAGGGCAAGAGTCAGATGTTGTTTCTGCAACTGACCAGTGCCTTGTGCTGGGAGTAGATCCAATGGCTGTAACTACAGGTTATTTTTAAAATTAATCCATTTTTTGCCTTCTTTTTTTCATCTTCTCCTCTTTCAGCCTTTTTCTGCTATATGACAACAACCTGAATGGCTGCTCTATTCCCTATTGCAACACATCCTTCCTGCTCCATGGTTTCAAGATGGATATAGGGCAGCTACCACAGTCCAGAAAGTCTGGTATCTCCTGCTTAAAAATACACCAAATCAGATATGGAGAGAGTCAAGGAAAACCCACAACCCTCTCTTTTCCATCTTTGGCTGAACATCTGGGCAGAGCCATAAGACAAAGATCTTTGGTAAAGATTCAAGAATTAGAAGATACAAGAAGAAAATAATGCTCAGGGATTCAGCCCCCCACTGCCTCCAAGGACTGACACACAACCACTGGCATCATCAGGACCAGTGCTTCTCATGGAATCACTTTGCCAGAGCCTGCCTTTCACTTAGAGCTTAAATCAGCAGGATGACTGCCAGAAAAATGTCAGGAGGACCAGAGCCCTTGGCTTCTCCAGCTCTGCATCTCATGGCACCTAAGACCTCACGTGTTATACAGAATTAGCTCAATCCACTTGGCCCAGAAAAGGCAGTTACAACAAGGATTCATTTTAGGAAGGTACCAGCTTCACTGTAGCCTGACTAAAGACAATCCAGTCCATTTTTCAGTGACCTGGATGATAAGGTCATCAGCTGGGAGTAGACTGAATTATGTAAAGGTGCAGAAGCTGTCCCAGTGAACCAGCTCCACCTAAACCACTGACGTGCTTACAGGTGAACGCTTCCTGGATTAATATGGGATTTTCTCCACCTGCACGAGGTTTCTATATTTGTTTTCTGAACAGCCTCTTTTGCTTAGCACTGACCTCCTGATTTCAGCATCAGTAAATCCTTCCACAGTGTCTTTTCTAACACTCCGAGGACGTCCCCTGCGCTTTGGTCTCTTCTCGTCATCGGTATCGTCAGTCTCGCTTTCTGATCCAGATGATCTCTGGAGCCTTCTCTTAGTTTCTGCATCTGATTCACTGTCATTTGTCTGAGCCTGTATGCACCAGAAAAAAAAAAAACAGTGCAGTTAGCAACAGCTGATTTAATCAGGTTACAACTCTTTTTGTCTCTCCTGCACTGGCACTATTTAATGGACACACTGTAAAACATTCAATCCTGAAGATGCAGGAGCACAAAAACACCCCAGAGAGGCTGCACACCCTTGGAGTTCCCAGCTGGCAAAGGCTCTGGTGGTCATCCTCCCTGTACAGACAGCAGTTTCACAATGGCATTTTGATTTACTAAGGTACAAGATACATTAAAACACACTGATTTTCATGGGTTTGTGCCACAGTCCCTTAGACTATTTTGAAAACCAGGACTCCTTTGAAATTAATCTGGATTCATCCAATATGAATTTTTCTTCTATGTATTCCCCCAGCTCACCCCACATAATAGTTCATAACCCATAAAAGACCCATATCCCAGAAAGGCTTCCTTGCACAGTCAGCTTTCTTTTGGATTGGGGCAGATCCCATCACCTAAAGAACTTGGGAAGACACCATCTCTTTTGCCCCTCAAGATCCACATTTAGGCAGGAGCAGCCCAGGGAGCTAGAGAGTCCAAGGAAAAGAAACAGCCAGAAAAATGGCATACTCTGCAGTAAAATCCAACACAGTCAGATACTTTGCCTTGTCCCTACAGGTTCTCTGTAATTTTGTTTGCCAAGATGAGTCGCACCAAATCTAGTCTAGGCCCTCACACTGCATCCCAAACCATGATGCCCACAAGAAGTCAATGCTGTCTCTATGCTTTATATCCAACTCTGGAGGAGGGAAAGATGTTCAGATGGCAAAGAGGCTTCCACTGAGTGTTGCCTTTGCCAGCTCTTGCCTCCTGCCTCTCAGCTACTCAAGGGGGGCTGTACCTTTTTAGTTGAGCTCCGGATTCGAGGCAGCATGTAGATTTCCTCCAATTCTTTCTGCCTCTCCTCCTCCTCCACCTTTTTCCTCTGTTCCTCTGGAATTATATCATCCCAGTCCTTCTGGGACCGCTCATCCAGCTCTGTCTCTTCTTCCTCCATGGTTGCAAAGTTGGCGACCTTTTACAAGCACAGGAAAAGTTTTAGCAATTCCCTCCCCTGGCAGGAACACTCCTGAGCTGTCTCCTAAGCCTGAACTCCTTCCCCATAGGAATTCTGCCAACACTTCCATAAACTACTTCATAATTAATTCCTATGTCACTACATTCCTGGTTCCTTGCCATGTTTTTGGACTCACAGCTTTTGAGGAAGTACGTGCAGTTTAAGAAGTACTGCTGAGCCTTTGTAAATTATTGGCTTTGTTTCCAAATTTGGTAAATTCTGCACTTTATTCAAAGCCTTCAAAACCACTTACTTGAAATTAAATTAATACCTACATGAGGGGGGTTGGAACTAGATGATCTTTAAGGCCCCTTCCAACCCAAACCATTCTGTGATTCCATGAACTCTCCGAGGTGTTCCTTCCTATGACTGACCTTACCACCATGGCAGGATGTGGGGAGCCACATTCCCACACCCCACTAGAGAGCCTGGGGGTCCATACCTTGAACTGGGAGAGGAGCTCATCGGTGGCACTGGTGGACACTTCATTCTCCCTTGTCTCAGCCAGACGCAGAATCTCATCAATGTCCATCTCCTACCAGTCAGAGAGAAGGAGGGATAAAGCAGAGGGTACCGAGCACAGCGGGAAGTAAGAGGCTTTGAGAAGAGGCTCGTGTGCTGATATGAGCTAAATAAAGTGCAAATATCTGCAGGGTGCCATCCCCGAGGGCAGGGATGAACCATCTCAAGTGGTACAACCGAGTATAAATAAGGTGACAGGACAGAAGAAAAGGACTATCAAGGCTGAACAATCGGGAAAATTTCCAGACAGTGAGATATATGAACTGTGGACTGTTCGCCTCAGGAGAAGCTCTGCTGCTTGAGCCATTTAGAGAACTGGTTGAAGCACTCAATACCAAATTGTCAAGCAATGCTGCTCTGAGGCAGGAGAAGGTGACCTATTCACTTTACTGTGCTGATTCCTGCCTCTCTCAGAGAACAACCAAAAAAGGATGCTGAACAAGTGCTCAGAAGAGGCAGGGACAGGAGCTTTCAGCAGGTTGTGCTATAACTAGCTAACAAATCCCCAGCAGACAAGGGATTCCCATTACTATTTAGTCCCCAGCAACAAGGCTCTCCTCAGCCCTCTGATCCTCCAGCCTCAGACTCTTCCTTCAGCTTCTCCAGACTCACACGTGTCCTGTTCACTGACCTGCTCTCACGCACAGGACAAGTACAAAGTGGGAGGAACCACACACAGTCTCTCATGCAGACCTGCAGAGGATAACAGACTGCTGTGTGATTTCAATTTCAAACTACCTGAGGCTCTGACTCTTCCCCTTCAAGCTCCTTGAAGAGATCTTCAGCTCCAAACTTCAGAATAGCTGTCAGCTCCTCCTTGTTGAAAGGATTTGAGCTGCAAGAACAAGCAAGAAAGAAAAGGTGTTTTGAGTTGTTAAGTCAGCACAAAACCATATCAAAATGTTTCCTAATTGAAGCAAGGAGTAAGTTTTCTACCCAACACTATAAAAAGCTTTTTTATTAATTTCTTTTCTGCTCTAGCACAGATAACAACTGTAAGGGGAACCACTTCCATCTGCTGGGGGGGAATGGGGACAGCTCTGAGGTTGCTGCCAAAGGGCAGCTGTTGCACAACCACTATGAGGTTCCCTCAGACCAGGATCATCTCTGGGTGGAAGACAGAAGGAAAAACAAGTAATGCATTAAAACTAAGTTTTAATTTCTGATCATCTTTATCCTGTGTTTTCAAATTAATGGCTGCATAAACCAAATCAACGGAAGCTGCCATTATTTATTAGTCTTCTGCCCTGTACCCTACCCAGTAAATATTAGCCAATACCAGCAGGTGCAGCTGGTTATGCCACATGTTGTTCCAGACATTTCTGCCTCCTGACAGAGTCACATACTTGGATCTCCCAGAGTTGTTGTCCAAAACAGTCCGGCCAGTGGTGTCCATACGCTGGATAACCAAATGATCCAGCACCATTTTTTTCTTGGCTCTCTCAATGATCTCCTCCTCCACTGTCCCCTTTGTGACCAGGCGGTAAATATTCACCTGAGGGGCAAAAAGAGAACAGAGCTATTTCCTGGACCTGAACATGCTCTGCTGACACAGCAATGCAACCCTCAGCTGTTTCACAAGAGACTGGTCTGCTGACATTGTCTTTTCACACATAGATGTGGTTTTTCAGAAGAAAAGCAAGCACATTCTCTTTACATCTCAGGGGACCTAGTTAAGATAAGGATGGTTAACACACATCTTGTAGTGTGCCTAAGCACAGAGTAAATTTTCTTCTGAAACAATCACGTTAAATTCAAACTAGCACCAAACTTTTCACATAATTAGTAATAATAATAATAATAAACCCTCAGTAAAGCTGATGCTCTACTTGCTAAGTTTTTCAGGGCAAGAAAGAACAGAGTCCACTAGGCTGAGAAGTGCAATGGGTTGGGTTTTTGGTTTTGAACCATCCCAGAGCCCAAAGTCAACAGAAAGACTTGGTAGCTGGTGAATTTGGGTCGGTTTTTTGTCTCCTAGTTTTTCACTGGGATTCCCTGGGGTTGGCAGCACTCTCTGGAGTTGGGACTGGGGTGAAAAGACCACATTTTCAGAAGCTCAGGTGCAGTAGGAGCCTGTTTAGATGCTCACACTGAAGCCACAGAGAAAAAGACCCAGGCAGCTCTTCTGACCTGCTTCTTTTGTCCAATTCGATGAGCTCGGGCCTGAGCCTGAAGATCATTTTGGGGGTTCCAGTCCGAATCAAAGATAACAACAGTATCAGCAGAGGCCAAATTAATTCCAAGTCCTCCAGCTCGTGTTGACAACAAGAAACAGAAGTCCTGGGGGGGAAAAAAATGGTATCCATGAGTTAGCCAGCCTGTAACTGTGGACATAAAATACCAATGATGACTCAAAAGCTCTGCAAGGAAATTGAAGGTTCTGGTGCACTTATGCCTTCTTAAAGCAGAAAAAGGATTTCCTTCCCAGGCACCCTGCTCACACAGGCTAAGCACCACTGGTCATTAGACCAGGAGCCATGAGGAGGCAGGCTGGCAGGGGTTAAAGATGTGTTAATCCAGGTATGCATCAACCTGGGACAGCAACAAAGCAGCTCAGGGCAAAGGCACCTTGGAGTCACTTTTGAAGGTCAGACCACCAGACTTCTACAAAGGCAGCAGACAAACATCTGCTTTTTCTTACCTGAATTCTGCTGGGAGTGAGATCAGCAACTAACAGACTGTTCAAGTCACTGCCCAAGGGCACAGGATGCCAAGATGCCTAAGCCCCTACAGAAGCCCTCAGAAGAGGGGAAAGGGCAGATTCTATGGGCATTCTCACTCCTTCCCCACTCACGCTGCTGTCTCCTTTGCACTTTCATTTGTTAACTTTCCCACAACCACGAACAGTCTGTGTATCTCCTGTGTCAGCCAAGAATTCCCTTCCAGCCTAGGCTTCTGGAGTGAGGAAAGGTATTTGTCATGGCTGGGCTGACTGACACAAAACAAGTGCCTTGCACCAGTCACTGTGAGTCAGCAATCCTGGATGACAGGTTTGAGATGCCCTCTCCTGGCATTACACTGGAGACTTTCACCTCCAACACCAGACTCCACTGCCTGCCAACACTTAAAATCCTCGTTTTGCCTTTGCCATTTCATATCCAAAACCAGCTTCAGACTGGAATCAATTAGCAACCATCTCATTCTCCAGATCATAGGGAGAGAATTGCTAAATTCTAGCTCTTCCCAGCCTCTTCAGGACCTTCTGGAGATGTGACTTGCAGCCCTGTTCCTTGGACATGGGAGATTTAAAATAAGCAGTATGGCCAGTTGCAAAACCTGCTATATCTGTGTCTTTAAAAGTATCTGGGGTCCTGTAAAAAGAAATTAACTGAACTAATCCCCTCTTGGCAGTCACAACCTGTGGCTCAGGCACAACACCCGGGCAGCCCACCCGGACCCTCCTGGGGCAGGACTGAGGTACCTCGGAGCCGTCAGCGTTGAAGTGATCCAGCGCCTGCTTTCGGATCTCCCCCTTGATCGAGCCGTCCAAGCGCTGGAAAGATCAACAATAATGATAAAAGAAAGAAGGTAAAGGAGCCCTGAGGAACTGCTGCACCCAAGTCCTGTGAGACCTGCAGCCCCCTTTGCAGCCTGCAGCATTTAGCTGTTAAAAATAGCCGCCAATTAAAAATAACAGCGCTGCCTCAGCTGTGTCACAAGGACAGGGGGGATGCTCAGGGAACAGTCACACAGCGGGTGACACCACAGCTCCCATTACAGGCTCCCAGCCAGGCTCTCTGTGTTCACTGTCCTCTCCTCAGGGTTTAGCACAGGACACAGCCCAAAGCAGGGGCATGTCAAAGGAGTCTTGCAGGTATGGGGCCACACTGAAATGAAGGGACATCCCAGTTCCCTCCAGTAAGTGTAACCTGTAATCCCAGCCACCAGTCTCTGTGAAACTCAGTGAATCCCATTGCCCAAGCTCCCTCTGCATTTTCACACATTTTCAAGAGAATCCCACTGTTTCCCATGCTGATGTTTCTCACCTGAAAAGGGTAGTGTTTGATAGTCAGGTACTCTGCCAGGATGTCCAGCATCCTCACCATCTGGGAGAAGATTAGCACTCTATTGCCCCTCTCGCGCAGCCTGGTCAGCAGCTTGTCCAAGAGAATCAGCTTTCCACTGCTCCTGATCAGAGACTGAAGACATAACCATCATTCCAGCTGATGGTTTCCAATCTTACATTACACAGAGACATGCACAGACCTGCTTCTTTTGGGGTCATGCATCTCTCGTACATCTCTAATCAAATCATCCGGATTTACACTGCAAAGGCCACACACAAAATGAATCATTCAAAACAGATCTTACTCTGCCTGCAGCTCCTGCTCTAAATCACCACAAAATGTTGCCTCCATTCAAAGTGGAGGGCTGAGGGTTCAAGTGGCTTAGTGGTGATAACTATTACTAAAGGAGAGGCCACAGAAGCTAAGGCTTCACCAGATCTTATCTTGCTGGAAAGACAGAAGAAAGAGGGAAGTTAAGGACAAATGGTGGTGACCAAAGGCACCACTCACCTGCAGAGTCTCAAGGCCATTCTCTTTCTCATTTTCTTCAGGAGGTTTGATAAGGTAGCAATGGTTGCAGCACTTTTTCAATTCCATCACAATGTTCAGGAAACCAGATGTGCTTCCCCTCGTTCCCTTTGAAAGAGCTTTGTAGTTTCTTGTCAAAATCCACCTGCAGGCAGGAAAATGAAAGTCCAGATCATTTTGCAGAGCAGAGTGGATGTGCTGGAGTCTTGGAGAAGCAGAAACTTCTGGGACATGTCATTCAGGCATCAGTCTACTTCCCTCCCTCCATCTCTCCTCACTTCTTTTACAGGACACTGCTTGTTCCTCACTAGAAAACCTGACTGTACTTTCCTATTGATATTATCACAGTTTAATGTTGAAGAGGATCACTATTTTGTGTAGACCTTTACTCCCCCAGAAAAGAATAACCTCTGTCCTGAAAAGCTGGCCAGGTGAACCTTATTACTCTACAAGAATATCTCCAGTGGTTCTGGAGATCATTTTTTAGAAGGAAACATACCAACTACCCTACCTCAAATTCCTACTGGGCAGCTCCTGGTGGTAGAGGTGATGGCTGTCCTACTGCACTCTGAAAGCCACAGTATATGGAAACACTTTCCCGAGGCCCATTAACTACTGGCGCTCCCAGTAACTTATGAAATCACTCACTTGTAATACTGTTTCTGCAGAGCAGACATTTCCACCCGGAGGATCTGCTCCACTTTGGCTGGCAAAGATTTCTCCACATCCTTCTTCACTCTGCGTAGGAGAAAAGGCTCCAGGACTTTGTGAAGGCTCTGGTAGCCATTCTCTCTACCTTTCCCGTGATCCTCTTCAAAATCCTCCCAGAACTCAAACCTAGCAACAGAAATGAGAGGCAGGAAGGGGTCAGAATATCTCATCTTATGGCACCAAACAGCATCTGTCAGATATGCTCCTGCTGCACAGGACAGGAGATCATGCATTCAATGGAAATACAGTGGGAGATAACAGGCTCCCTTTGCTCTTGCTAACTAAACAGATTGGTGGCAAAGCTGGAAGCTCTTTGGGCTTAGCTGCCTTCCTAACATCTTATATTTGAGCTCCACACTGACTCCCAGGACCCAAACTTCCAAGTTTTCCAATATTTTGCTCTGCTGTCATTTACCTGGCAGCAATTTCTGAACTTTCCACAGTGCCTTCCCCCAGGCAGGGCTTTGACAACTGGACTATGTCTTACCCTGCTCTGAAGGCTCTTTTGGATTGCTGCTTTCTTTGAAATATGGAGATCTGCTCCTCTCCTCCGCTTGGGAGATCTCAAACCCATCCTTCTCTCTTTCTGTGATCCAACAAAAAGAATTTGGGGGACAGCTCTTTTTCTAGTCAAGCATGATTTTAGTGAGCTTTGGGGCATGCTTGCCTTAGCCTCAGCAATGCTCATAGTTCATTTTATTTTACAGAAAACAAAATATTTGTTATACTGAGGACACACCATCAGCCAGAGAGCACCATCCTGGAGTAACACTCCCAGAGCCTGACATGAAATGGCTTGTGAGGGTGCCTGAACCACAGTGTTCTGGAAACCTCAGAAATGGCTGACTGCTTAAAACAAGTTTAGCTCTTTAGAGATGGCTTGAAGACAGCAGACAGATTTAAAAGGCATGTATCAGGTTGCCCCATTCAGTTTGCTGCCAGAAATACTCCCTGTCTTACTTATTTAACCTCTGATTTTCCCCACCAATCTCTGTTCCCCATTCATTGCTGTCACTCCACCCAATGGATTTAATTCAGGGATTTCTGCCATTCTGTACTCCCTTGAGCCTATTTAACAGACAAGAATGGACACAGAGATATTTCTTGGAAGGACTCACTTCTCTGGCATGATGAAATGCAGCAGTGACCAGAGCTCCTTGAGTGAATTTTGAAGCGGGGTGCCAGTGATCAGCAGCCTGTGGTTGGACTTGAAATCAATCAATGTTTTGTACAGCAAAGAGTCGTCATTTTTCAACCGATGGGCTTCATCCACGCCTAGAAAGGCCCAGTTAATACTTCCCAAAACAGTCTGGAGGAAGAGAAGGAACAAAACACAGGCGCCAAGGAGACGCTGGGTCAGACAAGCCCCACCACCTTGCCCAGGCCTCTTTCCCCACGGCCAGAAAGTACTGCAGTGTGTGCTGTCCAGGATGTCCTGTCAGGCTCACAAGAGTTTCTTGCTAACAAAATTTGGGGACCAGGATGCCCACACTAGTTTTGCTTCCCCAGAAATAAAAAGGTGAACTGTGTAACAGTCCTGCCATACCTGGATAGTCTCACAGTAAGTATACATACTTTAATACTCCTTTGCTTTACCCAGAAAGCACAGTCCTCCCCCAGCTCTTTATTCCCCTCTTTCTCCATGCCCTTGGGACCCTGGGTAGCACTAGTCTCTCTGCAGCAGCAGCAGGAAAGCAGATGAAAAAGACTAAAAAGTTCAAGTAATCTGAGAGTTGTGATTTTTGGTTTTCTTTTCTTTTTTTTTTTTAAGATTTTTGGTTTTCTGCTAGGACTCAGTGATACATTGACAGGGCTGATAAGTAATTCCTATGCAAACAGATTTCTCCTAGGTGTGAAAATGCTGATATAGTTAACACTGTGGTCAGAGGTTCAGTGCAATGTTGGTGTAATAAGCTTAAATTAAATCAGGTAAAAATCCAGCTACTGCCCTGCCAGATGTCTTACAGGTAAAAAGAATACAACAACTATGCAGTACAAGAGTGAAGAGACTATAATGTGTCCCACATTCCCTGTGCATTACTGGCAAGCAAAAGGAAATAGTAGCTGCATATTCTCCATCACCATAGAGGGAAGAGTTGAAACTCACTAGCTGGCTTCCCCCTTTGAAAATGAGAGAAAGTTTCAGTAAAAACATTCCTGGACCATTTCTCACCTTATCTTTAAGGAGGATCTCATATGTTGTGATAAGTGCATTAAATTTCAACCTTTTAGACTGAGAATGGATCCACTCATATTCACGTATCTGTGAGAGGAGACATGTTAGTTTCAACCAAGGTTACCAAAATGAAAGAGTTAACAATCATTATTTTAATTCAGTTGTAGCCAGAGACTCCAACCAAGTCCAAAACCCTGTTGTTCAAGGTGCCATTTGATGCGCTCAGCTTGCCCAAGGAGTAGTTTGTTGTAGTGCACACATGGTTCAACTGCCCTTGTACAGGTAACAAAATATGGTCACTGTGCTGTTGTGACTTTAACTTCATCAGCTAAATGATCAGCTCACCATGAACATCACTAGACTCCCAACACTCTATGCTCTGTTGTCTGAATAATTCCATACACAGGAGACAAGCACTTTTACCCTGCTGAACTCCTTACTGCAGCACATTTCAGCCCAGTAGTAGTTTCCAGAGTCTCTGAATATAAACAGTACTCTGTGCTCACTCCAGGAGCGAAGACCAGGTATAAAATTCCCTGCAGCAGAGAATTACACCCATGTGCTGTTACACCAGCTCCAGCTGCCTACAGTGCTGCCAGTAACATCCAGCAGCCTCTCCAGCAGAAGGTGTGTCACACAGAAGCTGCTGCTTTGCACCCAGTGCTTCCACCCATGCCCTCACCCTTTGCTCTCTGGTTACACACCATGTTCCTGCTCATGAGGTCTCCAATGTAAACCACCACGTTTATCTCGGGCGCCCACACTTCAAACTCCCTCTGCCATGAGGTGAGAGTGGACAAGGGCACAACCACCAGGAAAGGGCCATACAGCTGGTGCTGATGGAACAGGTATGACAGGAATGATATGGTTTGAATCGTCTTGCCCAGCCCCATTTCGTCAGCCAGGATCACACTGTTGTTCCTGAGAAGAAGAAGAACAAACAAAAATCCTGTCTGAGTGCATGTTTTCACCACCAGTAATTGACTGTGCTCCACAGGAGCAGCCATCCATGACAAGGACAGAGAGGGGCAGTGCAAAAATAGTTATCTGAACACTTCCAAGTGGATCACAGGAATATTGAGACTGCCAAACTGTACATGGCACAATAATGTGCAAAAATGAACTATGATGACTCCAAACTGGAGGACAAAGGCAGAGGGAGAGGGGAATCAGTGGCCTAATTTTAGAAGGACATTTCTCAAAGACTTCAGTTGGTATATAAACATGTTGATCCAGAAACCCTTTTTTCCATTAAGTCAATGGAAAACTAGGGCTGATATGTACCAGGCTCAGACAACAGCCAAATTCAGCATGTGAACAGGCCTGGGCAGGGAAAGTGCTTTTGTTTTCACACAGGTTTCTAAAGTTCATGCTTTAGATAGTTCCTGCTTGCAGTGTCTGCAATGCAGCTGGGTGGGTTAACATTTGAAATCCTTCAAGCTGCAGAAGGAGGGCAGGTAAAGACCTCACTTGAAAACAAGAGGGCCAAATCCTACTGGAATGAAACCCAGGAGACACAAAGTGAATGTCACAGCATCTGTACATACTTGCACCACGAGTGAGCAAGCCAGTTGAGGCCCTCCAGCTGGTAATCCCGCAGCTCCAGGTTCTCACCCCCAATGTACGAGGGCTGTTTCTTCAAGGCAACAAACCTTGGTCTCTGCTTCAATACCTGAAAAAAAAGCTGCCATAAGTCCACTGAAGAGAAGGACAAATTTAGTCAGTGGTTGAAAGGCTGAAAATTTAGCAATGAAATCTATGAATTCAGCAAAAGAGTGCGTTTCGTTTTGTTGATTCAAGTCCACCCACATTTTCCCAGACAGTGCTTATGTCTGCATTTCTTGTGATTTGTCTGCTGTCCTCTGGTTCTGATGAGCAGGGTTCTGAGTCCCCTCAAGAGCACAGTAAACTGCACATAAACCACATGAGTTGCAACCAGCTACACATTCTTCTTTGTCCTCTTTTGATTTTTCTCACATTATTTCTGTCCCCTTCCACTGTATCAGCATCTTGCAGGTTTCCTCTCTTCCCAGGTGTGCTGTTTTCTCATCCAACTGATATTAAAAACTGCTGCAGCTCCTTCTGAGGAGGAAGCACTTTGCAAAGCTTAATTAAGGCTCCCACTCTCCAGGGGGGACATAACATTCTCACTGTGCACAGAGTAAATGAAACTCAAAGGGGTTCACATCCCTGCCTAAAGTACAATACAAGAACAGCAAACAACCCTTCCAACACAGGTGGGAGGATGGGAAAATGTTCTCTGGCATTTACCCTGACAAAACTTCATGTTCCCACTGCTTGCATCATCCCCCAGCCAGGAGAAACCCAGCAAAGGAGAGGAGATAAGCCAGCAAACCTTGCAGTCCCGGGTGGGAATCGTTTTGGAGTTGTTCCGACTGTTGAAGCTGTCGATGCAGTGTTGAAACTTCTTGCTTATCAGAGCCTCATCTTCCCAGCTGCACTCAGCATAAGGCAGCCCCATCCACTTACACAGGTATTCAGGGTCATTTGAGGATGTTTTGCGACTGTTTGCTGTAAAATATGCAGAAAAAGCCCAAAACCTCAGCATCTGTGGTTGAGCTGCTGAACCACAAGTGCAGCTCAGCCTGAGCTGCCCCTCTTGTAGCTTACAGCTACAAGACAGGTCTTGACAAGCAGGAAAAATGCAGAGGGACCAAAAAATGCTCCTTTACCTGGGAAATCCGAATGGCCTGTGGCAGACTTGCTGGTCTTCACAGCTGTGTTTGGGGAGAGAAGGGAAAGGAGGGTTGGAGCGCTGGCAGCCAGCAGAGGGAGCAGGGAAAGCTGTCACTGCCACACATCCCAAGTTTTTATAGGAATTTTATTGAAAACAGGTTAAATAGCTCTCCAAGCCAGTTCTCAAAGCAACTGAGTGCTGGCACCTCTGACTGACATGACTGTGATATTATCAAAGTACTCAGTAAATGCTGGTTTTATTTTTATTAATTAATCTTGAAAATCTTAACCCTGAGCCACCTTGCAGCCTAACCACATCCTCAACCACACCACAGAAAGTGGTCTTCATAAAAGCCAGGCCTGTACTCCTGCTTTGGGTATAACCACTTTGCATCCAAAGGACTGAAGTCAAAAAACTTCAGCAGCAGAAACTCATCTCATACTCCAGGCAGGGAGAGTGACTGATTTGTATTGCTTGTAAATACAAATCTGTAAATCTTGATTCCTATTGTCTAAATTCCTGAATTTCACACAATGAAATACACTTAACAATTTTTTTTTTTAAATTCAAAGATAATGGAGGACAGAGAAGATGAGAAAGCTGTACAATTATTTTGCTTCCATGGAGAGATTAAAGATTCCAATTTTACTTCACACCTTTACAAAAGTGTTGGTTTCACTTACCAATTACTCTCTCCACTATTTGATATTGTTTGTTCAGCTCTGAAGCCAGCTCTTGTTGGCAGTTGAAATATTCTACATCTTCAGGTGATACTTTGCCTAGCCTAGATGCAAAAAATTCAAAACAAAAAGACACTATAATGCTTCTGTCATAATGCTTGTGGATGCCACATATAGAAAATCTACTTTCTTATACGGTTCTGTCCTTCAGACAAGTCACTGGAGCAGATTACAGCTTATATGTCATGTTTCTTAATTTCTGTATAATCATAAATCATTACTGAGAAGCAAAGTTCAGACTGTCTCCCTGTTAAGTGATGCCTTACTCTCATGCATGAATCAGTCCCAAACCAGAACTAGAGATGGAAGCTCCTACTCCAACTTTAGCACTTGGAAACACATCATAGTTCCCCTTATAGTTCCTGAGGCAGTTGGGCATAAACTGATGCAAAAACTTGCCTATAAGTAACAAGGGTTAATAAGGCTGCAAGCCTTCACAGCACCTCCTGGGCCAGGTGAATTTCTGCACTATTTATTTGTACTCAGCTGCCCCAGTTCTTAAGCCTGGGAAGTGGCAATAGTGTAGATTTCATGCCTCTTCCTTTCCATTTCACAGACATCAGCACCACAAACATCATCTCTGTTAGGGGGCATGTTCCTCAGTGGGTAAAGAGAGACTTGAGTTTTGTGCACATGAAACACACTTTGCAAGAAGAAATCAAATATTTTCAGTCATGACTGTGCAAACCTCTGCTTAAAACCAGTTTGCCTGAGGCCAAATCACTGTCTGAGAGAAGCCTACCATTGCTTGATCTCCTCCTCTTTTTTCTTGAAGTTTTCCAGCTTTTTCAGGCCCTTCACTTTCTGCTGCTGCAAGGACTCTTCGCTCTCCCAGGTGCTGTGGATGTATGACCAGCCTTTCCATTTGATCAGGTACTGAACTTCCCCCTCATCCTTCTCAGGATCGAAGTCCGCGCTGGGGTTGCCGTTGGCTTCGGTCGCGTAAACTGTGGTGGAAGCACCAATGGCTGTGAGAGAAATGAGGGTGCAGTCAGTACTCTCACTGTCCCTCACTCGACATGAATTGCATTAGAGCAGAAAGTTATTCTCCTAATACATCTTTTGTGGCAGCACAAAGAAAGTCCTACAGATTCTGCAGCCCTGTAAGGCAGGCACACAAAAGTTTTCCATACAACAGAATCTTTTTAAGTCTCTCTGTCATAAGTATCTTTTCTTTAAGTATAATTCAAAAGTCTCTTGAAAAGTTCAAAACCATTCAGTTTTACAAAAACACTTTTGTAAGGCTTTGAGAACAAAACACTGGCTTTATTTTCATTATGGCTTTGTCAATGGGGCTATGAAAACTGACTCTACTGGAAGATCTATTTTATATTTCAAAGAAGAGAAAAGTAGGAATTGCAGAACAATGACTGCATCTTTAAAACGTGTGCAGGCTAAATGAAAGCTGCCAAACACATAAACTAGAGATTTTAGGTTTTTCAATACTGCATGTTACAAAAGCTGCTACAAGACATAAATAAGAGTCACAGAGGAAAGGGTGAAAAGCACTGAAACAACCCTTGGCCCCTCCTTTGAAGTTACAAAAGGATTGCACCAGCTCAAGAGAAACCATGAGTGCACTGCCATCAGAAGTAAAGGCCTTTTCCAGAACTACACACCTCCCTTTTTTCCAAGCCTGATGTCCAAGACTTTCTCAATAGTTTCACTGTTGTCTTGCTGTTCATCAGCTCCTTCCCCAGTCATCTCTATCAGGTCATCAGAATCAGTCTCAAAATCATCATCTTCCTTGTAACTGGATAAGAACAAAACCAAACTGATACAAACCCCTTGACTCTTCCCAATCCACAAACACACAGACAGCACAGACTGTGGAGCACTTTCTCCAGCATTTATCCCAGGGTTCAGTGCATGTTCACTACATGCATGTCTTAAGTCATCCATTCAGTATTTTTCCACAAGACCACAGAGGCTGCATGGGTGCTTACAGTGCTCTAGAAACTATAGTTCTCATCTTTGATGAATGTTTAACCACCACAAAATATTATTTGGGTCGTTCTTTTCAAGTCCCTTATTAGGACTGCTGAAAGGTGAGAAGGCACACTGGGGAATTGATGAAGCTTTACCTCCACCACACCCCAACACTGTCCCAAGGCATAGCCCATCAGCCACTCTCAGGCAATTGCTCCAATTCAGCACAGCTGCTCCCTTTTGCTCATTTTCATCCATTATTTGCAATTATTAATCTCATCTGGGAGTGTTTTAGAAACATTACACAAACCCCCTCACGTTCCTCTGAGGACTGGTAAATATCCCCTCCTTTACAGGTGGCAAAACAAGGTAAAATCAGATGTTCAGAGCATGAACCTGTTAAAGTAACCACACCTCAGCCACAGGTATTGGCAGGGCAGAGCAGGATCACTCAGGCAGTCAGGGCCTCCCTGTGCCCCCTGTTCCCCAGCCAGCTCTCATGATTGAGCAGCCCCAACTTCTTCATACCTGACATTTTTGGCTGCTCTTCGTCGAGTTTGTCTCTTGGGGGTCTCATCGTCTTCATCATCGTCGTCATCTTCTGATGAGTCTGGTTTCTTCCTCTTCCCACGCTGGATTTTGTGGGGCTTTTTAACACCAGTTTTGGCCACTGTTCTAAATTAAGAATTAATAAAGCCATAATACAACATGGTTTATGTAACATCTGCTTAAGTAAGTCTTTTAGAATGCATGAATCTCAAATGTTAGACTCCTAAGGGATTTAGTCTGCTCTATCATGGAAACCACTGTATCACTCACTGGAGCATTAGATGGGGAGGTGAGGGAGTAATTAGGACCTGGATTTACTAGTTCATAAACCAGGGTAACATTGCAGGAAAAAAATCCACATTCTTCAGTGACAAATAGAGATTTTATCTCCATCCATTACAGGCAGAAAAAGAGACTGAACCAACCAGTCCTTACCTCCTTTGGACAGGTCTTCTTGCTTTAATTTTCTTCGGTTCAGGCTCACTCTCTCCACTGGTGCCTTGCTCCCCTCCATCTTCATCTTCCTCTCCAGCAGAGACCTCTCTTTTCCATTTAATTCTACGGTCGGAAATGTAGGTCATGAAGGACAAAGATATTTCTACATAAATGCTTGGCTGAACAGACATCCAAGCCACCAAGGCCATAACTACAAGAAAAAGCCCCAGACTGCACCCTTGGCTGTTCAGTGCAGTGCAAGGGGGTGTGTGATGATGCAATTCTCAGCTTTTAGGAGGAGGTCTTAGGCACCTGTGCTTTAGTTCACACAGTGGCAGGATTGCCTTGATCTCTTGATTTACTTTTATTTTCTACTTCTGCATTTTTAAAATGGGTTGGAAATATCTGAAGAGCTCACTGTCACTTACGGAGCATGAGCTGCAACATGCATAGTTCAACAAGCTCCTTGCAGCCCAGAAAATGCAGCAAGAAGCCTCTTGCCATTTAAGTTCAGGCAATTAAAGTTTCCAAGTGGGAAGCCAAACCAAGGGGAAGGAAGCATGTTCTCTGTAGGCAGCTCAGAGCAGAGCAAAGGTGCAGCTCCAAAATGCCCTTTGAAGGAATTCCTCCTCTATCCAATGGGGCATGGAGAGTCCCCAAGGATCACTGCCCTTGCCCAGGAGAGGTCCATACTACCACAGTCCTCCCTGTGCTCTATCACCTTTCCTCCTGCACTGATGTGCACAACTAAATGAAGAGTTTAGAGACAAGATGCAGTAGAAAGGGAGCAGAATCATGTGGTTGTGTTTAAGTTTTCTCCAGCAGGCAGCTCATAGTTCCCTAGTCCACTTTAGTGTTTGGAAAAACTAAATTATACTTATTAGATGGTAAAAAGTTGTAAAATATGACTGTAAGTGAACTCACAGTGCTCAGACATTTAAAACATTATTTATGGGATTTCTTTTGTTTTAACAGAGGGTTATAAAAGATAGAAGAAGATAATAATGTGTTTTATTCTCAGTTGATTAAACAGGCGGGAGGAGAAGGGATTAAATTGTTTTAAGGATCTCTGAAGGAGAATTAGTAACCTGATGGAGAAGTGCAAGACTGAAAACAGAAAGTGAACGTGACTTGTTCAGATTCCATCACAGGCATAGTGGGAAAATACAAACAAAAGTTGGGAAACTGCATCCATCTGCAGATCCATATTCATACTTCCATTTTAGTAATCCAAAATAATATTACTGGAAGTATCAAAATTATTTCTTTTACAAGCTCTTCCTGTTGACAATGTGTATCAAGCAATCCTGGGCACTACTGTTCTGAAAAATAAACCAAAGCACCACCTTGTGAAACCCTTTCCCTACGAAACTTACTTTCTTTTCAACTGCTTCTGGCGTCTTCTTTTTGGGCTCTCATTTTCAGATTCGCTACTTGCCTTTAATTGAAAAGAAAGAAAATCAGGTTGTAGGCTTCACTCTGGACTGGAGCCTCAAGGATGCAACTGAAACGTGCACATGGGCTGAGCCCAAGCCCTTTCCCTGCAGGGTTGAAGGTGTTTAGTGCGACGGGGCTGTGGCTGAGCAGCCTCAGTGAAGAAGGAAACTCTCTGCAGAAAGCCTGGAGAGCTCTACACCACCATCTGTGCTGGAGTCCCTGAGCTCAGGACCCCTCAGCATCAGCCCCCAGTACTCATCAAATGCCATCACAGCAGTGGCAGTGCCACCAGATCTACAGTGCATGCAACGCTCCATGGATTACAAACACAGGGTGAATTTGCCCCACCAAATGAATTATGACCTCTGCCTTCATTACAGAAACTTCCTAGAAGGAAGGAAATTCTCATAAAAAGACAACATTCTCATCACAAGAATGTCCTTGCTTTGCTGTTGGCTTTTTTCTCCCACAGCCAAAGTCACTGAGGACCTGATTAGGTCAGAGCCATGTCCTGTTGCTTTCCCTCCTCCTAATCCTCCGGTCTCACCAGTGAAGTCTCTCTGGCTAAATATATCTAGAGCTATTCTAACTACTTGCTGTACTATTTTAACTCCTACAGATTAAGATAGCTAAAAAAATCTTTAGGCTGGTTGCACACAACCCCATTTTCATAAAAAGCAGTCAACCATGAAAACAGATAACCACACTTACCCCAGAAAACACAAATAACTAGGGACAGAAGAAACCCGTTTGAGATTTCTGAAGAAGTACTAAAATGACAGAAGTAGCCTCCAAGGCTGCTTGCTTGGAAATCTTCCACTTCAAACTGTTTTTTGCTGCAGTATTCATCTTTGGCTCTAGGTACTGTCCATCCATCACCTCAGTTTCCATCTCCTGGTACCTGCACTGCCCTCCTGGATACAGCTCACACAGCTTCAACTGAGAGCTGTTCAAACAAGGATTTTGTGAAACACTGTGAGCTGCAACATGAAAACCTGGAGGTTCTGGAGAACCATGGCTCACCCCTTTGTTCTCTTTCTGCACCCTTGATTTCCATTTTCCAGCTTTCCTACCACCAACAGAAATTTCCCTCTTGCTTACATCAGTGTATCCATTAAAATACACTGAAACACTGGATGCCACCTTAGACCAAGAGCTTTGCTAAATTTTACTGTGGTCTGGTGTCAGATTTGCATGTGACAAAACAGCACCTTTTGCACCATATCTTGCTACAAACACGTGTTGATCCACCTGTTTCATGGCCCTCCATGAAATCCTTGTCTCATTAAGGAAGCATTCAGGAAGCGACAGCCAAACACCATGGAGAGCCCTACCTACCCTTGCAACACAAGCCAAGCATTCCACAGATTTCAGTTTTGGCAAATAAAGTTTAAAAGTCCTCAGTTTTCTTTTTTTTCCTCTTTTAATCCCTTATCTGCTTTCTGAAGCTTTGCTATTCCAATTTGGCATGGTTTTTGAGAGCTGTCCCTCAGTGGACGTTTACTTTTTGCTGTCTTTTGGCAAGCCACAAGCAAAGAGAGCTGGATTTCTCTTCTGCCCTGCGTCAGAGAAGATCACTTTTGGAGAAAACCAAATACAACCTTCAGCTCTTTGAAACTAACTCCACTTCTTTGCCAAAAATCTCATTTTTCAGGTTTCTAGTGTCCATTTTCCTAATGCCTGTACTCTCACCCTACTCTCACTCTCTACAAAGCTGATGACAATCTCTTAATGACTCGTCTTTTCCTCCCCTCTTCCTCCTTGAAAAATTTAACTTGTGACTGCAGCTCTGCCGCCTTCAGTTACATTTTTCAAAGACACCATTGTCTGTTTTGGATGTGTGTCAAGCCCAGCAGTATCTCCTCTGACACAGCCAGTCCCCAGTCTGAGTCATCTGCCTGCCTTGTGCTCCCACATCCTCCTTGTCCCAGTAGAATGTGCTGGGAAGCGACGTGCCTGCAGCTCCTCGGCCTCTCCTCCCTGCTCCCTTACCGCCAACCCTGGCAGCAAATTCCTTTGTTAAGGAAATGCAGATGAAAACCAGAGAGCTGGGGGCTCGCCAGGTCCAGAGCGGGCACCTGAGATCCCATCTACACTCCAGCTGCCACCCACGACCATCAGGAAGCAGACTGGTTGGGAAATCACATGCAGCTTGAATTTTAATAACGTCACCTTCCTGAATGATGCGAGCTAAGCCGGCAAAGTCCACACCCAGTCCCCAGTGGGATTTTTGTCAGCCCAGCAGATGCCAGGGGCACACTGCTCACCCTCAGAGCCTGAGTGCCAGCGCTGGGCTCCAGCTGTGCCTCTGGGTGCTGCTGCTGTGGCCAAGGGGAAAGATGACCTGTCTTCCCCTGTTCCCCCCCTTCCCAATCAAACACTGCAAATGTGCCCCAGTTTATTCCTGCACCACTACTTTCAACTGGACTAGGAAGTGGCCTCTTACTATTTATTTTCTCCACCTCCAGATGAAGGGATCAACCTTCCCTCTCCATGCCTCGCTGACTCCTCACATCTAGTTTATTCTCTCTCTCAGCACATGAAGTGCCCATGATTTTACTACATTAATTACCCGGTATTTTGCTGTGGAGCAACACTGCACAAACATAACGATGCTGCATATGTAGCACCAAGCAGAGCAATGCAGCAGCAGCTTTAAAGTTCTGTTCCTTCAGACTGTCCACAAGTGTCATACTATCTTAGGGCAGGAGAAATGGAGACTCCCTATCATTGGAGAAGAGGTCCAGGTGAGCCTCTGGAGCTCACACTGCCTTCTAGGACAGATAAAAGACTTGCTTAAACAGAGGCAAGAAATGTTTCAGACCAAAGTCAAAGTGAGAATTTGCTCATTTCAGACTTAACAGGTCATGCTCCGGTGCTCCAGAAAAGCCAGAGAATCTCACCTCACCAGGTTAGTTTTACGTCTGCTGAACTTCTCTTTCCTAGTGAGACCAATAGCATTTGAACTTTCAGCAAATACATGAGGCAAAGCATTGACCAGAATGCAAATGAGCCGCATTTTTTTCCCCAATAATAAAACTAGCTGTATTTTGAGAACACTCTGGTGCATGTCTTGTGGCCCCTCTCTCACAGAAAAGATGCACTGTGACGTTTATTACTAACTTCAATTTGAAACCATCCTTTTCATAGTAAAAAGATCACCTCTGTTTTGGGCACATTTATTTCTTGTCTGCCCCAGAATGAAAGAATTATAAAATGGTTTGGGTTGGATGGGACCTTACAGACCATCTTGTTCCAACCCAATGCCATGGGCAGGGACACCTTTCACTAGACCAGGTTGCTCAGAGCCTCATCCAACCTGGACTTGAACACTTAAGAGTGGTGGGGTATCCACACCTTCTCTGGGCAACCTGTGCCAGTGCCTCATCACCCTCATAATGATGAATTTCTTCCTTATACCTAAATTAAATTTCTTCTCTTTCAGTTTGAATACTCTGAAAGGCACCTGGTTATGCACGCCTCACATCCCCTGGCTGAAATCTGAAGCTGATTTATTAACTGCAAAGAAAATGCCTGGGGAAGTAGTGTTTTTACTAAAAAACTCAACACATGCTCTTGTTCCTGGAGACAGCTCCAGGCTTCTGAGCAGCTCTGTGCTCCTATGCAAAGCTACACTTTCGCTTCCTGATGGCTCAGCCCACGCCTGGGTATTGATCACGAGTTTATTACCCTCTCTGATCACAGCTCGGACACCTACACAATGTGCCCAGAAATCCCCAGAAGGCAACCATTTCTAACACACAAATAACCCTACTCAAAGTGCTGCTCTCGGAGGACACAGTGATTGAGCAGTGACCCAAAACCTGAACCACCTCCCCCTACGCGCCGTCTCCCCCGCGCAGGTGAGTCACGGGGCTGCACGTGGGGAGCTGCGATGCCTCATCCTTGCTCTGGTTCTCTGAGCCTGCCACGCTGCCTGAGCGATGCTCTTTGCTAATCTGCAGAGAAGCATTAGGGAAGAAGGCAATTACAAGCTCCCAGACACTGTGCTGGAAGTCCCAAGCAGCAAGCGACAGGAGCAGGTCACTGGTGACAGGATTAACCCTGCAAAGGCAAAAAGCAATCTTAAGAGGTGTCAAGCGCCTTGGGTTTCTGCCAGCTCCAGCAGCAGCAAGGAGTGCTCAGCACCACGCAGGCTCGAGCTACATTATTTCCTCCCTCTTGGTGTTTAGGTCTTCCAAAAGCAAGACTTTCCATGTCCTCCTGCTCTCTGCGAGGCCCCAGCACTGTGCTCCTGACACGTCACACCCTCCATCAGACTCTGCTGCAGACAGGAGCTGCCCTATGAGGACGAGTCAGTGTTGCTTTGGGGAGAGAGAGGGAAAGGGGGCAATCCAATTTTGTTAATTTTGGCTTTCTGTTTCACAAAAGTTGTGGTGAGGTGATTTGGAGGGGTTTTTTGTTTTGTTTTTTACAATATTTTGTGGTATAGCAAAGTTTTTGCATCTCAGATTTTTTTTTTTTTTTTAAACTTTATCGTACCTTAAGTAGTAGGAAATAAAGATATTGAAAAAGAAAACAACATTTGCAAAACCACGTAATATTGTAAAACAAACAAAGATGGGACTTACCTGAGCCCCTAAGAGGGCAGTGGGGAGTGCAGCGGAGGTCTGAGGTGGGTGTGACGTCGCCGGCACAGTGCAGGCGAGCCTGGCCTTTGCCGAACTTGAAAAGGAAAACAAAAGCTACGTCAATGGTGTGTCCCGAGCCCCTTCCTAACCTGCTGCTCTGCGGGACATCCAGCACAGGAGTCTGGGGGGGCAGGTGGTGGCACTGGGGGTGCCACAAGGCTCAACAATAACACACCAGAGCAAGGAGCTGCAGACCTGCGTTTGCTGCGGGACTCGGACCCCTTGAGCATTCAAATGCACAAACAGCCTGAGTCAGAGAGCACTACTTGGCTTCTGCTCTGCTGAAAGTCTGCTAGTTATCTTCAGATTCCTAGCCCTAAGCTTTCCATGGAAGCCTCTCTCTGGTTCCCTTTCTGCTCTTCTACAACTACTTAACCTTCCTGCAGACCTGCAGATTCAACGCTCTATGCACAAAGCCTGTTAGATGCAAATGAAGGTGGCAGCTAATTCCTACACCTTAAGAAAAAAACAACGTTCTGGAAAAGGAACAATTAGAAAGTTTGGCTGCCAGGCTTTGACCACTGTCACCTTCAGCTGAAGCATAAGACTCCCCAGTATTCAAAGAAAAGTGATGGCTCATAAAGCTGCACACACACAAATGCATTTATTAGTGGGATCCATTCCAGGATGGGCAACAATGACTGTTTTGTTGCTATGAGGTGTTTCTGGGAACTTCCTTTTATTCCTGGTTGGATTTGTGTTATGTTTTGGTTTTGTTCTGTTTTCTTTATTACACAGACTCGTTCTCTCCAGGATGTTCCTACAGCAGAGCATGACTTGCATTACGCCCTGTTCCAGCAATCAGGTCAGTGCATGCAGATCTCAGCCCACGCAGTGTCCCGCTGACTCCAGAGGTCTCAGGCCAAGAGGATCCAGCTGCAGGACTGGGACCTCAACTCTGAGTTCCAACATCCACGCACCAAATTAGGACTCAGTGTGTACAAGGCAACGCAGATGAGACCTCCCTTCACTCTTTGGGTTTAGTTGGTTTTATATGTTCAGTAATCCCTCATCCTTTTTTTTTTTTCCTTACCTCATCTTTTATATTAAATCGTGACGGTTCTTGTCTGCTTCGGTTTGACCTCCTAACCCCATAAACATCAGGATATTCTTCCCACATCTGCAAAATAAACAGACCATCAGAAGGCCTGCTTCACCCCAATTATTTCTGACACTTTAGAGAACTTTGATGGTGTATTTAAAAAAATCAACATAAAATCATTAGCAACCAGTAAACGGACACTTTAAAAACTGGCTGGAAAAGATTATGACTATTTTGGGGTATTTGGCAAGACTCTAAAGCAGCATGTTTTATCTCAGTGTTATCTTTTTAGTAGTCTCTCTTTCCACCAGGGTACAAATCACTCTCCAGCTCACTGAGACTGGAGGACAGAGTGTTGAGGTAGCCACCCCTCTGCAGCAAGGGTGCCAAAGGTAAGGAGGCACATGGAATGAATGAACCTACCAACTCAGCAGGACAATTCTCTGTTGCTAACAGATTCCAACACAACTCCTTTCCAGAAGGAAAACCCCACCAGCTGCCTGGAGACGTTGCCAGCAGCAACTTCAAAAGAATTCTATGTTCCAGCCTGCGAGGCAAACTGAGAAGGGTACCCTGTCCTTTGGCAAGGCAAGGCAAGGTGGAGGCTGCTGGTTCCTCTCCTGAATGCAATGATGAGAATGTGGTTTGGCAGTGCAGGACACGTGGATGTAGAGAGATGACTGTTGGGAACGGTTGTGCTTTATGTGCTGTAATGAGGCCCTCAGCAGTTTAATACACCCTGTACAACAGCATGCAATTGTTCTTGTGAATGGGCAGGAGGAGAAGGGGGAGACAAGAACGGATGCCCTGAGGGGTGTGAATGCAGAGCTTTGTTGCTGACACAGGACACCAGAAGAGCTACAGGGCAGACATAAACCACCACATATCCCTCAAACACCTACACCAGCAATTCCTCTCTCTCAGCAGAGCTTATCCTCTTTTCTAAATCTATTCATTCTCCTTCTGATTCCCTCTCCCTCCAGTCCTCAAATGTCTCTGCAAGCCAATGGCAGGAAAAGGAAATCAAAATACATTGCCAGATAGAGCAGTGATTGGGGTAGAGAGCATGATAAATACAAGGCTGCAGACCAGCACTTTTTCCTGCCTCTGTTAATGGAGTAACAGGATAATGCACAGACTGCAACAACGTGTACCTGTTGGGCATACATGTACAGAGAAGAATTCACAGGAAAGAATAAATCAAAAACCATTTGAAGAATTTATCCTTTCATCTATTACATGACAAGGGTTTTGAATGTGGAATCAACTCCCATGACAAATCTGAATAGCACCTAACTCAAATTAACCTCACCTTCATGGGTGTATCTAGACAAATATCAAATAAACAGTAATATAATAATTAATTGCATTGGTTATTCAAGGGAAACAGGTATCAACATGCCTAGGTTAGCCCTAGCTAAGGAAAACACCCATTAACACAGAAATTAAGGAAGGGAGAGGCTTTCTTATTAGAGGGTTCCCTGACCTTTTCATGTTTCATCATGCTAATTATCACCCTGTGTATGGATGTGCTTCCTCATAGGATAATGTTAACATTTATTGTTAGGGACATGCTCTTAGAAGCCCTCAGAGGAAGAGAAAACTTCCTTTGGATCCCACTTATCAGCAATAAACCAGAAATTTTAATATTGTGTAACCACAACTGCCTTACAAATGCATCCTCCCTTGCCAGTCTGAACACTGGAGGGTTTAGACATGACCTGAGCCAGCATTCTGCAGATTTGTGAGAGGGAGAAACTAGTAACAAAACCCTTCATTTCTCCCTGGCAGGTACGTGGGGAGCACAGGCTGGAAGCACTGCCCTTCCTTCTCGGTCTTTACACAGATAGCAACTTTCTCCAGAAGCAAGCTAAGCCACGGCTAAGGACAAAAGGATGGTTACACACCCCAAACAAACAGACAAACTGACCTAACCTGATTTTCTTCTTTACAACTGAACTCAGTTCACTGAGTTCCTGCCTCTGAATGGGTATTTGGGCACCTCTTTCTCACCTCACACTACACTGTGTTACTCAGGTGCCTCCATCCCTCAGGTATAACAGGTACCTGAGGAGCAGCTTCTGCACTGTGAGGTGCACAGAGACACCAGGTACATTAACACCCAAAATCCCTTTTCCTCCTGGGCAGCAACGAAGGGGGTATTGCTAGGGAGTAGCTGGGAAGCTGCAGAGACAAAACATCACAACGGAGAACCACTGTTCTGAACATAAATAATAGAGGTTAAATAGCCTTTTTATTCCTACTCTTTTTTTTTCCTGTTCTTTTTTCCAGAGGAAGACAGTGATGTAAAAAACCAAAGTGAACCAAGTGCTAGGCAAGCCTTTTCCTGGCTATTTATCACACGGGGAGGTTTCACTACCTCTGAGGGAGAAGGGAGACAGGAGTGAAAACACAGAGGGAGAGGATGAAATGACAGGATCACATGTTGATGGCAGGCACCTGTCCCTCATTCACCAGTCAGCCCCGTCACTGTCTACCTGGTTCCCAAAGGGTTGTTCCACAAACACACCAGCTCCTACTCACAAAGGTGACATCAGCAGGGCTCCAGCACACCGACCAAACAGCCAGAGAGTGACCTGGGGACACCAGAGCTCAGAGGCTCTTTGGTCCATGCCACGTGGCCAGGAAGCTGGAGACAGCTTTGTTGGGGTCCTGCTGTCTGACCTTCCGTGACGAGTATGGCAATAACGTGTCTGTGCAGAGCAGCAGGAGCAATACCTTTTTAACATCTGCTATCCTTTCCTTCTTAGAGGCTGGTTTTTCTTTGGTTTCAGGAGGGGTCTGCTGGGATTTGGAACCCGTTGATTCACTTTCAGATTCAGACTGACTCTCAGAGGACTCCGAGCTGCTGTTTGACTCGCTGCCCTGCTCGCTTTCAGATTGGCTTGCAGAGTCAGAGCCAGAGGCTTCTTCGGATGCCGAGTGACTAATGGTAGAGAAAGAAGAGATTACATTTTAACTGTACTGTCACAGCCTTGAAACAAGCAGCGAGCAAACCTGAGACATGTCCAAGCCACAACAATAGGCTTGGAATAGCCTAAATGCAAGTGTGAACGCTGTCCTGAACAGACACCCTGCACTGGCATTTTGCAGCAGCCACAGTTCCTTCCCAGGACTGGTAATGAACACAGGGGTGAGAGTGCAGCCCCAAAAATCCCTGTCCGGGGTCTCCTGCTTGGCACCAGAACAGAAACAGGGGTGGTACTGTGAAGAAAAGCATTAGTAACCCCAGCAGCACAGGTACTATGGGGAGGATCTGGCTGTTTGGAGTAAGGTATTTTGGGAGCCGGAGCACCCAGAGACCATCCTGCTATACTAAAAATAAGCAGCTGATCCACATGGCTCTCCACTGTGTCCTGGCACAGCCAGTGGCTAAAAAATAAATCTGATATCCAATTTCTGGAAGAGGCCAGTACCAAATACTGTACCCCTAACAGCACGAGTTAAATATAATGTTTCTTGCAAAAAGAATAAATTCAGCAGCAGAGCAGCAAAAAGGAGCATATATAGGCTAGGGGCAGCCCTTTTGAAGGATCACACCAGTGTTGTGCTGATGCAACTCCCAAGCCAAAAATAAGAGAGCAGATCACCAAGGAGGTGCATTTCCCTATTTTTCTTTTTTTTTAACCTTTACATTAAAATGGGTTAACACACAGAGTATTCCTTTAAATAAAGTCTCGACAGCAAAACAATGAGAGACCAAACTATTTTAGGCGGCCAAAATATTCAAATACCTTTGCCCAGTCACTCCAAAATCTGTTTTTTCATTTAAAATCCAATAAATATGACTGAAAACTCAGTGCACAGTATCACAGACATTGCTGGCATGGCATCATTCAAACCTCTGTCACAAATGAAAATACAGCGTGGTGACAATGATCCCACAAACTTTTGGAACAAGGAGCATCCCTTTCCCAGTCAGTTCTTCCTCGGCAGGTGGATGCTTTTGCAACACTTAAGGGCTTAATGAGATAGATTGCAAAAAAAGAGCCAGGAAAACTTTGTGGAGGGAAAACAAGGTTTTTATTTGTACTTTAACCTCTGTACAAAAGCAGCAAGGTGCATCCGAGGGCTTTGCTCAGATTTCACGACTCAAGGAAGAAATAATACAGATTTGGGGAGGGGGGGGGGGGGGAGCGCCCAAAAAACAAAGC
>VXBX01001290.1:296497-315478 GCA_013400415.1 Scytalopus superciliaris | reverse complement strand
CGCGGCCTGTTACTTGCTATCCCTCCAACTCAGCTCTGCAGGGGGGCCCAGCCTGCTCTGGCCTCTTCACACCACCCGCCCTGCACAAACACAGCACAGAAGATACTAGAAAACACACCAGACTGTGTTCCATTATTTAATGCAAGCCCCAGGCACACGGGTGATGGTCAGCAGGAACTGCAGCAGACCCACAGCAACTTCTACCCCAGCTGGGGAAAGCTGCATAAAATCCCTCAGCTCCAAGTTTGGATTAACTGTCAGTGCACAAAGGGCAGGTCTTGCTGTTCATCTGGAAAGAAACAAGTACACCCCTCAGCTTACAAACTGCAAAGAGTTAACACCATCTCCCTCCCCAGAAAACAAACATCTGCTTTGGGACAATCCTCAGGTATTTGTTCAGCACAGACCTTTGCATTTCCTAGGGCTGGAAAGGTGGAGTCAATTCCAGATACTTTCCTCAGTTAGGATACCAGGGTGGTGTACAGGAGTTCTATTTTCTTCCACTTTAACACCCTTCTCTAAGTCGTGCAGTTTTGCTTCTCCAGCCCAGGTGAGTGGCACCTGCCACGTCCACCTCCTCCCCACCCCGGCCTCCCACCAGGGCCTTTGTGACAGGACCTCACCAACTCCACACATGCCAAGCTGTCTCAGCAGCACGTGAAGTGCAGACACCCGTGCATTTCTGGGTTACAGTACAGAAAAGTGGTGGCTTTACTTCCTAGAAATCATTTCCCCTACAACTTCAGGTCAACCTCAGGAAGTAAAGCCCATTTTATGACATTCAGCTGACTCACAGCTCACAAATAAGCTCGACAGGGGTTCACTTGCAAATATCCTGTGTTCAATTGTTCCCACACTTCAGGTGAGTTGGTGTTACCCCACAGCAAGTTTATCTTGAGAAAAAAAGATGTGAAGGGGCAGAAGGGTAATCTCATACAACAGGTGTTACATGTAAACGGATCAATTATGATAAATAACCTTTCAATGAAAACCCCAAAAGCACACTAGAGATACATAAAGACACTATGCAAATCCCATACCCCTAAGGACAAAACCCCAAAGGTCTACTTCCTGTGGGACTCCTGCTACATGGCTCCAATTTCAGCTTCTATTCAGCACAGTATTTCTAACACCAAAAAATTATCTTCCTTTTCATTTCCTGAACAAATTGCGCCTATTACTGCTCTTGCTGGTATTTTGCACTTTAAAAAAAGCATAAAACCTTAGGTAAGCTGAATCATAATTTTTTTTAAATTGTGAATTTTTACACAGTACTTTGTACACAGCATTTAAAGTAAAGAAAGCAGTTTGAAAATCTCATGTATTTTAAACTACATTATTAGAAAAGCTCTGTATAGGTGCTACATGTAATGCTTCAACAATCCCAAGGCTAATTTAGTTAATGATATTTTCAAATTCAACAAACTTACCCATATGCATCTTAGGACTTAAAATTTGATTGCAATTTTAATACACCCAGAATATCATCCAAGTTTATACCAGAAGGTTACAGTAACTTAATAATATATATATTCCCACAGTATTTCAAGTTCGTGTGCATAAGAAAGGTTAAATCAAGACATCAGGAATATTATTCAAACACCTGAACATCACATAGAGCACATGTGATACAACAGACATTTCAGAATTCTTTTTTATTTATGTTGGTTAAAAATGACTGAAGACAACACCAGAGAAAAAGAAACAGGCCATGATTCAATTAAAATTGACAAAATGCAAAACTCAAGAGCATTTACAAACTAGAAAACAAAAATGCATATAAATTTCCAATTTTTAAAAGAGCCGACCCTTTAAATACAAAATGAGTGATTTGGTAATTGCACTTGTGCATCCCCAGCAAACAAATAATTCCAGTATTTCAATACTTTTCCCACATCACGGTTAAGTTTATAAAAATCTGTAAAGAATCTCATTACTTGACAAAAGTAAATAAAAAGACTGAACAAAAATACATTAAACAAAACAAGCAAAGCATTTGGTGCCTCTTGTTAAGAGCCCCAGTATATATTTTATGATACAAAATGCCATCACCAGCAGGACAAAGTCTGGTTAAATTGTATAAAAATACTCTAAAATACCTCAACAATATCAAAGTTCTACAAGCCGAAATAAAATTTGAAGTAAGGGGTATCAGACAAACAGGCACTTTCCAGTTTATATTTTAAAATGAGCTTTTTTTCATTCATGTAACTTTTTCTTGTGTCTATTTACTATAATTTACTACTACACCAGGCTTCTGTATGGCCCTCAGTTAAAGTTTAGACTTCTGAGATTCTTCAAAGAAAAATTTGCCTTGTATGTAAAATGGTGCAATGCAGCAATGGCTAAACCGACAAGGTCATTTTTCACAGCACAAAAAACCTAAAAACTGAAATTCAAAAGCTGGAAAAACATCCTACAGAGGCAAGGGCTGCCCTGAATAAAGGTACAGTACCTTTTGCCTAGGACATGGGCCCTTAAGTCACAACACAACTTTCAGAAATTGCTACCAAAAAAAATTAGGGTGTGGCATGCTAACAATCTCAAGGTCATTCCTTAAAAAGGAAGCAAAATCAGTAAAATGTTTTCTATTAAGCACTGACAGTAACCCAAGGCTGTCAAAGTAAACAGGGTATTCACAGGTTTTACCAAAAAAAAAAAAAAAAGAAAGTTGATAGGTCATACCTCGATGCATTGCTGTGGACTGAACCCTCCTCTCCTTGGCTTTTGTCCTTATTTCTCATCATCTTTTTATTCTTAAAATATTAAGAGGGGGTCAGGGGTGTCTGTTTGCTTTGAAGTCCTGTGCCCAGGTATTTACTGTCAAAAGTTGAAAGAAAGGTAAGGTCCCAGTTCGTTTCACTGGCTTTCATTATCAGGAACAAAGTCCTGACGCTGCAATGATATTGTTATAACAATACACAACACTGATCAACACGGCAAAACGGAGATTTAAAACAAATAATCGTTTTTTTACAAGAAAAATCCGAGAATAAACACAGTAGAGGAGCATCCTGCAAACTTTCCCAAAGTAACACTGGATGCAAATAATCTCTGTATCTTATTGCGTCATCCCAATACAGCAGAAATCGGTCGAAAATCAAAGTACTCAAAACGACAGAAATCTAAAAATTATTATTATTAATTGCTCACCTACCTGATCCGTGCACCGCCGCCAGGACCAAGTCGATATTAGTTTCGGGTAGTGGAAAAACATCAGATCCAAAATACTTAAAATTATACCGATAAAATACAAATTTCAGAAAATGAAAAAAAAATATATATGCTAATCCCAAAAATATGCTGCCGATAAAGCAAAAGAAGCAATAATTAGTACAAAAACGTCCGGGGGAAAAAGCTCATTAGGAGAGCGCACAAAAATGGAGGTACGCCATGGCTTCTAAGCTGGAAAAACAACGACCTGGGCTCTCTCCACGGCTTCTTCTTTCCAGCAAGGCACGAAAAGGGAGCCCTCAAAAGCTGCTTTTCTGCCCGAAAAAGGTCCACTCAGCCCCCGATTAGTGCCTAGGAGAGGCAAGGGGCTGTGGGGGCCCCCTGAGGCTGCCCGAAAGTTAGGGAAAGTTGCGTAAAGTGTTGGGGAAGGCACGGAGCTGAGCGCGCTCTCTCTAAGGCACAGCCGCCATCTAGAGCTCCTTCCCAGCTCTGAGCTCTGCCTTTGATTGACACTCTCTACATTTACCCCACAACTCAGGTGATGTACCATAGACCCACCCCTTCATTTCTACCAAAAAAAGAGAGAGCCTCCACCTAAAGGGTGCCTGCCACCCCACAGCCCTGGCTCCTTCCAACTACCCCAGCTCAAGGGGTACCTTAACCCCATGTGGTTCAGACACCCTTTGGAAACCAGAAAGAAATGGAATTTGTGCCTTTTGTTTTAAAGATTTGCTAAATATTTCAGTGCCTGGGCTAAAATTACTTCCTCCCTGGACAGGAAGTGGTGCTGTTACAAGCCATTTTGAAGGCATGGAAGTGGAGCTCACAGCCATGCAGGCACCAACAGCCCACCCTGGGGGTCACCCCACCCAAGGGGCAGCTTCCCCCCAGTTCAGTGGCACAATCCCCAGACAGCACCTCTTCCCTTTGTCCCCCAACACTGGCACTGGCAGCGTGGGACAGGAGCAACACCCGCTCCCAATCCAGCCCAGCAGGGTCAATATTCCCCTCCAGCTCCACAGCGCCTCCCTAGTGGTTTTCCCCAACAACTCAAATCCAACAGCCACACCATTTCCATCAGCTACACCAAGGCACTGCAGTCAAGTCAGTCTGATGCCATTAAACCAGTTAATGATAATGCACTTCCTTAACCCATTCATGGTCTTTAACAGATTTTAACATGACAAATTAATTTTAAAGCTGCACAATAGCC
This sequence comes from Scytalopus superciliaris, assembly GCA_013400415.1. Lineage (NCBI taxonomy): Eukaryota > Metazoa > Chordata > Aves > Passeriformes > Rhinocryptidae > Scytalopus > Scytalopus superciliaris. The sequence continues at coordinate 311,091 of VXBX01001290.1, read as the reverse complement.
AAGCTGCAGAACTGGAAAAATCAATGGACATCTCCAACACAACACACCCTGGAATGGAGAGGATGTACCTCTAGAGGAATGGAGGCGATCCAAGCATCCTCCACAGCTTGATTATGACTACCATTTGTCTTCCACAACCAAAACCGACTCCTTAAAGCACAAGGACATCTTTCATATTCATAAGCATCACAACAATGCAGAGCCATCTGGGGGGACACTGGGGGACCACCAGGGGCAAAGGGCTAGTTTGGGGTTCTACAGGGACATCCATGGCTCAACATCCCAAAACCATTGACTTCAACCAGCAGAACCAACATAGTCCCCTTCAACTCCTCCACACTTGCCATTTGCATCCTCCAACCACCCATCCTCCTTCCATAAGGGGTTTGGGGTTTCATTAGGAACACTCCATTGCCACAGTCTATTTTAAAGAATTCCACTTTACCAATTATTTACAGAAGACCCCTTGCACCTAAATTGCAAGAACTAAAAAAGTCACAACACAAGACCATTTCAAACAAGTTTGGGCAACACTAAGGAAATCCACTCATCTGAATGGGGATCTCTTTAGGTTGGTCCCAGTATCCAAGTGCAACACAAAACAACACATGGCAAAACCAAGCTGGAGCAAGTGTGTACCATCAAAATGGCTGGATGGAACAGGTATGAGCAACTCATCATGGCCAAAATGGGTATTTGCAAAGAAGGCAAATGGCTAAACACACAATGAATGAGGGTTTCTTTGGGTTTTCAAAGAGAACACCAAGGTTATCTCAGCCTCATCTTGGCCCACAAAATGAAAACAGCTGAGTTTCAGGTGAAATACATACAGAAAAGTGGCTGCAGTTAAACTATTGGATCCACTAGAAACCTGGAAGGAAACTGGGGTTTTGAACATTAAAACCATTTTAAAATTTGCAAAGGTTAGCATGTCATCTGTAGCAGTATCAAAAATAAGCCCATTCTTTCTGCCCAAGCAAATGGTACAGTATTGCCCCACCTAGGCTACATGCAAGAGCAGGGAAGCAGGTTGGACACCTGCACAGAACAATTTTAAGACCAAAGAGATTATTTAGGAAGTATGTTGTCCAGGAAATCTGTTGAAAAGTTTCTGTACCCACACACAACTAAACAATATACCTAAAAAAGTTACACAAAACATTCAAGTACTTCTTTATTGTCATATTTTCCCAGCCTTCAATTGGTATCAATTCCATCTTAAAATAACTTCACAAAGTTCAGCAGCAGGGCCCTGACAATAGGCCAAGTACTGAAAACCCCTCATATTAAGCACCTGAATGAACAAGCCAGCAAATAAAAATTCATTGGAAGTCAAGGCAAAGTGAACATAATTTGCAAATGAAAACCACATTTGAAATCAAGTATAGCACAAAATTTTACCTTGCCTTCAGTACTCAGCAGCTAAAGTATTTCTCACTTTAATAGCAACCAAAAATGTAACCCACTTCAATATCAACACAATAAAAATATTCAGCCAGAAAGGACAAACACAAAGTGTGAAAGAAACCAAAACCTTTTATTACAAGTCAGTTTTAAAATTACATTTTCTCCAAAGGGGTAGCACAGATCTTTTACCAAATTAATTTGCCTGTAATGCAAACAACCTGAAAGAAAAATTTTGCCACCCAGTCCTCAAACAGATCCATCATTGAATAGTCACTGATTACTTCAAGTGCAAAGTCCATTCTGATAGGATGATCACAACCCAGATCTTCTCTGGTTTAGTAACACGAGAGTCCATGTTTTAACATCCTTTTCTTGGACAGACACATCACAGCACTCATGCATTAGTCCATTTCCTCAACCTCTCAATCACCAGTGGAACTGCCATCTTGGTGTCTCATTCGTGGACTCCTTTTGACACTCTTCATCTGACTGGATTCTTTATGGAAAATTAAAAGAAAAATGCTGTTGGAATACACATCATAGCTTTAAACTAAGACATTCAACTACTGTACCTTCAAGATGGTTCAAACATGTAACTGATGCTTCACTCCATATTAGACATTCCATAATATCTACCATTATCACAAACAATGTCATAAATCATCACTTAGAGTAAAAAATATAAAATTTAACCAAAACTATAAAGAAGGGGAAAACAATTATAAGTCCAAGAACCCTTTCATGCTCCTTAAGTTTCATTTGAAATTTCCTCAGTGTTAAACCAGTAGAGAAAACAATGGTGGGCAATCAGACACATTTGCTCTTGCAACCATCTTCATTGCACTGACCCATCTCCTGAAGCTGGCAATGCTTAGTAAAACACCAGGGCTATTATAAGCCAAAATTTGTAACTGCTGTCCATGCTCCTTTCTTCAAAGGCATAGATCCATCAAAACCAATGTAGTAGGCATAAAAACTGCTTTTTTATAGAGATGGTGACTGGAAAGAAAACATCCCACCATCTTAATCCAGTTTTCCAGCTCATGAAAGACATACAGTGCAACAGCAAACACACTTACAAACAAATGGAATGACTGGTTTAGTTACTGGTGGTAAAAGGACATGTCAGAAAACAGATGAAAATGGTAACAACTACACCCGCTGCCTTTTGCAAGGCTCCCGATCCATATTCCAACTTTACTTGTCACAGAACAGCAACCAAGCTCACAGGTAAGTGACAAACCAAACTGACCAAATGACATCCACATAGCTAAATACAAACCCAGTGGCCTCACTTTTTCCATCTTCTTCCAAGAAATTTAAGTTCAACTTGCTTTAAGAAAAACCCTACTACTCCTCCTCACATGCAAAACTCAAGTACAGGAAGTTACCAAGTGTTAAAGAACAACATAATTTCAAAACCAATGCTGACTGTAGGACTGACATGCAAAAAAGGTTTTAAAATGTCTTCATGATTTTGAGTATCTGCACTCCAATGTCAATTCATTTTCCTGAATATGTGTAAGTGCAACCTCATTTTAGACTGAAAGCCAAACTCACCACTACCCTGTTCCCTGATAATCTCGGGCTTATTCTAACAAATTATGCAGAAATTACCCACTGCCCAGCAAAAACCAGTAGGGCCATCTAGTGGTCTCTGCCTTGGCATCCCAGTTTCCCCAGTCTCCTCTCAAAATAACCAGTTGCAGCAAAGCAAAGAGCACTGGAACCAGTGCAACAAGCCCCAGTCTGACTTTCACACAACTGCCCACGTGTCCTGTTTTGTGATACTCTATAGACTTATTCGAAACACAATGGAGACGCACAGTCCACAGAAGTGGAATATGAGATCTGGTAATTCACTTTGCACTGTGAAATGTGCATACCAATAAGAGTATTCAACCCCAGGACCTTCATGTTCTCAGAAACTGAACATTCAAGTTCAGAGAAATGCCTTATTTTCAAGCATTCAACTCATCCTCAGTTAAGAGAGAGGTGTAAAATATTTTGAAAGCTATTTTTTCCCCCAAGATAAACTGAATAAACAGTTTTTGGGATTGCTTTGGTTTGGTTTTTTTTCTTCTTCCCCCCCCCAGTTCTCACTAACTTAATTTCAAATCTATTTAGGCATTTGAAGATGAATTAGAAGTTTGCATAATTTTTAATGTTAATGCCTTGACCGAGGTATCAAAACATGAAAAAAACACCACAAAGTTGTCTGTTATTGTCAATCAAACACTGAGAAGTACTAACATAAGCACAGTGGAAACCCCATAAATAAGACCATTAAAATAATTTTTATAGTTATTTTTAATAAACTTAACATAAGGAAATTTAATTACTGGCATCAGTTTTCCCCACCTCTCAGAGAGGTAATTTAGTTCCATATTAGTCACCCTTGAGAGGCTCTTTCCAGTTGGGTCAGCCGCTGCCTTAGACACTCATGAGACCTGCCAAAACCAATTTAAGGGCAAATTTCCCTGCCAGGTTCACCTATGTTGGTTGTACTTTGCAAGACTTTGCAAGTAACCCCACAACTTTCATCTTAAATTCTTCTCTCAACCTTGTAAAATAATTAACAGCAAACAGACCTGATAATGTATTATAATTAAGAACATGTTCTCAAAGTTATTCATACATCAAAAAGATGCCACAGGAATGGCCAAAATATTAATAGCAACCTCTACACTTGTGAAATCTACATTTGGTTTAAAAGATTTCACAGCAGTTGTTTACTTATGAATTGAGGCACATTTTACTAAGAAGTTTCAATAATATTACAAAAACATACTCCTTCACTAAGACATGTGCAATGATCCTAACATGAGGAAGACACTAAAAAGCCCAGTTTTTTTCCCAGATGACATGAGTCTTTCATTCCTTCTGTAACATCAATGAGGCAGCAGCCCATTTTTCAGGTTTCTGTTATCTACTAATTACTAGTTTGGTTTCCAAGCACAGTATTTTGGTCACGATAAATCAGGGACCTGGGTAGTCATAACAATAAAGGTTCCTTCCAGCCACCGCTGAGGTATTGACACTCCAGGCCAAGGGACAGAAACCATTCCCAACCTTGACTAAAGGTTCAAGGCAACAGTTTTGAAACAAAGTTTCTCTTCAGGTTTTTTTATTGCAATTATCTGTTGCTCTATTAAAAGACATCCCTCATGGCCAAACCATGCATGGTTTCAGCCATTTCACATCTGTTGAAACCTTATGTTTGAACCCAACACATCTGACACCCATGCATAAGACACGACTACATTTACCAAGTTTTCCAGAGTGAAATCTGAGGCTTATATTTAAAAACCAAGGTGACCTCCTCAGGAAAGGGAATTCATTCCAAGAGGGAGCTGAATGGACAGAATGAGGTTGTGAACAAACCAAACCTCAAGTTCTACACTTCAAAGTTCATTAAAACAAGGCTTTATTATCAAAGACATCTCTGGTAACTTCCACACAGGAGAAAAGAGCAGATCTCTCTTCTACTGACAGAGAAGTCTGTAATGATGTTCTGTGCAGTCTTTAAAGTAACTAAGTGTTCTGGACAGCCCTAACTCTACTTTTACCACCATAACATGTTCTTTAAGCACAGCAATATAAAAGCAGAAGTCATGTAGGTTTGAGAACGTCTAGCTAAAAAAGGCTATTTGCCAGGTTTTTCAGATTTAGAGACTAATTCCCAGTAAGATGTGACTTTATTCACGGATGTACTCTTGTGGATATTATTTTTAAATAATAAATTTTAGTGCATTAAGCGAAGTATGTCAACTTCAATAAAGCTCCTGGTATTTTCCCTCTTAAAAAAAATAAACAAAATAAAAATCAGTGCTTCAACTAAACATTATGTATGTTAACCAGAGAAATACTAAATCTTTCAAGATCCACATCCATATGCTTTTGCAACTGCTTTCTGAAGCAACTTCTTTTGCAGACAGATGTTTTATTAAGTCCATTAAGGGTTTCACATTCACCCCTTTCTTTAGGTAAGGATTATAAACCAGAAAAGGATGGAAGAATTACTCAGTGTGTAACTGAAAAGCCAAAGTCCTACTCAAGAAACCAGATCTGACAACAGCTAATTTACAACCCAATGAGAAAAACAAAAATGCACATAGAAAGATGTAGGAGTCACATGAAAATTAATATAAAAATGGAACACAAATCACATTTAGATTCTTGCAGGTGACTGGTGCTAGAAAGACATCAGTGGACAGCATAAGGAAGAGTTTTGAGGAACAGCTGGAAAAAGAAACATGGGAAGAAATTCGCTGTTCCACATGTACCCACAGTGGGAAAAATAGCTTAAGATTTATGAAGGAACAAAGTAATAAAACTTAGAGAGTACAGTAGTAGAAGAGATTAAATACTTGTCAAAAGTCATCAAATGTGAGCTCATACACCCGCATGAAAAACAAAATTCCACAAAGTCCATTAATTCAACTTTTTTGCTTTAGGACTGAAAACTCAGTGGTAAAATTGGTCCATAATGCAGTGGACTCAGAAGCAGCACAAGGCCACACTAACATGGCCTAGGCAAGGTTTGCACCTAATCCCCACATGCTCCTTTTCTCTTCCACAAGAGCTCTACATTAGGTCTCCACATCACGGGAGTGGATGAGGTGAAAGCACAGAACTTTGGAGTACAAGAAGGGAGCAGCTGCTCTTCCAGTACCTGAGGCAGCAGAGATGGCAGCGGCTGCTGGAGGGCTCTGTTAACACACCCAGTCATAGGACAGCTGAACATCACTGTCATCTATCCACTAAACTGAGAGGATTTCCATCTTGGAACATTTTCCCAAGCTGTCTACAGCCTAAGGAAGGCCTTTCTCAACAAGGTAGCATGTCAGACTGAAAGAACTGGCTCAAAGAAACTGCTTCTTTTAAAGAAATGCATAGATTTCAAAGCACAGTGCTACAGGAATAGAACTTTTCACAAAAAAAGTTAAACCATGTACACAAAATGCAATGGATGGCCTAATTAAAAATGCAGAATTAAGGAGCGTGAATTTTAAGCAGACAGGAAGACAAAAGGACTTGTATCTTTCCACAGGCAACTCCCAAGTCACAGAATGTGTCAGAGACAACAAAAGGTCAAGACGAAATTCCTCTTAGTTAAAGAAACTGGAAAAGATTCTGCTCCCATACTCATCCAGTATAGAACTGAATTAATTTTTCTACTCAAGCCTGCCAATTTCATGTTTTGACTAAATGAGGAATGATTTGAAGTCTATCAACTAGAAGTTTAATCAAAAAACCAAACAAACAAAAAAACCAAAAGAACAGGAAACTGTACTGCTATTACATATGGAAAGCCAGAGCTTTATGAGTGAAGAACAGCAACAGAACAATTGTAGAACAGGAGATAGTTACTGTCTGCTCAAAGACTCTTGCTGATCCTGACAGAAGCATAAGGGTAAAACATGATGCTTGTGAGGCAAGTTCTTCCTGCTATACTTTCCACACCATTTGTTATCCAAACTGTGTAGTACCTCTCTAGAGACAGACATCTGTGTACCAAACCCTTCTGAACCAGCTAACCTATGATAAAAAAGTTCTCAACAAAATATGGAGTCAAATCACAGGAGACCAAAGAACTACAGTCAGATGTGAATGCTGTTCTGCAGCAAGACAGGGTGAGTGTATTTCTCACTTCCTGAGAGCCCAACAGGAACAATCCTGGGGTCTTTCTGAAACACACGTGTGCACACAGCCACACACTAACAAGCTTCAGAATGTATTCAATCAAAAGCTTTAGACAGTTAAACATTATAGCCTTGTCTGGTTGCAGGCCTTTTTTAAAAAGCTAAAAATTAAATGTTTTTAGGAATAACAACTTACCAGTGCTTCAACCAAGAGCAGCTATTTTGCTTACAGCGAGTAAATCAATTCCTCAACACATCTGTAGGGAAAATGGGATATTAAAGCACTTGAAGTAAAATTAAAAAAAATAAATCTTAAGGTCCAGAAGACCAAGCAGTAGCCTATGAGTATTACAGAAGTCCTATTCTCAAACGAAAAAAAAAAACAAAAAACCCAAGATTTCCAGAACACAGCCTATACTACAAAAGGCATTTTTATAAAAAACCTGAAGGATTACTAGGGGACCTATTATCAAAGAACTTGTGCAAAACACCCAAGAAACTGAGATCCAGTGCTGTACACAAATGCCTTTAGCAATAACAGATTTTTTATTTTTTAATTCTTGAAAAAGATCAGGCAGGCGTCAAGCGGAAACAAACTTAAGCAAACTGACCTGCCCTTCACAAGGTAAAATAAAATACACTTTTTACTGAGAGGTGACATCAGCTGGATGAAGGGCAATTATGTAATGCATTTACATGAAACAAATTATCTACTCTCTATCTCAAAGTTATCCCTATATGGGCAAGGTCCAAATGTGAAAACCTGACATTGAAAATGCTTACTGGCAATCATCATCAATAAAAATTTAACTACAGCCACCTTAAACAGAGGTTGAAAGACTAAAGTAAGACCTAAAACTAAAACAATTCATGAACTTCCTTTTTACTGTAAATTTGAATTGTGTGAAATGAGCCGTGCTACCCTCCTGACATGTATGAGCAAACTGTTTCTCTTGTGGTCTCTCAGAATCTAGTTATATTGAAATATAGCCTGAGATACATAAAAATTAATGAACCTATCAAGTGACAGCATAGTGTGCAATCCTCTAAATTCTTCTCTTCCATTGGTATCTACTCAGATACATAGAAAACAAGCTGTGATGAACAGAAACATCATTTCTTTCTTGATGTAATTTACCTGAAATTATCATTATGGAAAAAGATCCCTTTAAAAAGGGAAATTACAAAAAAAATGTATTAGTAAACTGGAATAAAGATGTAGAATATCCAAATGAATGTGACATTTAGAGGTTTAAAATGTGTATTTAAATGTTCTCCAGCAGCTGCTATTAAACAGAAGCACAGAACTTCTGCGAAGTGCCCATCCACCATTTTAGAAGAAACACAACATGGCTGCCGGACTTTGATCGTCCAAGAGGCCTCCACCAGCCATCCAAAGCATGAAAAATGAACCAGCTAAATACATTCACTTAGACCCTTTAAATCTCCTTATGACCTATATGTATCATTTCACCCCAAAAAAGCCACATAGAAACTACAATCTAATACATGAAAACTGGTAAAGTTAATGATTGCAAGATTTTCAATTTACAACTCTCATTTGTGTTTAATAAATTCACAACACAGCTACACATTTATCACCTGCATTCAGGTTGGTTCCTGTTTTCTTTAGTTCTACAGTGAGTACACAGCTATAGTAGTTTCACAGAAACTTTAATGAGGATATTTAACATGGCTTTCTGTCACCACAGAGCAGCTTCTTCTAATGGCAAAGACTCGACTGAGTTGTGTTCTGACCTCAGCACAATTTTGTAAAAGGAATCTAATGTTTGTCAGGGTGGTATCACTTAGCAATAGTAATACTCCTCTATTTTGGAGTGAATGGATGAACCAAAGAATGAGTTTTGTAAAAACAATACCAAGATGTTGATAATGTGTAACATTTCATTCACATGAGCACACAAGTTATTTTACAATTACTACAGAACATACCATTGTAATTTTGAGTTTCCCAATTTTAACACCCAAAACACAATCAATTCCCAAACTACAGAATTAATCACAAAAGCTGGAGTTCATGCCCAGAGCCACAAACCACAGAACTTGAAAATGCAAGTCCTGGCTGAAAAAGAATTAACCTTCCATGTTGACACCTGTAATTCCTAGATTTAATAAACACTGCAGTCTTTTAATCAGATTACTTGCAGTAATTGTTGTAGCCTACATGATTGAAAAAAATCCATCCCTCTTTAAAATTAAATATGAATTTACTTTTTTCAAGTAGTCTAATAGCTGTGCCTTATATTTGTTTTAAAATCACAGATGCTGTAAGTACAGTACAGCCTCCACCACACAGAATATGCCCTGAATCGAAGGTCCATGGCTCGGCTCCCTCACCCCAGGATTGGCACTGGTAGCACCAATCATCAGGTCAGTGTATCTCCTTTTACACCAAGAGGTGAGGTCAGACATCCAAAAGTTATTACCTGATACTAGATTCTCTCTTGGGATTAATTAGTACAGTATTTTGGCAAAGATGTCATGTATCATGACGCCAATGCTCTTCCATATAATGTCAATGCTACAAAAAGCAATTCTATGAGAATATTTAATATGGCTTCGTGTCCCCACAGAGGAACACAGTTTCTGCTGAAAAGGTTGTTAGGACTCAACCAGAGAGATTCTCCTGACCACCTCGATCCTCATGAGCACACTGTGGGGTAGTGGGACTTAACTTTCCCCAAGTCCCAAAAGGGTGCATTTAACCTTCTGAAGTCTACCTAACCTAGAGATCAAGCTGCTGTGTGCTAGATGAAAACATGTCTTACAAGAAAAGGCAGCTCCAAAGAGCTCACAAAAGTAACAAGAGACAGTTAAAACTGCCTTTATTGTAATACCTATTCAGCACAAACAGCATCAGGACAATACAGGAAAGGTGCAGACCATTAAGATCAAAGTGCTCAATTTTGTATTCATCATAGAACACTCAGGTCTGCTAAGATCTGCTCCTAAGCATTGTGGGGTTTAGTTTTCTATTTAAATTTTTTTTTTTTAAGAGCAGCTTTAGACATTTCAGGATTTAGCATTAGGAATACAAGTCTTGAGTCTGACAGGCTCAGTCCCCTCATTATTATCAGACTTTCGTGTGACTCAGGCTGGCCTCGGCTTTATCGTAATAGACTGTTCAGTATCTGTGATTTTGACCCTTGAAACTGAACATTCACATGAGATTCCAGATATGCCGGGTTGTTCTCAAGGTATGAGATTATTTCTAACACAAATGTTTAGTTCTCACAAATTCCATCAGACAGTTACACAACAAAGTTCCAGACATATATGCTTGCTCATTAGCTGTGTTTGCTGCAGGACATCCATGATGATGGACATGTCCATTATCTGTGATTATTATTTGAATTCTGCCTTGCCCATCAGCAGTGACTCAGGGCAAATAAAGGTTTGTTACAACCTGGAGAGACATTTTTATAAAGCTTATGCAAAATTGGTGCATGATTTTTTTATATGAATGAACAGGCTGAAGTATTCATCCAAGCCAAAGAAAACAGCTGCACTCACGGGTTCACAACTATATTGCTTAATTATCACAGTAAATTACATGACTTTAGAAAGCAAATTATCAAGAGTATTTTTGAGACTCCTGATATATAGGTCTTCATGGAGACACCTTACTCCTTGAGGTCTTGAGTACACACTGAGGTACCCGAGCATGGGAAGCTGCAAAAATGAACCAGCTGAGAGGGGCAAACAGGCTTCCCAACTTTTAATTACACAGTGGTAAAAGCCTGACTCAAAGGCAACGTGTCACTTTGAGTCTAAATGCAGAATCTTAAAGTATAAAAACAAGTAATAAACATTAGAAAGCTGATTTGTTTATACTGCAAGGAGGAGAGCAAAATACCTCTTAAGGCCCAGATGCAGCTTCAGGCTTTTAGAGTCAAATTTGCACCAAAAAGAGAATTTCTAAGTTTATTGTATAAACAATTTATTGGAAAGGAAAAGCTTATGAGTGTCCCTTGCTAATGAACGAATAGCTTGAGCTAAGGAAAAGCATTTCTGAAGTTTGGTTAGATATTGTCCTTAGGAGATGACAATCCTCAGAGCACAGCTTGACTTCACTACATATCAACATGGTCACTGCAGATTGTTAAAGCCGGGTTTGTGAGTGACCATAAAAATCTTCGAAGATGCAGGAGACATGAATGTTGCTGTTGTTAGTACTTACTAACAGTATTCAAATGCACTAAGCTTGAAAGAAAATAAATTCAACAAGATAAAACACTGAAGCTTAAATGTTTAATGTTTATTTTGAAAAAAAAATTATTTCCAGGCTACTTAAAAACCCTCACAAAACAAACCCCACAACTCTGTATAACGTACCTGGCACGCACCGTACGGAATTGTGCTCAAGGTCTTACACCCAACCAGCCATCTGAGTCTTTGGAGCACCAGTATCCAGTGACAGCCTTTAAAGAACAAAAAAAACAAAACCCACCAGGTTTGTCTGAAAACAGGGTACAGACAGATCTCACCTACAGTTCTAATGTTCTTGACTGACCATAAACCTTCAAAAAACACATAGGGTATCCTGTAATTAATTAAAATTTTACCTACAGTATAAAAAGAGAGTATTTTATCCTTGCCAAGCATTAGCTTTCGTGTTTCCACAAACACAAAACAGGCCCCAAAAACCTCCTCTACAAATACCTGAAGTCTTGTGTTACTACTGTCATATACAAATTCTGTAACATCCCCAAACCTTAATGCTACAAACTCATTAAATATAAAGTCCAAAGCATTTTCAAAGTTTAATGCACATTCTCACTGGTGAAATGGGACATGGAGAACTTCTGGGTTTATATGAAAATACAGTCCTTTTACACCAAATACAATGCGTATGCATGCATGCGTATACATAGATTTTAAAAATTACAATCTACTTAAATACCCTTGGTAAATTAAAATTTATAGAGAAGTAGCACATATGACATTATTACAAGACAGTCTACCTGATTCTGCAAAAAAAAAAAAAAAAAAAAATCTTCTTAAAAGTCCAGATAATTTACAAAATGTATCCCTTCCACGTAAAAATGAGATTTTTCTGCTTCCCATCTGCACAGTAGAAAAAAGGGCAAATTCCAAGATAAAAAAAAAATAACAAGGAAATGAACATACTACCACAAGTTATAGCCACTCTTACCTAAGAAAATAAGGCATGAATGATTCCTCTGAAGCCAGTCAGGAAATAAGGTATTGTTCATGGAATTCTACCTGAAAAAGAAAAAGTATGGAAATTTTCAGCATTTTGCCTTAGAAAAGCAGAACAAGTTATACACTTGAAATTGATTGATCTTAAGGTAATTATTAAGAAAAACTAAGGATAGCAGTAACTGTACCTTTAGAACACAAGCCTAAAAATAAAAGTACGTTCTTGGCTGAAGAAAAACCCACTGGAGATGAGAGTGACTGACATACAACACGCATGATCTATGTTTTTCACAAATAACTGCAATCTGCTCTTCTGTCTTCCATTACTTTAATTTTGAACGACTTAAGAGATCAAATGCAAATTAAAGATTCTTTTGAGTAATTTGTCACCCAATATCCCCTCAGCCTGTGTACTTTTTTCACATTAAAGTCTTTAAAAGTAGTCTATGCAAAATTAAATAAAACCTCAAGTGATAGCAAAGTTATTTCAAAATGGCTTCTGACATCAGCTTCTCTGAATTTTAAGTCCTAAGTTACTTGATCTCCCCAAAAAAACAGATCTTTTTTGCCTTTCAGAGTAGAGTTTTAAAGCCTTCAGCTTCTTTAACCTTCACTCAGATCCAAAACTACGCTCTTTAACACAAGGAACACCATATTTACACTAGCTTTAGCCAACTTTTCTTGCCTTTTGTGCTAAGGCTTAAGATTTTACAGCAGCTATATTTATCACCACCACTACTTCATACTGAAGAAGTCTGGAAACATTCTGTAAATAGATAATTTTGAAAAACTTCTATTGCGAGATTAAAAGGTACCCAAATACAAATTTAAATTCCTACACCTTAAAAATAAAAAAGCAGAACTGTTAAACAAAACACATTATGAATTAAGAGCAATTTCTTTTCTGATACAATTACTTGCTATTTTATTTTCAGTTGTTGAGAGAAACTAGTCAAAGGTATTTAAAAAATTATGCCCTAACTTTATCTAAGAAAAGAGAAATCCAGCAGACACCCACCTAAAGCTAGAACTTTCTCTAGGGCAAAGTGTGTATGCCAGAACCTGTTCTACACTGCAGAACTGTTGCTGGGGTTATAAAACCACCATAATCCAAATCTAAAATAAAGACGCTGAACACTTCGCATAAAGATGATGGAAGTCCAGTGGTTGCTAAAACTTCTTTTTCCAAAAAAAGGCAAACTTCTATTGTTGCAATGACGGGTTCACATTTCCAGAAGTACTGAAAAATGTAGATTTACCTCCAACTGCAATGTTTAAAACCTGCACGGAATTTTATAACCTTCCACAAGTGAACACCACATAGATCTAACAAATACGGCTATACACAACCTTCAATTAAAGCTGAAGTTTTATTGTTTACCCCTTGCTCTACCATAGCGACTTTTTATACATTTAGAATTACAATTTTACCCTTAAATAGGTAATTGCTGAATGCGAGCCAACGCAAAACAAACGTCAGGCATTCCATTTAAACTTGCATTTCTAGAAAGTCTTGCAATAGGTGTTGTACAACTTCTAAAATTATTAAACATCGAAAAGACGAAAAAAATGTTAGGTAAACAGAAATGACTGTGAGATTTCTGAAAAACGCATAAACTGATTATTAAAAACAAACCTGACACCCAATAAATGTTTTTTTTAAAGCTTTCTATGTAACACACAAACTCATCCGTTTCCTTATTGTGTAATTCATATTTAAGTAACTACCTTTTCTTCTCGTAGCGTCTTCTAAATCACAACCGTAGTATTTTGCCAACTTTAAACTGTAGACTTGGCACGATCGAGCTTTGTTTTTTTCAAGCTTTTAAGTTTCTGCATTGCCGTTTTAATTGCAAAATCAAATTGCACGTAATTCTTAGGAGTTTTCTTTAAAGTTCTGCACCTGAACTGCTGTTTTTCAAGTGGAGTCAATTTTTCTCTATTGTCTCAGTAAAGTACTAATCTGCCTCATCCGCAGCCTGTTTTTTTTTCTTACTGGTTTACAAAGAGTTAAAAGCCAACACCCCACCAAAAAAAAAAAGCCACACACCAAGTTTTATTTTTAAGAGAAAAGGACATGGCGTCTTTGTTCTCACAAACTACGAAAACATATCCCCATCCGAACAGCGACGGGCAACAAACGCTCTTCACGGGCTAAACACTTAAGTGATGATGTCGTGCAGCCTTCACCTCTCCCCCCTCCCTCCTCTGCTGCATTGGAGTTCCAGGCTGGTTTGCAGATGCCCCCCTCGCACGCCGAGCCGGGGGAGCCGCTCCGCAGCCCCCGGTGCGGCACCGGGACCGACACCCGCCGCTCCCCCCGCGCTGCCGCCCCGGGGCCGGGGCGCGGAGCCCGCG
>VXBX01001290.1:254018-295926 GCA_013400415.1 Scytalopus superciliaris | reverse complement strand
GAGGGGGCGGGAGCGGGAGCGGGAGCGGCTGCGGCCGCCGCCCCCTCACAGACAGCCCACCTGGCCGGGCAGGGCTATCCCGCCCTCGCCCCGCGCCGCCCCCTCGGACAGACCCCTCTCCAGACATCTCTGCGGGGTTCAGCCCCGCCGAGGTGGGTGCGGGCGCCCCGCACCTCACGGCCCCGCTTGCTGCCGTTCCACAGACAGCAGCTCTGTTCTCGTCAGCCCTTGACACGGCCTGGCCCAGGGGCAGCTCACCCGCCGGGCTCACCACAGAGAGCGGCGCCACAGCCCCTGTCCTGAGCCGGGCACACCCCCCGTGCTGAGGGACGGAGCCGGCACCACCCCAGCACCGCCCGCCTGCCACACTGCTGGTCCCAGCCCTCGTTACCGCCGCTCAGAAACAGCACAGACACCCAAATAAAACTAGGTGTCCTGCTTTTTTTAGCCAACACCATAGAAACTGTCTGGCGTGCCAACCTCACCGGGACACTGTCTCCTATTTTGACTACAGCCATGGAAACCACTCAGATGTCAGCAGGGTGGAAGGGCATCCCCCGTTCCCGGTCCCTGCCATCAGCGCTGTCCCCAGACCCAGTCACGGTGTCCCTCTGAGGGAAGCACACCCAGCAAACATGAAGAGAATTAATATTTACATACTTCAGCAGTCACTTGAAATGACAGATGTGCCTTTCGCCTTCTTTCATTTACCCCACTTACTCAGTTAAGGCCAGAAAGAAATTTTCCAATTCTTCCTTTTTCATACTAACAGCGTGGGTAGTTATGGCAAAATCACACCAGCAGTGCTTCAGATGGTCTCGGGAGACCCTCTGGCTCTTGAAATCACACAGCTGGACTTTTGTCAGCTCTCTCCTGAGCTGGGTCCTGCAAAAGCCTCAAGGAGGTGGTCAGCTGAAAAGAATCAATCACCATGACTTTGAGCCAAGAGATGTATTTCCTTTCAAAATACAGAGAAAAAGCTGACCTCCTCTGTAGGATAGCAGGGGATATCTACTGCTTGTAGACAGAAACGGTGTTACGATCTTCAAAGAACAGATGGTGGTGGCCCACATAAAGGTACCACAGCATGGGAGCCTCCAGCCAAGGGATCAGTGGTGGAACAAAACAGCAGACACAGCTTCTCACTGAAAAGGGGCAAAAGGCCTTTTTTTTTTACCCCCTTCATAAGAAAAAGAATTGAAGTTCTGGTCTACAGAGAATATGGAGAAGAGGAGGCCTGTTCTGCAACTTCATTGTTATTCAGATTCCTGCAAGAGCCAGTCCTCTTGCTCTCAGTGGAACTGCTCATATGTAGCTGTGTGTAAAGGTGCTTGCACGGACAGAACCCAGATGTTGTCCTCCTTGGAAAACCACCAAGAGTGGAAAAAAGGGGGAAGACAACCAAGGATAAGGCACGAACTAGATAAAAGCAGGGTGCAGCAACAGCACTTCTACTTACATCAGCATTTTCATCTGACCCTGCAAGGTACAACTTTGCAGCACAGACCAAGATTAGAAATTCCATGTAAAATTTCCAGCCGTTTTATCATTTCCCCACAGAACACAAGTACGTTTCTAGAAAAATATATGAAGTCTGATCACTTGCAATAACCACATGAAAGAGGGAAAAGAGATCAGACATTCTAGATATAATTTCACTTTGTAAGAGTCATGTGATTCCAGTCAGGAGAGTTTAAGATTGTAACGAAACAAGACCTAACCTGTGTGCTCAGACTGTTATCTGATTTTCTCTAACTATACCAGACTGTCTAGTATAAGGGATTATTTCTCTGTTAAAAAATTATCCATGTATATTTACAGACAGAAATGTTTTTGGAAGTTCCTTACTCTGTTGCTGCTATATGTAACCAAAAAATTACTGTAAGTCTAATATCCCTGTGAAATGTACTGCTGCTCTTTTGCTTCCTGGGCAGCAAGGCCTAAAGCAGCTCCAAAAAACCTTACACGAGTATCCATGACCTCCTCTGTTTCTTGGCTCCAAGTGAGTTGCTCTCTCCAGAGCCACAGTTCCCCTCACACAGCTTTGCTGTTCCTTACCAGTGACAGTCTGTTTGTCTTCTTCTTAAATGCAACAGTGGAACAAAATTCTCACTCCCACTGCCTCTGCAGTTACCCCATTCTCTTCCTTCTAAATTCAGCATTTCGACACTGCAATTTCCTCCATACAGTTCATTCCTTCTCTTTCAGATTACACACTTTCTTCCTTTGTCTACCATTAGACCAAATACTTCAACCATGTTTTATGAACCACGTCTGATAATAACGAGACAACTTAATGTTTCCATTACTAATTTGGGAATTATTTTCTGAGGCTGCATCTGCCACTGGAATTCCATATGGAGGCACACAACCTCACTTTCTGGTACTCTATTTTCTTCTAGAACCCTTTTTCCCTCCCGCCAGCCCCAATGTTATTATCCCTTAGGGACAACATACAAAGGCACAGTGATTTCACAGGGCAGCATCCCTTCCCTGCCTGCCCCAACGTGTCCTCTGTACCCCAGGATGTCAAAAGATTGGTGGAGCAGCTTGCTCTTTGCTGTACATGGGGTATAAGGGTAGCACACAACTCTCTAGAGACACAAATATAATGGAAAGGTAAGTATTTATTGGACGAAATAGTTAAGTATTGTTATCTGCCTTTTGAAGTGAAAAACAGGAGTCTAAGCAAGACGGAGAGATGTGCAATGCCACCAAAACTCTCATTTTTCAGGTGAAATCAGTGCCAGTTTCCTAAGCCAGCCAGAATAGTTCAAATTACTTTGACAGAGAATATGCAAACAGGACATCGAATGCCCTTTAAGCACAGTGAGCTGTGTGCAGGAGGCATTTAACTTCCTGCCAACTGTGTGTTCACAGAAGCTGTCTCTTCATCCTGAACCAAGTAGAGCTCTAGTTGAGTTTTTGTTTGTAATGCGTAACCTGTTGGTCAAACAAACAAATAATCTTGCGCCTTTTTTCCCCCCTTCCCTTTCCTTCCTCAGTAATTCCCTATTAAAATCACAGTAACTGCACAGGTGGATACAAATTTACCTTCTAAGCTTGGAACCACATTCCCCCGTGTGACTGATGGAGATGATTGTCGTGTATTGATCCCACCTAAAGCTCTTTCCTACAGTCACGAGACAAGCAATAAACCCAGCAGCAGCAAGGATAAAATTCAGCTCTAGCAATGAACTTGTGCTGTTCATTCTGCTCAGGGCCTGGAACTGGAATTCAAATCCAGACTTTTGCTCCAGCCGGTAATGAATAATTGCAAACACATCTACACACATAGAGAGAACTTTTACATATGCCCTTTTTGTTCCTAGGATTTAACACTGGAAACTGAGATTATGTTAATATGGGGGGTTTGCTGGCACTTTTATGGGGCTCATGTTCAGAAGGATGAACCTTGTGTGCAGCAAGAAAAAGATTTATTACCATGAGTAATTAGAAACAAATTCTTATCAGTGTCATAAACATATGGTAAAGAACAAAATCTTTCAGTCTAAGCCAAACTCCAGTGTTTTTTTCAGTTTATTCAAAATGAAACAATTTTAAGCAAGATTCAGCTCTTTTTATTCCTGTTTTCAAAGAAAAATAAGTTATTATAGACTAAATGGAAGTAAAAAGTGGGTTCAACATATTTTGTGGGATTCGATGGTCTCTTCTAAGCAAATTATTAAATTGTTGGTCACACTGCATCAAAGAATCAGTTCTGTTCCTGTACATGTGATCCTGTGGCCTGTGCTCAAATTTTAGATCAACGAGCTCCGTAACAAGCAACCCATCTCTCTGTTTCAGTTTTGCATGAGTTCCTGTATACAGTAAGACAAATAACAGACCAGCAACTATTCTTTAGTGGGAGAATTAATTATTGCACTTTATATTAACTAAGGAATATACACACAATTTTCTTGGGAAATCAAGTTCACCTTTCTTAAGGAGGTTTGAAACTTGTTATTATAGATCATCTTCAAATTACCCCTTGTTGCCATCTTAGCTGTAAGAAATAGAGACTGTATCATTCAAGGTATTTATGCTGCATTTGGTCAACATCTAACACACAGCTACTGCCTTAAATGGCAGCCCTAGAGGGATAAGAAAAGTCAGAAAGATACATTAGTCCTTATTTTGAGGATATCTTATGAGACTTTAAAACTCTAGACTGTTTTAAACTTAAAGAATATGGGTGATTAGATAGTAATGTTTGTTTCTTAAAAGTAAACAACTGTTCTTGGAACAACAAATCTGTTTCTTCAGCCCCTTTTTAAGTCCCTGCCACTTGTAGGCAATGATCTCTTTTTTTCAAGGTCAGCTTTTAGGTAACAAACTATTCTGCTTGGCTTGGAAAACTTTTATAAGAGGACTGGGGCATGGTAGAAAAAACACTGACTGACCATTTTGCCTGTATCTACTTAGACACTGGAATTGATAAACGTGTTAACAAGGTACTACACATCTCCTCACATGAAAAAGAATGATGCAACTTTGCTTATTACTGAAATCACCTTTGAAAGCAAATAAGAAACTAAAGTGCACCGTCCCAGGGACTGCAGTGCCTGTAGGTACAGCATGCAAAGGCAGGTGCTGTGACCTGACCTACACACTGTAACTGCTCTGCACTGCTGCTTGGAAAGTTGCAGGACTGGAAACATGCATGGATTAGACAGTGGAAAGGTTTAGAATCACTTTAAAAGGTAGCAGCTACACACAGAGTTCTTTACCTTGCTATTCTGTCTGTAAACACCATCTGAAGAGATGCAGGAGTGTTCTGTGGTTGTTTCAGCAAGAGTGTGTTTAAAAAAAAAATGCATTGACAGAATTAAAAGAGCCATACCCAATCTTATGTTTCAAAGTAAAGATACAGTTCTTCCATTTTCCAACATGTCACAGAATTGTCACATAAAGAGACAGAGCATTTCATAACTTTTAAAACAAATCTTGAGAATATTTGAATTTTAAATGTAGCTGCGAAATTACATTTATAGTAGATATTGACAATGAAACTAATAATTTATTTTTTAAACTCAGATAATTTGAAATTGTAGCATGATTATTTGTGCACATTTAAAGCTCGTTTTCCAAAGGCATTTACCTGTCCATCCTTGAAATTTATTTGCTGCAAACATGAGCCAGTAAAGCTTGATTGCTTAAGTGTTTGAGAAGTATGATCAGAAAAGGGAAAACAAGCTTAGCACAAATACGTGTTTACATATCAAAATCAAAAAAATTCCCAACTGTAAGCTCTAGTTTTTATTTGTACCAACTCTCCATTTGAGTTCTAGTGGAGACTTTGGAAAGTTTAGATGATGAGCATTACAACAACTACACGTTCTTGGTAAATCTCCTTGGAGTTTTGGAGGCAAGGGGTTTCATACTAGCCTTGCAAACATGATGAATTTCACTCAAATCGAACAAGATGAATTACAGCTACTCTAAAATGAAAAGAGAAACAGCCCGGGCCTCCAAAACCACAAGTATAGAACTGGGATTTTTATTTCAAGCAAGTTTCAAGCCTGTTTCCATAACGATCTTCATTCTTGTCTCCCGTGTGCAGGTAGCACCGTAGGGCATTTATCGATTGCTATATAAGAGTTGACAAAATGATGCATTATTCAGCAAATTGCCACATGCAGGGAAAAGAAACTGTACCTTTTCTTCTGAAATCTTACAAGCATATATTTTTTTTATTTTTATAGGCAGTCTGACAAAGCCCTGAATCACCCTGTTGTAATGTACCCTATATAAAAGACCCCTTATATTAGTAACTCAAAACAAACATCTTCATATTTGTCAATACTTATTAGATGTGGAGTCAAATCAATTTTTGCTGTAGCGATGCACCAACACACTTGGATTAGAATGTCACCTGAACAGAAATAGCTCCTGTGTCAGGCTCATGTTTCCCATGAGCTTTTATATTTTCTTCCTACAGTCAATTCACTATAAACTGGCACCTGACAGAGCTTTACCCAGCTGGGAATGCTCACCAGCCCAGGGACTAGAGCAGCTCTGGGCATGTTGGCCACCTAAACTCAGGAATTAGCAGCTTTAACTGTTGCAGCCAAGAGATTTATGGGCTGAAACAAATACTCTCTGACCAAACCATTAACAGTGATAATCTTGTCTCAGCTTAAAATCATTCACAGCACACTTTTTTTTTTTTTAATATTTAGTCAAAGATTAGTATTAGAGGGTGAGCTGTGAGAAAACATAAGCAGCCCAAGAAAACTGTTGGTACATTCCTGTCACAAAATGAGGTCAATGGCTTTTTGTGCAATTAAAGCAGCAGAGGAAACGCAAAACAACTTGGGTGAGACATGCACAGCACTTGATCACCACCTGAAAAATCTGACTGCCACCCTCATTGCCATTCCACCCAGTGGAAGACACCAAGAGGGTTCTATAGACCCAAAACATGATTAATTTTCTTCAGGATTTAGCAATGCATCTAACAATAAGCTTATCACCTCTCTCTACAAATGTTCTCTTGGTTTAAGGTGCAGAAACATTGACTTTGATGACAAAAGCTGAGATTTTGATCTCTTCCTGTTACTCCAAACACATGGTTCTTAAGTTATGTGCCTGTGCCTTTAATTCAGGGCTGAGTAATTACATTCAGGTCAGTGGAATCACTCCAGGTTTTTCTTGGTGTGTCTAAACCGAATGTTGTCCTAAGGATCTGGAAGCATATGAAGTGAATTTAGGAATGAATATGTATGTCAGGAGTTGGAAAATACAACTGAAATGAACTATCCCACTCTGTAAAAGGCAAGAGAATGTGAAGCAGGGGTCTAAATTTCAAGAGTAAAAGCAAGCATGTAGCTTTTCACATGCAGGTTTAATTGTATCAGCATTCCTTGTGTTTTCCTCAACATTTCTTTTTCTTTCCTATTTTTATTAATAATGGCCAAAAGAATAATATAAACTAAATTGTGCTAGGCACTTCACCTCTTATTCATCTCCTTCAAAACCTTTCCATAAAATGGAGTATTGACTATGAAGAGACCAAATGAAGACACTCAAATAGAAGCAAATAGGTCAAAATAAAATGCATTTAATTAAGAAGCTATCTCAAATTTTCTTGTAACAAGTCACATATGCTACTATACTACACAGTGCCTTTGAATACTCTGACCTAGTGTTAGACAAAGGAAACCATGGAACACTTTGGGGTGGAAAAATGCATGGGGAACACAAGTGTCTATGTGTAGGAGCTAGTCAAATGCATGAATAATTTAGGGCATAAAATGCACAAAAATGAAACACTGTGACTTTAATAACTGGCTTTTTTTTCCCCTTAAACTCCAATTATTAGGATATTGTGCTCCAGGCTAGCATATCAGGTGCTGATAATGAACATTCAGAGACAGGACTTCTGCAGCCCGAATGAAAACTGTTCTGCTCAAAAGATTAATAAAGGATTATCTTCTTGTATATACATATATATACACATGTACTGAACAGAATGAAAATTGGAACCAGAAATGAAGTTGAAGTCTACTGAACTGTTGTTAATAAAATGGAATTAAGTTTAGGAGGAAACATAATCCAATTAGGAGGTTATGAAAGGCTAGGATATGCTGGAAAAGTAATTTTTATGTATGAAAACTACTTTATGCTTTGTATTATCTTATTTAATGCACAGTTTTACACAAACAAAACAGGGATGTGCATGAAGTTCACACTAAAGCTCTGTGCTATATATATTGCTATATATGATTGGTGCACACTGCATTGAGCAGAGTATAAAAGGGCAATCAAGAAAATAATGATCTTGAGGTGGCAAAGAGGTTTCTCTGCATTGCTTTTCTGTAATGAGGGAGTCACCATCTCAGAGAAATCTTTGCAGGTGACAGGCTTGAAACACCTTCAGAGCCAGAGCAAGATCAGAGACCCTGCAAAATTCAACTGCAGCTAATGTGGAGGAACCTAACTTAGTCTTGGTTTTAAATATGACTAATACTCCTTGCAAACCTAGTTGGGATTTGAATTCACACTGGAAGCTATCAGGTCTTTTGTGAGCAGCTGAAACGATGACGGCTGCTTTCCTGAGAGTCGGCAGCTGCACACCCAACTGCGCTGTGCTGCTGCAGCATTCCCGATCCTGCGCCATATTCCAGCACAGGCTGTGATATTCCTGAGCTACGCTTTACTGACCAGTCATCTGGCAACGAGATGCTGACTGTCAGGTCAGCAAGGAAAGTGAGCAGAGACCCTTCGCACTGATTTTGCAGTTCTTCCTTTAGCAGATGCACTAATTAGTCTCAATAACCTGCAGCCTCCCCCAAAGTGCAGAAACTCCAGAACTGAAATTTGTTGAAACTGAACATCAGATGAAAAGCTCCAGGCCTCTTACAGCACGATTTCATTAGCCCTGCCTCCTTAAGAAGTCAGGAAAAAAATACAGCTACATGAAAAATAAATGAGCAGCTTTTCCTGACTCTGAAACCAGAAAATAATGACATGAAACCAAAATCAAATGCAGCACTATCACTTGTATTCCCAAATGCCAGCATTAATTCTCTCTCTTGCAGCTCCCAGAGACTTGTTAAACAAATGAGCCTTATAATGTATTTTGCAAGTGAAAGGTTCCAGAGTGGAAAAAGTCAACTCCAATAGCGAAGGCCCTTAACAGAAATGCTGCAGCTTGCTCTGGGAGTTTCACACCGAGGGGGATCTGCCTCACCTCGCTCCTGCCACAATCCCTGTTTTCCCCTTTAATCAAACGAGCACTTCTGCAGCACTAGCAACAGTCTGGGCTTTTAGATCAAAACCACTATTTCAATACCTGGAAGTCAAGTCAGCCCGTGCAAGTCACAAAACGTTTTGTGTTGTGCACAGACCAGTCAGGCACCTTTTTATACCAGAAACAAATCCTCTATTTAAAACATGCCTGCTGAACTATATTTTCCCTGCACACCTCGGCTATGCCCTGGGATGCTGAGTGCACAGCCACACTGTCATCCTGATTATCCTCCTTATGCCCTTGGGGGCATTTTCAGAACCAATTTACACGGGTAAGATTTTTTTGTCTCCTTCAGAGAGACCTGATTTTGCTTGCAGACTCTAACCCCTTCAGGAGAACTTTTCTATTTTCCCTAGTTTTTCTCACTTGTTGCTATTACTTTTTTCCCCTTAAGTTTAAAAATTAAAGCCTTTGGACTGAAAGAGGGCAAAGGCAGAACAAATAAGCTTCAAACCAAGGAGAAAAACCTTAAAATCTGAATTCCCATGAACAACCATAACATGTCTCCTCCTGCTGCATTAATGCAGCCTCACGAAATGGCGACGGCCTCTGCAGGCAGCTGCCTAAAAACGCCCACAGCTCCTCAGGAAAACAGAAAGGCAATTTTTTTAATTTTTTTTTTTTTTCATTTTTTTTCCCTAAAGCTTTCATTTTTGTCTCTTTACGTCCAGCCCCTCGGTGACCCCTGAGAGCTCTCTGCAAAGCCGTAACCTGACGGGGAGCGCAGAGCCCTCCTTGTTCAGGGAACAGCTTTTCCCATCCGCCCTTCGCCTATGGCTATCCCGGGGCTCCTTCCCCACGCTGGCCTGGGGCCCGTGGGTGTGTGGGGCTCTGGGGTCCAGTGCCTGTACACTGTAAATAAATGTGCTGATTCTGCCGCTATCGCCATGATCTTGCGTTTCCAGAATTTTCTCCCTCCGCTTCCCAAATATAAAGGGACTTTTTGTGCTGAACACCGAGCAGGGAGCACCGATGGGCTCGGCGCAGGGCGCCATGTGGTATTTGGTTTCTCTACAGTACATGTTTTTATAATGAAGGGGGAAGGGAAGGGAAGGAAGGGAGCTGCTCCTACCAGCATGCCAATAATCTGTTGCAAAGGACTGGAGCTCTCAGAGCCAATTAGTCCTCCAGTTAACCATTTCACTGCTGAAATAAATCCAGTCTCAGGCATCAACAGGAATCAACAGGATTCGAGACGGAAAAGCCTGTGTGGGTACGCAGGGCATTGAGCTCATGCAGATTTGTTCCACAGACACAATTTTCTACACTTTATTACGAAACAGTTTTGATACACAAACTGGCCACTGAAACTCCCTTAGGTCACAGCATGCAAAGGTGGGACAGCTGTATCCAGAACATATATACCACACAGAATCAGAATCTGTGCCAGCCGGTGGTGGGGCCATGAAAGCCACCCACAAGAGCTGCATTTCCGATACGGATTTCAGGTGGGGGTAAGTCTGTCTCAGGAAGGGCTAATCCATGGCAGGGTAGGAAGGGTCAGGATGCTGCCCTGGCAGAGAAGGATGGATGTGTTACTGCAACATCTTCCCGCAAAGCCGCTGTGGGCAGGAAAACACCATTAAGGTGGGACATACTCTAGGAAAGCTCTAAATGTGATGTCTCCATCATGCAAACACAAAGCCTTGCTTTGGACCTCCCTGCACCACTCTTGTTTTCCCAACCCCTTAACCGCATCAGGACAAGACCAAAAAAATAGGTCTTTTTATATTCTGCAGTTTAATTTGTTGTAAACCTTTAAGGCCTGAGGCAGACTAGCGCGTGGCTTGTGCACCACTGAACAAGCCAGGGAAGAAGATGCATGGAGAGTTCCCAGACTTGCTCTTCTTCTCTGGGGGCAAGTCTGAACAGGGCCAGAGAGCAGACACAAATTAGTCCTAATGCACAGCAACAGTAACATGCTCCCGCTTGACCCAGAGGGCTGATAAACTATTTTTGTCCTTCTTTTTTATCCCATGACGTCCCAGCGAATATTGGATCAGACTCCTGGGGATGCCTGGAGGACCAGCAGAGTTTGCACAGCACAGTGGAGTGCCCAGCATACCAAAAGCAGGCTCTGCACCCCTGCAAACACCCTTGCTCAACAGCCCTGGCAAGAAGCAGACTTTATTTCCTTGGGAGGAGCTGTACTAGTACTGCAGGTTTGCCTCCACCCCAAGCAAGTACTGCAGTGCACTTGAAAGGCATATCCTACATCACTGCTCTCCCTAATGGATGAAAATGAAGTCAGATTTCCTGCTTGCCATGGAGAAGATCCAGTGCCTGCGGAAGTTGTGTGCTGCCTCACTTGAAGGGCTGCAGCAAGGCTGACACTGTAACACATCTCACTTTCAAGCTCCAGAAAGGATTGTGACTACATAAAAGTATAACTTTCCATTCAAATTAAAAACACTGGGAGCATGGGGGAGAAACATAATGTTAAGAAACTAGCAGATTATTTAAGGCATGTGAGCTGTCAGAGCCGTGGCAATACAAGAGCTCTCTTGTTCCTGCTGCCTCCCACAGCTGCATTCACTAAATATATCCTGGGCTGAGAGCTGCATTTCTCCACCCCTTCCTCAGCCCAATCGCCTTTGCACAAACACCACCCAGCTCCCTTGGGACAGGCAGTGAGGCAGCAGCACTGCCCTAGTTACAGACGGCATGAAGGACAGGAGTGACTAATCACGTTTGCAAACGGGTGAAATTGTTACATCCGCAGCTTTTTTTTTTTGAGACAGAGTGCATGCAGCTGATCCGTGTTTAACTTAAAAATGGAGTGGTTTGAACTCCATAAGGATACAACCCATTTGTCTGACAGAATCAGTTACATGAAGGTATTCCCTTCAGATGATTTTCAATAGCTTATGGGGAAAAAAATGGTGATCTCAGAGCAAATTCAAGCAGAAGAATGGCTACTTTTATTTAAAAAAAAAAACAATAAAAATTGAGCTGCTGGCAGATGTGGAGGTGAGCAATGGTCTGCAGTGCCTCAGGGACTCATAGAGAGCAGCCCCAGTTTTACCCTTCCTTCAAGTCTCTGTGGCACATTGCCTGATTATATATCCGTCTTAGGGGGAAAAAAACAATACACTGAATTTCCATAGGACTAAGGTGCTTCCCCCATGACCTCCAGTCTGCTCTTCACATTTCTCCCATCCTCCCTTTGCATCCTTTACTCGCAAGGACATGTTCTTTGGCTCAGCACAACAGAGCCTTGGTCCCAACCACAGCCTTGAGACACTGCTGCAGTCAGCAACAAAGAGGGGGATGAGCTGCCCCTCCTGATAAAATGAATTCTATAGTGGATCAAATTGTGACAATTTAAAAAGGAAAAAAAAAAAAAAAAAAAAAAAAAAAAAAAAGGAGGAGTCATCTTGGTGTCTTTTCTCACTTCCAAGCTGTGAGCCAGCAGGGATTTTGACCCTCCTGGTCCCCACTTCTGCCTTTCGTCAGTTCCCCATCTCTTCAACACCTCCGGTTCCACTAGCAGCACAGTAAATTTGACAGAATCTCGTCAATTTTTCAAGCTTTCTCATTTTAAGAAGTTAGTGGGAGCAGACTGTATCTTGCAATCAAACCTCACAGGAGGGAGAATTAAATATCTCATGCATGACCTTAATCCATAGGATTTTGCAGTTAGTTTCTCTTGTAATCTCAATACCCAGAGCTTATTACGCATTCAAAACGTATCTGTATCCCTAGAACATTTTGCAACAAAAGGAACCCAAATTCATTTTGATATAATTATGCAGTTGCACCAGTCACATGCTTGCTGTGAAATAAATATAAATACTGGTCTTTTGGGAATAACTGACAGACTTAAAGTGTAAAAAAAAAATCCACCCAAGAATGAAAGCATCTATTATGTAAGGAAAAAAGATCAGGTTTACATGTCAAATTGCAGTCAAGGAAAATGGCAAATTAAGTATGAAGAGTCTTTTCTATTTTTTTTCTATGTGCAAAACAAAGAACTGAAACTCATACTTGAGCGTCTACATAAAGACTTTATTTTCAAGGTAGAAATATTATTTGAGGCATTTAAAACCCTCTGAAATCAAATAATTCATTCACCAAATGGCCACAGGTCCCTAAATTTAAATCGTTGAAAGCTAGAAAAGTTAGAAAATTGAGCTGTGGTTTTTGTGTCTTTCCTACACATTCTTTCCATCTCTGCTTTTCTTGCCTTCCTGAAACAAGTGTCCTCAAAGACTGTTCTAATTTTGTAGTTGAAAATTGTCACTCTTTTAATTGGGGACATTGCTGTGTAAGAACTACACTGGTTGCACTGGAAACCAGCCCCGTTCACTGGGAATGGGCGTGGGTTTCCCTGCTCTGATGTCTCAGGGTCTGCTGGATCCTGTGGATTTTGGAGCACATGTAGGAAGATGTAGTCCCATCTCCGTGCTTTTAAGAAGGAAATACAAAGTGTGAAACCAGGTGTTAAACCTGAGCCACACAGGAGCCACAGGAGCCTGAGTTACCTTCAACAAGACTGCAGTTCGAAAAGCAAAGGCATAAGGGGCTTCCATGGAAGGTTTCATTCCTCAAACAAGGCAGCGACTCACCCACATTCCGAAGTGTGCAAACAAGGAAGGCAAACCCTCCTGGCAGACTGGATCTTCTGCATTTTACTGCGTGGAGCAAATCCCAAGCAGAGGCAAGCCCTGCACAGGGCAAATGTATTTTGGAGAGGGACCCTCCTTTGCACACCGCTGTGTTTATGTGCCTTCTTGAAAAAATTCAGAGTTCAGAAGTTCTGCTTTTCATTTCTGAAAACACAACGAGAAGGGCTACTACTAGCAGTCAGTTTTCAAGAGCCAAACTCATCTTTTCTTAGATACTAAGGTTTTCTGAAACTGCTAAGAGGCAGTAGTTTACTTTTAAAAAACTAAAATAATCCAAAGACAGATAAGTCCAAAAGTTCACTGAACAGAGAGCCGACCACTGTGTAATGTGGATAAGGAGCTGATCCTAACCATTGAATCACCTATATGGGAAAATCTGGCCTAGGAATACAGAAACTCACCATCCTAAATGTCTGCTCAGTGATTCTCATCCTACAAGGCACACTTCACTGATGGAGGACAAGCATATTCCAGGTGACAGATGGCATGTAGCCAAGGCGCTAAACATGCCCAGCTCCACCCTTCCTGCGTGGCTCTCCTGGAGGGGAGGAATGCTGTGCAGGTCCCCAGATGGTCCTGGCATCAGTTGGCAGCAATGGAGCCCTCAGCAGCAAGGGTGAGGAGGAGGGGGTGGAAAGGCTGGATGTGAGGAAACAGGACCAAGGAGACGCCCAGAAAGCAGAGAACATTGCTAATTTGCAAGAGAAACTGCAGGAAGCCAGCATCTTCAAACTGTAAACCTCAGAGAGGCTGTGGTTAGGAGACACGTGTTGCAGGGTGACAGGGCTGCAGGGAGGGCTATGCCTGTGCCCAGGAGGGATGCCCAAAAGCCACGATCCATGTGGAGCCCCCACCAAGGAGCAGGGCTGGGTAGGTGGTCCCTCTGAAGCTGTGGCAGGGCTCTGGTGGGCGAGGTTATGTTCCTCTGCAATGAAGGATGTGAGACTGCGAGCACAAAATCCCCCTCTGGCTTCACATGCTTCGTGAAGCAGAACTAAGGCTGATGCTCAGTGTGTTCCACTTTATATAAAATTTTCCAATTCTCACGTTTCCACACCCCAAAATGGCATGTCCATTCAGACTCCTGAAGGTGCCTGGAGCTGCTGCAGAAGGCAAGTGCAGTGTTATCTAATGGCAGAGGTGGGGGGGAACACACTCTTGTTTGCTCAAGTTCTCAGTGTAGGTTTAGCCACTGGTGCAGGGAGAGTTTTTTGACAGCTTGGGCTGCTAGCAGGAACACAGAGCTCTCTTATTAATGGAAGTATCAAACCTCACACAGATAAAATACGTTATCCTGGAGCTGAAGCCATGTTGAGACATCATGGAAATGCCTGTTGCACTAACACTGCTGCCACGCTTGAAACCAAGCCCCAGCGAGTAGGGAAGGCACACAGACTTGCTTTGAGCCAAGGCCCAGAGTACAGGGAAGGCACACAGACCTGCTCCTCAGTGCTGCTGCAGATTCTGCCGATGGCATTTGAAACATTTCAGGCATTTCAGACAACCCTCAGCAGCCTCCAGCAGAGACTCTCCTGTCAGGGACTCCAGAGCTTACATTAAAAAAAATAATCTGCTTATCAAGCTGCAGAACAACAGCGATCCATCTGGTTTATTAGATGGAAACAACTGGAGCAGGGGAGGATTTTGCTGACAGTATTTCTGCCCAATTCAACGTGCTGCCTTGATTAAGTGATTATTATGATCAGTGCAACAGCACACAAACGTCGTGAGCTCGTTACAAGGCATTTCCTTGCACACAGGAAGAGAAACCATCACGGGGAAGGGCTCCACGCACATTATTATTATCGCTGAGCACTTTGGCTTGCTCGTGCTGTTTGGAAGGCCTGGTTCTACCAGGCTGACTGAGGAAAGTAGCATTTGTCCTCAGTTTTCGGCATGAAAACACAACTCAAACCCCTTCTTGGGGAACAAAGGTGCTTCCCAGGAGCCTGGCGTGCTGCCGGCATGCCGAGCGCGTAGCCAAGCAACGGCAGCTGGGCTGGGGCTTGCGCCTCACCCGTGATGCTCCAGCCTCCACAAACAATTCTTGCCACGTAGGCAAGACTGCGCAGGGTAATGGAAAATTACTGCAGGCTTTTTCTTAAAGGGCGAGAACCTCCGCTGGCAGAGAAGGTTGATCCTCCTCCCGGCTCCCCAGCGTGCCCCGGGTCATTTTGTGTTTCCTGCACAAAATCTGCAGGGCACCAGGGCGTGCAGACAGTGGAACAGCCTTTGCATGGTGTTCCGGCAGACTGCGGGGATCAGAAGTGCAGAGCAGCGAGCAGAGCTGCGAGGGAAGGGGGGAGCAGAGCAGCCTCAGCCCTTTCTGGAGCTGCTTTAGGCGCAGCTCAAACATGGCGACCTGAGTGCAGTGAAGTTAATACGAGCCCTGAGCTGATGCCAAAATAATCCTCCTGTGCTTGGCAGGCGTGATGTTTTGACAACTGCTTGGCAAATTCCTGCCTGCAAGGCTGCAGGAAGAAAAGAAAAACATGTTTAAAGAAAGAGCGAAAAGCCAGTTAGGCTGTTATCAGGGCAACAGCAATTTTTAAAAATTATGGCCGTGTTTACCTTGCAGTTTTTGCTGTACAAGAGAATTTAGTTATTAAGACTGCATTGTGCTTACCTAGCTTTAAACACCAACCTAAAAAGCCACACAAACAGCTACAGGACTAAACAGCCCATTCATGCCACTGCACTTTTGAAAATCAGAGATGTGCAGAGTTATGGGTTGGGCAGGGCAGCATCTGCCCTCCAGGCACATGGCCGCGGGAGCTGCCTGACAAGTGGGCACAGCACCAACCTGTGCTCTTTGCAGTGTTCAAAATTAGCTCCTGTATGCAGTACAAGTTTCATTTCATCTCCTGCAGGAGCAGACCACACCGCCTGTTCTCAGAGCACCTGTGGGCAACCAACTGTGTCAAGGCTGCAGCAAAAAGAGAAAGGCAAAGCTGCTCCACTCTCTATTACCTTTGTTCTCACTGCGTGCAGCTCATGGTGGCCCTGGTGTGGCTCAGGCATGCAGCTGTGCTTTCTGCCCCCTCTGAAGCTCCCAGCAGTTTCAGGTGTTGCTTGCCGGATTGGTTCTAGGTCAGCTCCTGCAGCGACGGGGCTTTTGTTCATCTCCATCTTCATGTTTAAGTCCCTATCCATTTTTTTTCAGATAAGCACTGGTTAAAGTCTCAACCCAAATCTTTTCACTTTGTTGTAGCCAGCAAATGAAAATTAAGCCCCTGGACCAAGTTAGGGGACTTCTTTGTAATAGAAACTTCCTCTCCCTTAAATAGAAACCTTTGTTGTGAAGCTGTTTTTATTGCAGGCTCCACAGGGAAAGTCATTACATTTAATAGAGGTTGACCTCATTTCGTAGTCCTCGATATTAAAGCTTATAAGGAGGGAATGTAATTAGAAGCGGTGAGTTCTCAACAAAGATACACAGTACTTGTTGCTGCCTCCTTCTTACCTAAGGATTCATTTAATATGGCTTGGAAAGAGTAACTTGAAACAGCTTGTGGCAGATAAGTGAACTCAACTAAAATGCAAAGATCTGGTTTCCAAGAAGCCTTTTACAAGCTGTACAGAGAAATGAAATGAAACCCTTCAACAGCACACAAGGCTTCCTGCTGATCCTCCCTGGAATAGCTGCAAACCTGCATTCCGGTGAAAGCTAATCTCTGTCGGAGGCTGGAGTTACATAAAGACGTGAGGAACAGCAGTCAGGCATGGACCTGCCCATGTGGCAGCCCCTGCTTGGCTGGAGGGAGTCTCCAGAATATTCTACTGCATTTCCAAGGCTGTGCTCTGAGGCAAAGAAAGCAAAAGGGTTTGAGCTCAGTCACCACGCAGGAGGGAGGGAATGCAAAGATGCCCTGGGTTTGTTAGCTTTGCTAATGCAACCTACGTTTCCACACAGTGCACACTGTTGTCACAGGGCAATGGGTAAACACAGCACTGGTTACCACTAAATAAGCACATTTTCCAAAGGAAGGCAGTGCATGGCAGTGAGGGATGTGCTGCACCGTGCCGGGGGCCTCACTGAGCCCAGCTCTGCTGGGGCTTTTTACCTTAACACAGTTTGAGTTTAAAACATGTTCATAGCCTGCTTTTAAGTAACCCCTACGCTTTTCTAAACTGTAGAAGATCAGTTGAAATACACATTTTTAATTCATTTTCTCAGGTCGTGATATCCCCATTGCTTTCCCACCTCCTGAGCATCCTTTGCATTCCCAGTGCTCTGGGTCCAGCTGGCAAAGTGTCACCTCCCTGCTGAAACTGCTGCATTGCTATGAGAAACTCTCATTATCTAAAAAGAGCAATTTCTTATTGAAAGCCCCAGGCTCCCTTTAATTTCCCGTTAGATTCTGTGGTTTGAATGAGTGTTTCTGCTTCAGCAGCACTCAGAACTTCCTGATTTTTGCACAGTTCTCCCCACTGCGAACAACTGAGTTCAGCTCTGCTCTAAACTCATCTTTGGACTTGGTTTCTTGAAAAATCAGATAAATGGTGGTGCCCCCAGCTGAAGCACTTTCACATGGCATTAAACAGCAACGTCTTTTCTGTAGCACCAGCTCTCCTGTGCCCTGCACTGAGCAGGGTGGTTGCTGCCCACACCTGCAGGGGGTTTGCTCTGCTGCCTGTTTGCCCTGTGGTTTGTGGCGAAACATGCGTTCCAATGGGAGAAGAGAAATAGGCAGCTCTGCCAAGAACATCATCAGAAACGCCCAAAGGCCACAGTATGGTGGCTTAAAGCACCCAGCCTTTGTTCCTCCTCCCTGGGAATGCATTTCCACTCCACACAAGCAACAGGGATCACAGTCATGGAAAATGTCTGAGGGAGCCGAGAGCACGATCACAGCAGCTTGGCACAGACCTGGTGGATGGGCTATGGGGGTGGGAGGACACTTGGTGGTCAGTGGCTCTCCTTGAGGACAGAAGTATATGGCATAGATAAGACACCTTTAGCCTTGCACCCTACATCACTCCACCCTCAGCAAGGCCAGGGATATTCTGGTTTAGCTAGGTTTTCCTCACTCCTTTTACGTGTGGAGTGTTATTAAATCACACCCAACAACTGCCACCACACCTCAACCCCCTTTCACAGCAGCACTGGCTGGGGAAGCCCTGGCCAATGTCCTGGGACTCCCATAAAGCCAAGAGCAATTTTGCCACCCATTTCATGTGAAGAAGGTTGGACTTTTTGCATTTATTTTTGGAGCAGTAAATTATTTCCAAAGAGCCTTTCTGTCAGGTTTGTCCCCATATGAGCTGCCAAGTCGGCTCCTCCAGCTCTGTGGGCATCATTAGTAGGGCTGCCCTGTGCTGGAGTGGTGTCAGCACTTCCATTACAGCTCCTTCCCACTGCTCCAGCCCTGTTATAAATGGGACACAAAAATCTAGTTCTGGCTGAAACACTCAAGAACCAGCATGGAAATCAGTCATCACCTTAACCTGTTCCTTGCTAAACTTCATCCGTCTGGGGAGAGAAAGCTGGGATTTAAAATATATTTTCTCCCTCCCACACCTAAATCCTGAATTTTAAAAACCAGATGTATCACACTCAAATTACTAATGGGAAATTTTTTTAGGCTGTTTTTTTTTCTGTAACATATCCGTGGTAAATGGAGAAGTGATTCTTTCCCTCCTCTGCCTCTTTTGCGAGCCACACACTTGATTAAGTTTCCATTGTCATTCCTACTAATGAAGGCCACAGTTAATAGCCATTTTAATTGGGCACAAATCCATCATAGTGTTAAGGGAAGCGACGGATGTCCTTCTTACCACCCTTGGTGACGTGCAGCCACCCAGGGTGCTGGGGCAGGATTAATTTATCTGACAGCTCACCAGGAGCTTCCAGCCAGCTCAGCCCTGGCTGAAACCACCAGAGAGCAGAGCAGGGGCATTGACGGGTTGGGAAACAGCAGCCAGGGCTGGAGGGAAGCAGGAGTGCTCATGGAAGATGTTTCTTAATAGATGGCTTTTAGATCAGCTGCTGCTCAAGGAGAAAGCAGCCCCTTCTCTTGTGGAGATGCTTCCTATCAAGTGGCCTTGGCATCAGCCAGACTGATAGGTTCATCCAGGCTCAAACTCCATCTTTTTCCTTTTTTCTTTACTTTTCAGCTGAATCAGTTCCCTGAGCACACGAGCCAGCACACCAGAGAAGGGGTAGGGGACTGGAGCAGAGGAGCGAGTGCAAGATGCCTCCTGCCAGCATCAAGGATTGGGGTGGTGCACACTGACCCCAAAACAGGCCCCACAGCTCTGGGCTCAGGTGGTTTCTCTCTCCACAGCATCCAGCCACACTTGAAAGACAAATTTTAGAACCAAGGAGAAGTTTCTACGTGTCTCCTGAAAACTCCTTCCCCCACTTGACCTCCAGACAGTTGGGGTAGGAAGACTATGAGCATGGCCATCTGCCATCCCACTGGGCTGGGCTGCACGTGCCTCTCAGCTGCTCATTAGTGTGCATGTCATCACACCACACACTCTCGCTTGGTGTGGGTGCGGCGGGAGACATGGGGAGGGGACTTCTTTTGCAGTGGAGTCAAGTAATACAGGACACAGATTTGCAGGAAACCAGGCTTTACTTCTCGCTCATGAAGAATCATGTCCTAATTGTCTGGTTAATTCTGGAGGGAAATACATGTCTGCAGGACATACATAAGGCCAATGCAGCACCCCCAAGAACACTTCTAAGAAGTAACTGGTGTTTTGACTGAGGTTCTCTGTCTCAAGGCTGTTAGAAGATGGGGAGGTCCCTCAGCAGGCTGGGTCAAACATTGGTATCCCAGCCTTATCCTGGTGTTAGCATGGCTGTGGCAGTGACTGCCAGCGCCATGGCTTCTCCTCTTCCACCCAGGAACCACAGTTTTCCCTGTGTCACCCACTGCAGTGGGGCATTTGGCAAAGCTTTGCACCTGGCTAAAATTTCAGTTGCTCTGGGAAGAATGACATGTTACCCTGTGTAAACAGAAACCCTTTAAGGGAGAAATGAATGTCAATACCAAAGGGAGGGGAGAGATTAAAGCAGTGCTCAGAGGACACTGGGTTTCACAGGGACTTTGACTTCGCCTCTGATCCTGTCATTTGGCTCAGTGCTGGAATTTACTCCTGTTAAATGTGTGCCTAATGAGATCACTGACCTGTTGGGAGAGTTGCATCAGTTCCCATCCCTGCTGTTCCAGCTTCTGTTAGAGTTTCCATTAGAGAGAAGGCAATCCCTCCTGACACACGTCTGGAGTCTGGCCCAGGGTGGAATATGAGATTGATGTCTCCTCACCTTCTCACCTGGGCGTGTAAATGGAGGTCTTGCACATGCACCTTTGGAAACTGGGACCAAAGAGGTTGTACTGACCTCTCTTGAGAGGGGTTTGCCAGGAACTGGTTAATGCACACTGGCCCTGTTTCTTTCTTCCATGTGGGTTTGGGACTTTTCCAGCCCCTAAATCCTTACTTGCTGCTGCCTGGGAGAAATTTGCATAGGCAGGTCCACACCTTGGTCCTGTTGCCACTGTGAAATACTGAGGTCCTCTGTGTCCCTCGTGGAAGTAACTGAAATACAGAAAGATTAAATCAACCCTGAAATGCCATTTCTCTGCCATGAACTTTGTGCTGAGAGCTGAGTAGTGCTCTCCTAGGCTGAGAAACAAAACAAAGCCTATGGTTTTCCCATCTGTTTATCGGATTGAAGCATAAGTCATGGCTTTAAGTTATGTATTGTATGCTTCTTTAAACAGAAAAAGATTCTATCAGTGAATAAAACTGTTCCAGCAGTCGGGAATAAACTGATTCCAAAGGCTGTTGCAATTACGAGTTGTTGCAATTATGAGTTGTTGCAATTGTGAGTTAAGCAGTCATTTAGATTGTGCAATTTCCTAGTGTTTGGGAATATCCCAACAGAGAAAAAAACCAACAGAAAAAGAAATAATGAAAAATGTTCTGTTTTCTTAATCAATCGATACCAACAGACTTAAATTGCTCCTGTTCTGAGCCAAGGATAAAGCCCTCACAAAATAGAAAAAGGGATGTCTGCTTGTCTTGTGATGTTTTCTGTCCAGCACCAATCACAACAGGGCACAAACATCTGCTGTACACCTACAGATATATAAGGAGAGGTTGGACCTGAAATCCAGCCAAAACCAACATAAAGTGTGAAAAGGAAACAGGTCTTTGCCGTGTAGTGCTTTGTCCACAGCAGTAAATTGGAAATGAATTCTCACTTATGAGTTAAGACATTCCTATTGCAAATGGAAAAAAAAGAAAAATAATTAGGAAGTCAAATGAAAGGGCTGCTAAAATCTGCAATACTTGCTCAGTGTGTTCATAGCCAGGAGAACTGAACTACATCAGATATTCAAATGGACAGGATGAAATGAAGCGCAAAATATAAGAGAAAGTACAACTAAGCTCCCACAGATCTGTCTGGGGATCCCAGAGGACAGGAGAGACCAGTTTTACCACCCACCAGGAGCACCACAGTGTCCTTAAACCCTGAGCCTGCTAAATCAAACCCTAATCCACCTTAAAACCCTGCCAGTTGTGCTTAACCTTGCCCTTATCAGGGACTGGAGCTAAATCACACACACACACCCCCCCATTCCCAGCAAAGCACAGCCAAGGGCCCTCGTGGGCAGTACTGAGGGGGTGGCAATAAAAAGACACCTCTCTTTATGATATTGAGAACAGCCCTGATGAGAAGGACTTGGAGTGCTGATGGGTGAGAGGCTGGACATGACTCAGCTGGACGTGACTTCCCCTTCGCCTTACTTTCCTCTTCCCTCCATTTTATCTGATTTGATAACAACAATACTTTTATCTGATTTGATTTTTTAAAATAGGAAATTCAGTATCAATGTGTGTCTCACACAGCCTTTAGGCATTCTGTAAACTTCTTGAAATAAGGGGAAGTTTCCCACCTCCAGACCCCTTAGGGCTGTGACAGGCATACTCTCCCCACCCAGTGCCAAACTCCTCCAAAAGCTGTTGCATTGTGTGTTATTTCTTCTTGGACCAAAGAAATGCACACCCCACATGGAGACTCATTTTGCCATTAGATTTACAGAGCGTCACTCGATATATAAACCCAAATCACTGCAGTTAAACAGCCTGTGAAATTCCTGCAAGCATATGAGAGAACACATAAGGACAAAATGGTGAGCACAGCTTTTCCCTGGCATTTTTAATGCCTGCAGCAAGCGGTCGTTCCCCAGCAGTCGGTGCAGAGAGAGCTCCCTCTCCTGCTGAAAATCCTCTTTAGCCCCTGTCCACCCGTGGGAGACTTCTTCCATTACCCAGTATTTACAGAGATCAAACCCACAGCAATGTGAGATGCCATAAACAGAAAATTTTAGATGGAGATAGATATGCAGCACTGATAATTTTGTTTATCTCCTGTATTATGTGCAAAAAGAAAGGTAATTTTTTGATTTTTTTTTCCCTACTGCAGCAAGATTGTCCCTGTCAACAGAGATTATCTAGCATGCAAACAATTCATCTGAGAGCATGTCACTTCACTAAAAAAGCCAAAACTCCCACCCTACCCTGGAATAATCCTCCTGTCTGCTGCAAGGGGTCAGTAGTCTGACAGTTTTAAGCAGGTGAGATGCCTCTGTCTGTGGGCAGGTGGCCCCGTGCAGTACTGAGGCACCAGCTTTGCATTGCAGCTGACTCAGGGAGGATCTTCCAGGAGCACCCACTTCGAATCTCCTCCAGAATTCGCACTATGTACAAATGTCTCCTATAAATAGGGCAAATGCTCATAATAGGTGGCAAAGCGAGTGAGATTTCAGGCCAGCTGTAGAAATAATTGATCCTGCACAGAATGGCTGTGTTATATGACACTGCACCAGAGATTTCAACTGGCTATTTATACTCCTTTGAGGACTTTGCTATTTCCCACTTTTTTTTTTTTTCTGTATTCAACCTGATTTGTAATTAATAGTCCTGGTTTTATAAAATGGAAGGTGTTGAGGTACAGAAGCTTTAAAAAGCTCTTTTTTCTGAGTGTCAGGAACCTCTCCAGCTTGCCAAAACATGGCCATGGATGTAAAATCGCTTTGATAAAGAGGAGGAGTTGAGAACAGCAACTTGGGGGCAGCAACAGAACTGGTTGTAACACAAGGCTTTCACTTCCTAGGGACTTAAAAAGGAAAAAACGGAACCAGTGAGAGTAACTGAATGAGGCTGGGAGGAAAATTGGTTGATTTTTGGTGTGAATGAGCAATCCAAGAAGAGGATGCTCCAGGGCAGGGCTCAGTGGTAGCCTTCTGCCTCCAGGATGCAGCTCAGCCCTCTGGGCCATCTCTGCTGCAATGTACAACAAAACACAGAGATTTGGGAGTCCTCAGGCAGGCCTGAATGCTCAGGATGTGCTAGCAATGAAGATCCCACTGGTGCACTGCAGAGTGAGATTCAATCCTCCCAGGGCTTCTACCCCCATACATCTGAACCTCATCCAAAAAACCCAAAGCTCTCAGCTCCCTCCAAGCCTCTGCTGCACTGCTCCGTGACCATAGCTAGCTTCCCCTCTGGGTAAATCCGTGCTATAGGAAGTATTTTCCATGAATTTAACAGGTGGGTGAGCTGAGATGGGGGATGAAGTGTGTCACTTGGGGCGGACTGGGAAGGGGGGTTTGTTGTCCCACTCCTCCATTGTGACCACTCGCTCCATCTGTTGACACTTCAGCACACGATGCCAATTCCAGCGTGACTCCGATTAGTGCTGCATGTTGATGTTTTGGGTTGATACTTGGAGAGCTCTGTGAAGATATTTAATTAGACAAAATTAATTCCTTTGAGAACAACCTTCTGGCAGCACTTTGGAAAGTGCTAGGAAGCTTCTGTTGTTCTGACACTTGTTAAAAATTGGCGTTAGCTATTTCCTAATTTATTTTTAAAAGGACAATCAAGCCACGTTGCTCCTCAGGTCAAATGAGAGCTGTAACTTACCTGCCAGAATTGCTATGAGAACATGAGGTGCCAGACCTCTTCACCAGAAGTCACTTCCCACAGCTGTTGTTGCCCTGAAAGGTTTCGCTTCTCCTGAGCTGACAAGTTCTCTGGCATCTGTGCTTCTGCCCCTCCTTTGCCACCTTCACAGTGAATGTGGGGTCTGATGATGACAAGACAGGCACATGGTAGGAAGGGGGAGCATCAGTGGTGGCCCTGCTGGCCAGCCCTGCAAGGTGATTGCCCTTACAGACACTCGATGGGGAGTGGGAGATGAATGGGTGCCCCTCTCCCGCCTTCTCCTGTGGTCACACAGGGATACTGGAATTTCTTGTGGGACCATCTGCTGCTAATTCTGCAAACTTCCTACAGAAAAGGGCAGGAAAGGGCAAAGTCTTAATATGATTAAACTTCAGGAGCTGCAGAGGTCTGTGTCTGTAGTCACACCTGGCTCAGAGAGGGGAGGGGAATGGCACAGGCTGCAAATGCTGTGCAAAACCAACACTTAAACCCAGAACAAACCTCATAAGCCTCTTCCCTTTCACACTGCACCCACAAGTTTCTGAATGTTTGGGCATCTCTTATATCATGGAAAAGACCTCTGGGATCACTGGTTGGCAGAAGGGCCATGTGAAACTGTACATCATTCTACCAGAAACCACTTCTTGAATTATCCATCTTCTGTCCCAACTCCTAGTCCTCCTCTTCTCCCTGCAGACTTCCACATGGGTTTCTCAGCTTCTCTCCACTGACCTATGTACAAAATGAAAATCTCATTTCCAGTGTTTACTAGGAGTCTGTGCTCTCTTACATTGGGACAGAACATTCCATGGCTGCATTGGATGCAGCAAAAGGTTGCAGCAGCACCAAAAGGGATGATGTTTAGCCCTCTCCTGGCATAGCCTGAGCAATGCAGCAGTACAAGGGATGCACGGCATGATGTCCATTTTATTGCCTCTCCTCACTTCCTTTAAATTGCCTCCTTAAAAAATCCACTCATATCACCCTATAAAGGAAGAAGAGTCTATACTTAAACACTTAATTAGGGGATGGCTGCAGAGTGCTCTGCAAATGGGATGGTGCCGGAGTGTGCTGTGCATTTGCCATTTAAATATAGCTATATACACACCCTCGGCCTCCTGAACGGCTGAAACCCGCCTAGCAGGTGATCGCAAGCCTTTCTATAATTGAAATCAACTTAATCCTGAGTAAAACATAGCTGTGCTGTTAAAGCTGTGGCTGCTCTCCAAGCATTTCTTACATTCCCTCGATCTGTATATTAGAGTGATGCTGTGCTGCAGAATCCTGCCACAGAGTGTCTCTTACAAGAGAGCTCCTGTGTTTTAGATTTAAGGGCTTTGTTGTATTTTTCATAAGAGTGCTTTTCTCTTGTGTGATGATTGTCACACAAGGATCTGAGCCACTTGGATATTAATTACTTAGGGCCTGCAACAATACTCTACAGTAAAAGGTAAAGGTAAACACAGGTGTTCTCTCTCTTCCTCCCACACACATGATGGTGGTACACAGGGGTTGTTGCCTGTATGGTGGGATGAAGAAGCAGAGCTGTTTTTGGAGGTAAAGGTGAGCTG
The DNA here is from genome assembly GCA_013400415.1 of Scytalopus superciliaris. NCBI lineage: Eukaryota > Metazoa > Chordata > Aves > Passeriformes > Rhinocryptidae > Scytalopus > Scytalopus superciliaris. Next base: position 270,007 of record VXBX01001290.1, on the reverse strand, counting down.
CCAGCCCAGAGGATGTGTGCAGGACTCTGAGGAGACAGCAGCCAGCTGGAACATATGAGAAATGACTGTAGCTGCCCTCCCAATTTAACCTTCATGCCACAGATCTCTGCCTGAATTACAATGTGCTCTGGAGGAGTGGGACAAGGAGCAGCAACTTCTGTAATTCCTGATTTTTCACTGTTGTTTGAGAACTCTTGTGTGCCTTGGCTCCTCCAAGTCCTTCCTCCTCTCCTGTCCATGGATCTCCCTGGGCTTTGCCGAGTGGGACTCAGCATTTATGCAGCACCACCAAAGAGCAACCATCAAGCAACTTCTCTGGCAAGGAGGAATGCCTTGACCTCAAAGTCTAGCAAATGCAACAGCAAAAATCCAGGGACAGCAGGGCTCAGTGAGCGTGCAAGAGGGATTGTGCAGAGCAGCGCTGAGCTCCTGCTCTCTTGGAGTCCCTGCAATAAGAAGGGAGTCCCAGCCCTTGAAAAATCCTCTAAGCTGGAGTACAGCCACCGAAGTGAAGGTGCTTCACCTGGGAAAGCACTTGACTGGGAGCAATTTGCCGGTGGTTCCCAGGGCTCGCTGGTCCCTGGGGAGCTGCACTAGCCCTTCCCATCTGTTGTGCCACCGCTGCTTTATGGCTTTGACTCCCAGCATGGAAAACATTAACTCAGTCCTATTCAAACTGTTCCTTTGCCCCGAGCTAGCCAAGGCACATGCTATCGTTTGCAGTGTGACATCCCAGGCTGTTTGAAGGGCAGGACAGAAGATGGTGCTGCAGAGCCAACATATTTTAACAAGAAAACTTCTGGAGCTCCTGGGTTTTTTGACAGCTCCTGTTCCAAAATAATCTTTGTTTAAACTAAAGAGTTGTCAAGGAGATAAGTTTAAGAAGCACATGAGCTACAGAGAAACATCCCACAGCCTGATCCCTCGTGGAGCAGAGATGTGGTGAAATATTGATGGCCCAGGCTCCCTAATTACATCTCCTACTGAGGAGCTGGCTTGAAATCTGGAGCTTTCCTGCTTTGTATGCGGCACCGTTGGGATAAAGTGATGGGATCCCTTGCAGAGCTACATGGGCAATTGGGTTGGGATGTGTGTGGCTAATGAACAGGCATCAGCCTTGTGGGAGCTAATGAAATGTTCAGTACAAAACGTGTCACCTCCAGGTACCGTCTGTGCCTCGCTCCTGGAGCTTAATCCTCTTCCCCGCTGCTGCCTGGGCAGATGCGCTCCCTGTTTACTGCATCTTCTCCATGTAAAGCAACAGGAGCAGCAGAAAGAACAAAAGCACCTTTGATCATCAGACTGGGCAAAATGGTATGAAGCTCTTAAGCTGTGCTTTTTTTTTTATTATTTTTAATTAAGACTTATCCAAAAAAGTAAGGCAAATAATTTCCAACCATAGTGCTGGCAGCTCCTTATGTTTAATAGGGAAATTTTATCTCACACTGAGAACAGGAATAGAAAATTGTTTTATCTTTCTCGTCCCAGGTACCCACGTGCTCCACAGTTCATGTGTTTTGAAATTTCAGAGGTTTGGTGGACAGAAACATCCTAAATTCAGAGATGCCTGTTCTAAATCTGATTTACTCAGCAGCTGTAAATGAAGGGGCTGTCTCTCTCACAGGATTTAATTTTTAATTCACATGACACCAGTAAATTCAACTGAGCATAGAGTGCTGACCATCTAACGCAGTGATGGTGAGAACCAGGACCACACTCCGCTTTGCCCCTCCTGGCAGTCCCGTACTTGAGGAAACCTGTGGGAATTACAGGGCTGGAAATCAGAATTCATGCTGCAACTTGGCACATCACTGTGCTGAAAAATGAGGCCTGTACTGTTAATTCTTCTAAAAAAGGGACCACAGAGAGGTACACCCCTATCAGCACAGATGATGACAGCCATCAGCAGTCAGGAGCCTTCACTGCTGGCCTTAACATGATTTTCTCTGTGAACTCAGTGGAGCCACTGTATCTTTTTGTTTTCACTTCTCTGGCTCCAGAGCAAGAATAATATTTACCTGTTTTACAGGCCACACTAGAAAGATCAGTTAGCTGATGCTCCTTGAGTACTTGGAAAGCCCAAAGCAAGAAATGCATTTAAGGAGCTGTTTCCAGCATGCCTGAAATCACCAGATACTTGGCAAAGACACTAGTGAAGGGATCTGGATAGCATGGAAGCACATGGGCACTTGGATACACAGGTCCTGGTACCTGACCTGGTACCATCCACACAGGTACCCCTGCATCCCTCTGCAAACATCCCCACTGCTCTCTCAGCGGGATGAAGGATGTGCTGGTGCAGCCTCCTGCTACATAGATAAATTCAAAAGCAACAGCAGTTCGCCCAGATGAGGGGCGAGGCTCAGCTGACCATTCATGACCTGAAGCTGTCTGGGCTTGTGAGGGGTGGTGGATCACTCCAGGAGCCCACGCCAGCTCATGGTTTTCCCTCCCTCAAGCAGTTTTTCCTTTCCAGGCAGCAGATGCAGCATGTGTGCCAGCACAGTGGGAAAAGTTTTAGTAGGCACAACAGAAAGAGAGAGAAGTGATGTCTTGAGCTCCTGGGAAGCAGCTGGAGGATTAAGAATGATTCTCATTCAGTGCTAAAATGCTGTCCCAGACCTGAGTCTTGTGTAAGAATCATTGGCTACAGCTGCAAGGGCGACCCACAGTGCAGCTGCTTGGTGTGTGAATGAGCAGCCAGCGGAGCCTTTACAGGCAAAATCAAAAGCTGTCCATGATTAAACTGACTCCTTACCTGAACTGTCCCCTTGGCCATGGATAAGGTTCCTTCACAGCAAGGCTGAGGGATCCAAACACAGCAGCCTTCTGCTCCCTGTGCTGTCCCCACTCAGGAAGAAGGAGAGGCACGGCAGGGACAGGCAGCAGGAGAGGGACTGCAGCCCCACCAGCAGCTCCCCTTGCACAGGCAGCCTCCTGCTCTTGTGGCTGCTGGCATTGTGCCTTCCCAGTAGGGAGGTTGAGAGTTCCTTCCCTGCAACAACAGTTTCCTTTGCACAGACCCATTTGTGGCCTGCACGTACCTGTTGAGATACCAGCATTAAGGCCTGACACACTTACCGTCAGGTATGGCCAAGGACATGGGCTTCATGGGCAAGCACAGGGAAACCTAATCTTCAGTTTCCCCACTGTGTCTCCAGAACTGCATTAATTGGGACAATCACAGACTTTCACTTATTATTTTGTCCCAGTGTTCATGAACAGTATGGGAATGAGTGTGTGCAGATCAAACACAGAGACACCAGGCTCAGGACTGGCCCCTGAGCCTGTAATCCAAAACCACTTAGCAGGAGCCTACATTTGTTAAATGAGACCACGAGACTTCAGCTATTCCTAGAAAAGCTGAAAGGAGAGGAAAAGGCAGTGAATCTTCCAAAACATGACAGCATTAGAGGCAACCTTTTCCTAAAGCTCCTGTATTTCTCTCATCATTTTCTGTGCAGCAGGTCATTATGAATTACTAATTAGCAGAGCAGGCCAGGTAGGTCCATCGCTGACCTGCTGTGTAAGCTGGGCAAAAAAATGGGTCTGTCCTCTATGCATTGACTTAGTGTAAAATATGTGCACTGAAGAGGCTTGAAGCTTAATATAGGTCTTGTTAAGTGTTCATAAAGGATAGTGAAACCCTTAGATTAAGAGGTACACCAGAGGAGAATGATAGGGCTATAAAAATCTATTTCTACACATAACTCATATTTATATAGTGCCTTTCAATCTAACAGATCCCAAAGCTTTTTTTTCGGCACAACACCCTGATATACTGTGTTCACTTCACCTACCAGTTCAAGGCAACCCCCTCCGAAGTGAAATGTGGCAGCTGTTTAAAAGCCCTGAGCAGTAGTAAGTTTAATAATAGCAAGGCATTTATATGGTCTTACAAACTTCAAAGAGTTAATTCTCTGCCCCTTCAGGAGGCAGACAAGGTTTATTATTCCCATTTCACAAAGGCAATATAACAAGAGTGGACAAGAGTGGAGAAAATCTGCACTCCCACAGATTTATAAAGCAAAATTCTGTGCGTGAGCCTGAAGTGCTTTTAATCCTAGACAGAGAAAACATATCAACATGTCTTATTAAAAAAAGTCCTTTACTAAAAATAATGATGTGGAGAGAGCTCTGATCTGGCTTCTAACACCTGCCACTTCTGGTGAAAAAATTACCTCCTCAAGCACATGTTGACATAGAAACATCATGGTCCACAAATGCTTCTATGCAATGAAACAAATTGGGCGCTCAAAATATACTGCCAAGAATCAGACAATCTGTTTTAAGAGGTCCCAAGAGTTACTAAAACCCTTTTGAAATACAGCAGGAGAGGAAGCTGCAGCAACTCCAATCCCTGTGGCAGGCTGGCATTGTTCCTCCACCACATGTGGCTCCACAGTTCTTTCCAGCCAGCCTGCATTGCACGGCAGTGGTGCTTCCAACGAGGAGGAAAATTTCCTTCTGTTATCCCCAGAGGTTCTGCAAGATGGTCCTGAACTTGGGAAAAGAAAGTTACAAAATTGCTTGGATTTAACCACTTATTCATTGACAACTGGAGTCCTGTCCCTAGGTGATATCACCACTCTCATATTGTTTCTGGGCTGCACCCTGAGGCAGGATGAAACAGGAGCTTAAAAGGCCCATCTGATCCCTGGGGTCCCAAACACCTTTTCACATGGTAGCACAGAAGTCTCCAGTTTTCACTCCTCCTACTGTTCCCCAGCAAGGATTTTCTCTATTGCAACTTCCACTTCTATTTGCAGACCAAACTAACACCCTCTTTTAGATCCCTTTGGTCTGTCAAAATCTGCTTATCTCCCTCAGACTGCATTGTCTGTGGCACAAAGTCACTGCAGCCTCCCTACAACCACGGGCAGCTTTCAGTTGTGGCTGAAAAGCTGTTTTCAACTGCACTAACGAAGCTCCCAAACAACCCTCAGCTCTCCACAAATGGATCTGGAAAACCTTTCATCCAAAAAGCCAACCCCCTGCAGATGCCTTTGAATCACTCCTACAACCTGAGTGATGCTCAGGGCTGGTGGAGAGTGAGCTGTGGTCTCTGTGTCTGGCAGGATCTGGAGCAGAGGGACAGGGAGCTGGGAGAGATGAACTGACCCATGCCGAGCATCATCAATTCTCCAGTAAAGTGATTTCCGTCACGGGGGCACATTTGCTGCATGAATCACATCCCATTCATCACTGCAACTGTCTGGTTCTAAGTCTGCCAGCCAGGGCTTGGCCTCTCTCTCCAAAAAGCCCCTGATGTGCTGTATGGCAGCTTCACCATGCAGGACATGGATCAGTGCTCCTGCCTGAGCCACTTTCGCCCTTCCTCACTTCACAGGAGCTGCTCCCTTTCATCCCTTTGACTTCACAGTCCTTGGATAAACCTGTGCCTCTGCAGTCCCGCTGCAGACTCTGCTGTGGAAGGATTTTCAGGGAAGAAAGGGTGACCAGGGAAGAGAGGACGTCTTTACAGCTGTTGGCACTAAAGCTGCAGGCAGGTCCTGTGCCCTCCATCTCCTGCCTGGAGCCACGCAGCCGGGGAAGCTGGTCTGGGAGCAACATGTTATAGAAAGCTCTTTCAGGGCCCTGCCAAACCACCTGGCCTGAATTCACAGCCTGAGGCTAACACTCATCTAGGCACACAAATGGCAGTGTGGAGGTCTGGTGCTCACATGTAAACTATGGGCCCTTCTGACACTGTGAAACTCAAGCCCAAGAGCAAAATCATTTTCTGCTGTGGCACTGAGCTCACAGTAAAGAGCTTCTCACCTTCTCTGCTTTTGGAATTAATTCCTTTAATTTCATGGCATTTCACTGCCATGAAAGTCAAACACACCAGCAAGTTTCTAGATGATGGCTGAGGGGAGAAATCTCCTTGACATATTTGATGCCTTACGACACAGTGCAGGTGGTCATGGAGGAGATCCTGTGACTTTGCTTCCTTGGCAGCCTCAATGCCAGGAACCCGAACACTCCACCGGCTCTGTAAACCATCCAGCCGTGTTCATCCAATGCTCCAGCCCTGGAGAGGAAGCACCCCAGCTCTGTTGATGGCCTTGGTGGTGACACCAGCTCTATGGGTGCTGTGCTCACCCTGCTTTCCGTCTGCTCTGCGACGTCCCAGCTCTGCAGGCAGTGCTGGGCTTTGCTTTCAGCCCTGAATAATGAGTGTAATGAAGTGTGTTCTGCCGGGTCTGGCTGGCAACATCAGTTGATTTCTCAGGATGACAGGGAGATTTGCAAGCTTAAGATAGCTTACATGTCCTTATTTACAGCTCTCAAGATGAAGCTCAGACCTAGACACCCATATATTTGTGCTCAGAGGTTGAGCAAGTAAAGAAAATGTTTAAATATGTCTCCCTCCTCTTGATTCCCTGCCTTTGGGATGACTATCCATCACAGGTATGAGTGTAAGGATGGAGCTGCCTGTCTCTCCTCCACTGATGGCTCTCGGGAATCCCTGAATCCACATCATGGCAGGTGAGTCACTGTCCTTCCCACAGAGAGAGGCATCACACAGCCCTTGCTGGCTGAAATGAAAGGACAGAGTGAAGCCTAGATCATTGTGACCACAGTGTATGGGATGAGCCTGTGGAGCACAGGCACAGGATGCTCCCAGTCTTCAGCTGGTGTAAGTCAGCAGAACTGCCCCCCGTTATACCACCTGAGAAGTAGGTTTTTCCCATTAAATAAATCCTGCAGCTCTTTCTTTCCATTTTTTTTTGCCCCCCCTTCCCACTTTAACTCCAAAAGAATACCATTTAATCTGTAGGGAGCTTTTCCTGAACAAAAATCCCCACCAGGCTTGACCCTGACCTTTGCAAATGGAAATATGATGTAGTGAGAATTGAGAGCTGAGAGTCAACTGGCATCTTCTCTTTTGCTGCTGAAATAGAGCAGGTCGTTTCACATTTCTATTATGAGCCTCAGATAATGGGGAAGAAAATTAGGTAATTCCATTTTTTGGATTAGTTGGTTTTCTTGTCAGCTGGGAGATGGGATCTGATGTATGTGGAGAATGACTGGAGGCACGGGATGAACAGAACAGCTGGTCACAGATATTGTTTGGGATTCTATTTCTGCATGACCTGCTCCAGAGATATCAAAAGAGATTGTGGCTGTCTCCCCTGACTTTATACCTGTTTTCCATTGATGACTTCAAAGCAGTTGCTCTGCTTTTGCTCACATTTGAGTTGGGAATCAGGACCATTGTTTAAAGATAGTCTCGAGCCTTACCTAAGCTTTGAAATGATTGAAAATGAGTTATGTATGAAGACATGAAAATTAAAGTACATCAGGGAACCCACAGGCAATAGGAAGGTGTGCAGGACAGGGAGCCTTGCCAGAGCAAGATAGTTGTTTAGGGGGAAAATTAGAAGCTGTAGTTCAAAATCTTCAAATTGCCCCATGAAAGCAGGGCCTCCCCATCACAGAGACTGATTTCTACACACAGGTACATATGAAGAGTTTGTACAATCAAGAGTAGTGTTAGGAAAAAAAAAGGAAACAAACCCTGAAAGATCACTATATGGAATATCAATAAGCACAACAAGAAACAATGGGATACCAGGCAATCTTTAATCTGAGAAAAAAAGACACAAGACCAATGTCTAGAAGGTAAAGCCTGATTAAATTTAACAATAAGTATTTTAAAACAGCAACAAAAAAAAAAGCAATATGTGTGATTAATGAAGCAAAGTGTTTGATATTTTCTTTTATGGGGTCTTTAACTCTGGACATTCTGGAAGAGATGCTTTAGTGATACTGTTAGCAAGCTCAGCCGAGGATTGAAAGAAGCAGATTTGATGATCTCATGCTTCTTTCTGATCTTAAAAATCTGTGAGCCTGTTTGGATTTGGTAAGGCCTTTGATAACATATCATAAAATTTGGCTCTTTGGATGATCTGAATGCAATAATCCATGGACCAGATCTCAGCTGAGCATCTGCAGACAAAGATGAATACTAAACAGGGAGTAATTCTGTTACAGAATTATGTTTATTAGAGCATCACAGAAATCAGGTCTTTGGTCTTTTTTAACATTTTTATTAATGACTCTAAGGAAGGATTGAAAAAAAAGGATAACAAGCATTCACCCAGTGACATGAAGTTGAAAGGGATCACAAACACCAGAGAAACCTGAAAGATAATGCAAAGCAATCTAAACAGACTAGAAAATCAGGGTGAAAATATCTCGGTGTAATGAATCTGAGACTTGGGCAGATTGGAAGTTTCATATCTGCTGATGCCTATAGGCACCAAAGGCGATGCTCATTAGGATGATGTCATGGGGGGAAAAGCCTAAAAGGCTTTTGTATGGGGAGATGCTCCATCTGAAGCCCTAGAGAAGTGATACAGTGAGCCAGAAGGAAAACAACAGAGAACCCTTTAGTGCTTCTGGCAGACAAGTCATTTAATAAACATGTCTACCAAGAATCTTCTATAATAAAATTCAATGTATCATTTCCGTTCACCAAGCTGGTGTCATGTCTGCAAACTGCACACGGCTTTGTCTCCTCGATGCATTAATTTCCATTCAAATGCCCAGGCAGAGCCTCTATTAGCAACCTCTGTTGACAAGAGTGGGTTATTCAGGGAAGCGTAACTAACTCTCTCTTATTTATCTGAAATCGCTCCTCGGCCGGCACATGAAAATTTAGAAGCGAAAAAAATCTACTGCCTTTCCTTTAGTTTACATGTATGGGGCTGGATTTGAGGAGGGATTCTAGAGACTCCAGAAAAGGTTTAGGACTTGGAATCTGCCGTGGCATGTAGGCAGTCTCGAGTTCCCTTAATGTATCTCCCAGCACCTCTAGACTGGAGGGGAAAGGGGCTGTGACAGGGAGAGGATTCCTAGGGATACTCTCAAGTGCAAATGGATCATTGATCTTTAAGTCCTGGGGAAAATGGGCAAATGTAGACACAGCAGCTCTTCTGCGCAGGGTTCCCTGCCATGCTGTGGCATCCCTCCCTCTGGGAGCCTATGCCAGCAGCCAGGGAAGGACATTTTGGAGGAGCAGTAGGATGGAGCAGTGCAGCCAGGGAACTGAGACAGGAGAACACAATGCCAGATTGCTTGAGGTGGCTCCAGAGCATGGAATGCTAAAGGATTTGGAGTAGGTGGGAGCAGAGGAATGACCTTTGCCTGTAGGTCCACCCTGCCCTGCCTGGCATTAGCAAATGCCCCTCACCTGTGAAGCAGCTGTTTGCATGATTTCACTTTTCTGTGACCTACAGGCCATTCCAAATTTACCTCTGACGTCCTGTGCCATGGCTCCATCCTCCCCTGGCCAGCACTGCTGCCCAGCGTGGCTTTATCTCTCTGTAAAATAAAGGTCATTACGGTGTTGTGCAGGTAGTGAAGGCTTTGAAGACAGGCTTTGAAGTGCACTATAGAAGTAGACATTATTACCCACTGCCCAGGGATTTGGAGAATGTTTAGTCTGATAAAAAAGGCTTTGCATTCTGCTGGCAGGAAGCATGACATACAGTGGAAAATTTTTCTGAGCTGAATTCAAATGAGTCGATTTTTCTATCAGCCCTTCTCCTAGAGAATGGGTACGCTGTTCCCTGGACAGGGTGCGGTTTCATGCTCTAACAGGGTTCACTCTACCAGGAAGGATTCACTGTGCTCGAAGTTTAGAACTGAAATTTTAAGAAGCTTGATTTGAAATTAAGTTTATGGTACACTGGAAGATAGTAAGTACATTTGGCTCAGGAGAAGGGCTTGTAGGGTTCTTGGTGCTCAGGATTTAGAGGCACAGCAGATTTGGCAGGGGACAGGAGCTGGAGAAGAGGCTAAATTAGCAAATCTTCATAGCTAAAACCCAGGTGCCTCCATAGGGAGGATTGCATGTTATGTTTGGCTCCAAACAGTGCTGTCAGACTCCTACCTCCATAAACACCACATTCTTCCACATGTGTTTCAGTTGGAGTAAAAAACTGGGAGAAACAGGATAGGCTTATGGCCTAGGCATCTTTCATCTGAACTGCAATAAACCTATTAGCATCCCACAGGTGAGGAAGGGTTAGTGGCACTCTGCTGCTAACAGCACTGACTGCAGATGTTTAGTGCCAGGCAAATTCTTCACAGACAATCTCATTTGAAGTGCTGCTTCCAAATATTGTCAGCTGTATTTGGGGTGATGCTGAAAATATTTTAAATAGTGTTTCAGGCAGCAAAAACAAGAGATGGGTAGAAATTGCAGCTCACAAAGTCTGGCTTAAGTGACAATTTGTGTGGTGGGAAGAAACATTTATTTAGTTGATTTGAAGGGAAACAAATATATTTTACACCTACCCCTCATGTGTAACAGGGGCTTCAAAATTTAGTTGAAAAAATTCCATGTTTGCTATTTGAGAATTATCAAGACATTTTTCCTTTCTGGTTTGAACTGCAGACTGTGGAAAGCAGGTGTGAGGTTTTTTCACAGTGATGAGATACCTAAATCTCCTGAGCAGCTCGATTCTTACCTCAGGTGTCTTTCCAATATTTGAATTAAATACACAACAACAAGCAACAGCAAGTTTCTAGCAATTTAAGAAATAATCCTGTTTTTTCTGATTACTTATCTTTTATCTATGGATCTGGTAAGGTCATAATCCTACTATTTTCCCACTCATCCTTAGAGACCCTCCAGCCACACAAAGATACAGCTTCATGTTGCTAAAATGAAACCAGCAAAATCCTTTTCTGAAAATCCCAACAAAACCAACCGAACAAAAACTCCACTAAGAAACCACAGGGTTCAGCCCTTTCAGAAAGCAACAAACCATAGCAAGAGCTCACAGATTTCCCCTTGGCAGCACACCTTTTGGGATGTCCTCTCCTGATTCCATCTTGCCATGAAACAGTCTCAGGTCTGGTTCACACTGGGGATTTGGAAGCCTGGCTGCAGATGTTAACAGATGTTTCCCTGCTTTCCCCAGAGAGTGGGTGCCACTTTGCACATCTATAATCCTCTATCCGCTGATCCCTCTAACAAGATGCCACAAGGATTTAATCTCACAGCTTCCAGGGGAGCTGCTTCACATGGAGAGTTATTCCAGGCAACTCAAGATCACTGTCATTCCAGGGAAAAGGCCAGTGCTGGGATGACAGGCATTGCTCAGTCAAACCAGAACTACAGTCTGCTGCTGCTTGAAGCGGGGGGTGTGTCAGAGACCCAGGAGGCAGTGTGCCTTATCCCTGCTCTGCTGGGCGTTAGGAATCCTGGGAACTGCAAAGAGGTGTCTGGCCAGGTGCGTGTCTCTCAATAACTCACTTTTCTGTATCCCTTTCAGGTGGTTCATGCATTACAGAGGAGCACCAGGACCAGCAGGTCTAACCCACAGTGTGGCACAGAGAGAGTCCATAACCTCTCCAGAGGCACCCATCAGGGTGAGGTGTTATCCCTGTGCAGGCCCTGTAAGACATGGGTAAGTAGGAACTGATGGATGAGAAATGCTATTACAGCACAGATAGTTCCCTTTTGAGCTGATCTGATGTATTTTCCTGCAATGACAAAATAAGTGCCCTGTTTGACAATGATTCAGCTGGACCAGGAGATACTGCACGCAGGGGTTAAATCCAATTCTCTTTATTTCATATCCAGGTCACTTACAATTCTGAATGGAATCCTGCTACTTGGCAGTCACTTTAACATCATCAATAAACCTCTAAAGCCATCTGAGGCTGCAAGATTAACCACTACCACCCCAATGAGTTTATTTCATGTGGCTGAGACGAAGAAAACCAGTCTAAGGACATCATCTGCATGTTATCTTAAAAAAAAAAGAGAGAAAAAGAGACTTGAAGTATTTGTCAGCTTCCTTCAGGTTGCACTTCAGTGGGCCAGCCAGGACAGGCTGCATGAATAGGCAGCAAAGCAGTGGGAGGCAAAGTCATAATCGGCTTTTGTGTTCTTTGATAATTGTTATCCAAACTAAACAAAGATTTGTGGTTTACTGCTGTCCTTCCTTTTCCTGCTTTTTTCCGGATTAACTGCTACACTGTGACGTTGTGTGTATTAGCGATATTGTAGAACCTGTTCTAGAGATAATCTCTGCACCTCAGCTTAATGACTGCACCAACCTCGTTTAAAAGGAATCTGCTGCTTATCATAGACTTCAATTACAAGCCTTTTGCAGCAGTAACACAGGCTTTTAATGTCTGTAGAAAGCCATAAATGCTTTAGAGGGTTATTGGAATAACAGGCTAATGTAACGTGCTAACTAGGAATGTGCAAAGCCTTGTCCAAGTATATCTGAAGCTCCTGCTTGCTCTACATCACTGGTCTTTAATTAGCAATAGGACATCTCTGCAGCCCTCAGACCACTCGTGATAGATGAGGCATTGCAGTTTTACTGCACTGCTGGTTGAGGTTATCTATCGATAGTCACTGGAAGAGTGATTAAACCTTGCAATTACCCTGTGCTCTCTTGTCTGACATCCAAGCTCAAACACTCTCTGATGGAGACCCAGTCGCTCCTTGAATTTATATCTCCGTCTGGGTTTTTGGTTTTGAGATGCCTGAGGTGTGCTCACAGAGCACTCATCCCTTACCAGTTCCACTTTATTTCCTTCCCTACTGGACTCCAGTCTTTGTCCAGAAGGTGTATTACTTCTGCAGCAAATCCTTGGGAAGGTAGTTTGCCTCATTTTGTACACATTTCATTTCTCTCCCAGAAACACTTATTTATTCCTGCAAATCCAGCTTGCCTAAATCCGATGACTTCAACTGCTTTGCTTATTTCTTCTCTGCACAATTTCTTGCAAATTTTCCCCTATTCTGAGAGCTAAAAATACATCTGGGTGCTGCCTGGAGGACATCTGAGAGCACAAAGGAAGGGGCAGCCTGAACTTCATATGAATTGCTAAGCAGTGCATGAAGAGCCTTCCCCACAAATGGGGATGCTCCTGTAACAGGCATCCATAAATACAGAGATCTGCCATTCGCAGAAGCAATTGCATACAGAAACACGCTCGCTCCTTCTATTTAGCCAGCACCAGACTCTCCTACAGAAACTGCAATTGCTTGTGAGAGCTCCAACTTATAATGACAGCGAACAGGTGTAAACAGGAAGGAAGCTCAGCAGGGAGAAAAGCTACACCAGCTCTCACCCCTGCAATCCGCAGAGCCTTCTCCTCCTCCACGTGTGTGTTGGTGTCAGAAATAAAACACGAGATTTCATCGGAAAGGAAACCAAATACTTTCTGCATTTTTCCCTTGGCTGAGTTTCCTCTCAGCTTCTCAAAGTCGTGCTCTTCTACCAAAGCTCTCGGGAGCTCTGGCTTTCACAGCCACCACTGCTAAGGGGGAGATGAAACCAAGATGTAGCTTCCTTGTTATCCAAGTGGGACTCTTTGTCCTATATACATGGAAAACGTGACTTACTAGGTAAAATCTAAACCCCACAAATTACTTCAGATCCCAAAAAAGATAAAATGTTTATTATAGAAGGGCTGGTAAACTCCCCTTGCTCTCATTTATTACTGCTGTGTTCAGTACAAACCACATGATGTCATTGAAGAACAGAGTTGCGAAATTCCACATTCCAGACCAGGAACCAGGAATGATTCCCAAATTAGGCAAATGGCATGTGAAATATCAGTAAAGCATCTGAAGAAAAAAAAAATAAACCCACAAAACCCCAAACCAAACCAAAAAACCTTGAAGCCACTTGAAACAAACTATGCTCTCCAAAACTGTCATGTTAATGGCTCTTCACCTCCAGTACATTCACTCAAGCTGCAGAAGGTGTTTCTTGTTTTGGAAGTCCTTTACATGTCTTCCCTCATCCTATGGGGAAGTACTGCTCTGCCAGAGGGATCTACCAGAGGCCAGGCAGCAGCTGGCAAACAGCTCAAAACAGGCAGGGTCAGTGTTTACAAACAACTCATGTGAGCAGCCTCACACCAGTGTTTGGGAAATAACCCACATCACCAATCTGACCTCCTGCCCAGCTGTAAACTTTCAATGTATTTATTTATTTATTTTATTTTTGCTTTGCTTTGTGTTTTGTTTTTTTTTTTTTTCTGAACAGAAATAAACTGAGGCCCCATGTTGGAAACTGGGAAACTGCGCAGAAGTCAGCAGTGAAATAAAGCAGGAACAATGCCCAGTTCAGACAGTCTAAGGGGGCCTTCTGCACAGTATCCATGTCAAAATTTCCTCATCCCAAATAACTTCCTGCAAAACACACAGGATGCTTTTATTACCGAGTGGGTGGCATTTGATACAGCATCTCAATTGGCTCAGAAGGCCAGTGAACCACGCAGTATTTCCCTGCCACCTCTCCAATGGGACACTGCCAGCAGGAATGTATCTCTGTCATATTTTGCACGGCTTAGTCATGCATTCCTATAGATTATACCTTGCCATGCCAACCCTGAAGTACAGAGTTTAATAGGAAGGAAATTGGCTCTTTCATCTTTCCCCTCTTTGTTTCACTTCATTTCTGTGCCAACATGCCCCTCTCCCCACACACAATTATTTAGCAGCTCGTGCTAATACTGAACATGTGGAGCAAAATAACTTGTCTCTTGGCAGTGTCATGGCACAGGCTCTTTGCTCCCCTATAGACTCCTCACCTCAAGCACTGGGGGCAGTTTTGGACACCATAATGTAAGAAAGATATAAAGCTATTAGAGGGTCCAAAGGGGGCTACAAAGGTGGTGAAGGATCTAGGGGAGAAGCCATATGAGGAGCAGCCGAGATTACTTGGTCAGTTCAGCCTGGAGAAGATGAGGTCAGACCTCATCAGGGTCTACAACTTCCTTGGCAGGGGAAGCAGAAGAGCAGGCACTGATCTCTGCTTTGTGGTGGCCAGTGACAGAACCTGAGAGAACGGCATAAAACTGTGTCAGGACACTTTTAAGCTGGATATTAGGAAAAGGTTCTTCCCCCAGAGTGTGGTGGGGCACTGGAACAGGCTCCCCAGGGAAGTGGTCACACCACCAAGCCTGCCAGAGTTCAAGAAGTGTTTGGACAATGCGCTCAGGAACATGTTGGAATTCTTGGGGTTGTCCTGTGCAGGCCAGGAGTTGGACTTCAGTGATCCTTGTGGGTCCCTCCCAGCTCAGGATGCTGTTTGATTCCATGATTTAGTCTCCCTGTTTGGCTGATGGCACCGCTCACGTGCTCAGTGCACCTGGGACAGTTTGCAGAACCGTGGCTGTGATTTCCATACATCTTACCATTTCAAAGATGTTAAATACCAGTAAATAAATCGACCTGGGAGCAGAGCCTCGTGACCAGCAGGAAGGCAAAAGGACATAAATCTGATGTAGGAATTGTTGATGTAGCAGCTGGGCCATGCTGACCCAGCAGCTCGGGAGACGTGTGCCCTGTCTGATGGCAGGGTGAACCCTGCGATCGTTCTGCAGCTGGGCAGGTGTTCTGTGCTGCAGTTAAGAGTGGCCAAGGATCACAGAAACACTGAGTTGGAAGGGACCTACAAGGATCATCAAAATCCAACTCTTGACTCTGCACAGGACAATCCCGATAATCCCACCACGTCCCTGAGAGCATTGTCCAAGCAGTTCCTGAGCTCTGGCAGCCTTGGTGCTGTGCCCACTGCCCTGGGGAGCCTGTTCAGTGTCCGACCACTCTCTGGGGGAAGAACTTTTCCCACATATCCAGCCTAACTCTCCCTAACACAGCTCCAGCCATTCCCTCGGGTCCTGTCACTGCTCACACAGAGCACAGATCGGCGCTGTCCCTTGAGAGAAGCCGCAAACCCCGACGAGCTTCCCTTAGGTCTCCTCTTCTGCGGGCTGAGCCACAAAGTGACCTCATGGGGTCCGTCCAGACCCTTCACCATCCTCCGAGCCTCTTTTGGATTCTGTCTGAATAAGAGATGGTGATGGGCGAGGGAGCAGTGGGGCTGCAGGAACCCCGTGGGGCTGCGGGACAGTCCGGGGGCTGCGGGGGGCTGTGGGATGCTCCGGGAGGTTCCGGGATGCTGCGGGGACTGCGGGGAAACCCGCCGGGGCCG
>VXBX01001290.1:0-253397 GCA_013400415.1 Scytalopus superciliaris | reverse complement strand
GGCCCGGGCAACCACAGCGGGGCCCGGCTGAGCCCCGTGCCCGCCGCGCTGCGGGACCTGCCCGCGCTCAAGGCCGCGGTGATCGGGGCCTGCGCCCTCACGGCCGCGCTCATCGCCTGCCTCCTGCTCCGCGTGTTCAGGTACCGCGGCGGGGGGGCCGGGCACCTCCGGCAGGGCTCGGGATTGCTGGCAGATACACAGCGATTGTAGGTGTTATGTAATGATAAACCGGCAAGCGCGGCCTCCCGCACGGCGTGTGTGGCTGCCGGCCTGGCCATCCTCCCTCCTCCCGCAGGGAATTGGGGCAGGAATGGGCTCCGAGGGGGCTTTTCCAGCGTGGGGTTCGCCCGCTGCGGGTGGGGATGCGGGTGGGCATGGGGGAAATCACGCGGAAACCCCCCGGGAACATTGGGATGGGTGGCCCAAGGAGCCGCGGGGTGCCGGCCCGTGGAGACACACAAAGGGCAGCTGGACAGGCAGGTCCGGGTGGCACCGGGTCGGTGTCCCAGGGCTGGGCAGGGACACCCGGGAAGAGCCGGGGAAAGGGAACAGCTGGCGCTCGGCACAGGGAGGAGCCCAGCGCCGTCTCAGGTGGCAGAGCAAGCGGAGTCGGCAAATTCTTCCTTGTTCTTTGTATCTACAGGATGGCTGAATGCTCTGCTTCTCCTGCTTTGGAATTAATTCCGTGTAGAAGGGCAGTGTTATAGCAGTAATATCAGGAAGTGTGGTCTATAAACTGAAAATGATCAGAACTGGTACTTTCTAAGGAAATTGACTTTGAACTAAATTCTGCTCAAGTGTTGCAGCAGCTGGCAGAAGGCAGTGCAAATAAATGTGCTCGTTCAGGTGAGGTGGTTTGGGAGAGCTCAATAAAGTATTGAAGAGATTTTTTTTTCTTTCTTTAATCAGTATATCTGCTTTGCAGCTGTATAAAGTTGTCATGGACAAACAGCAGAATTGGCAGTGGGTATATGGGCTAGAATTAGGAAGTCTCTAAGTGCAGAATGAAAAGCCTCAGCTTCTGCTCCTACTTCTGTCTGATCTCGGAGAGTTTATTTCCTCTGCCACAGTTTCTCCTGGGTATAAAGCAAAATCTTGTGTCAACAAAACCTGGTGTAAGGCTGAAGGTTTCTAGCCAAAGAAGGCAAAGTGGTAGCCTTTAAAGGCCTTCCCTATACCATAATCAGCAAAACCAGATCCAGGTTAAAGTCACCTTGGGAAAGATGGATTAGTTCTCCCATGCCAAAGTCGTCATTATGTAACTGATCAGAGTTAAAGCAGCGTTAAGGATATGTTAAAATAAACACCCCTGAGATCTCTTGTAAATCTTTGGTAGAACCTGCTAGGAAAAGTGGAGCTTTTTGGCTTCTGAGTATGTTTCTTTATCTGACAGAGCACTTGTTTGTAAACAGTTATCCCAGCTGAAAACGAGATCAGAATACCAACAGGTATGTCTGAGCAGTGTCACACTTGCAGCTGACAACACAGATCAGAGCAGATTCTGGTGCAGAGGAGATAAGGGATTTACCCTCAATAAATGTAAAGCTTTTCTCCATCAGAATGAGAGCTTTGTTCACACTTAGTCAAAAACATTGAGATTTTTTTCCTGAAGTGTCATGGATTCCTATTAAAAAGATTTTGCTGAAATCCAATCTTTGATTAAACCTTCACTATGAAATTATTCTGGGTTGCTTGAAATAAATTATCCTTTTAGATATGGGTGGTAGAAATTAATAAACTAGTGAGTGGCCAGATACTCTTGTCACAGGCATTGGATTAATTTTGTATAGGTTTTATTTTTTTATATACATTTCATTTTTACATATTTTTCTGTTTATATTATTTTCCTTTTTTGTTTGAGCAGGGATAGATTTATTTTTCCGGTTGTCAACTCTGTTCTTAAGTCAACACTTGGAGATTCCTCTTCATTCCTTTTGGGAATGTTATGCCCTGAATTCGTCTGATGGTCCTGTGATTCAGAATGTGTTGTCACCCGAAGTGGTCTGAATTTCCTTGCTTTCTTTGCCTCCTGGGGTCTATGAAGGCCAGCCAAGACTTTGCTATTTGTCTGCATGTGGCAAGGCCTAATTTGCTATAGTGTTTATTTATTTATTCTTTTTAGCAAGCTCAGTTCTGGGTTTGCTTTCTTTCCTATACCCGTGGGCTCTGCATGCTGCCAACCCAAAACCATTTCCACAACAAACCAAATTTCATGTTATTCTCAGTCAGATATTTGAGTAGTTTGCATTACCAAGAAACACAGTGTCTTGCAACACATGACGTGTGGCTAAATTCACTCTTTGATCTGTGTTTTGGGTTTTGCCTTTTTGCCCCCATATTCTGCCCTGTTTCTCTCTCCTGGTGCAGCTCAGTTCATTCCATTGCACTACAATTCCTGGGATCAGCTCACAGGGTACATAGTTTTTCAGATGTGGCTAAGTGTGCTGGTAGACCATGTGCCTTCTAGGGAAACTGGGTAAGTTACTTCTGCTCCAGTGGGCCAGCTGAAAGCAACCCAAAGCTTTCATTGCAGAAAACTGTGCTGTGTTTGCCTTACGTCTTGGCCCGCCCTTGAATGAACAGAACCCAGGCTGGAAAGGCTGTTCTTTATCTCAGTTTTTAGAGAGAAGCTACCTGCTTATTTTGTATCTCATCGCTTTGTTTCGCTGCGTTGTGTTCGATTTTTATTTCTTCTCAAACTACACTTTTAGCTTGGTTTTGCAGTACTTGCAGAACTGGTATAAATGACTGAGACTGAGGAGAGAGGTTCAAGCATATGATCACAGGATACATGACCCTTTGTTCTGTGAGCTGGGCAATTGCCCCGGGCAATCCAAGTCTTAACCCCAGCGAGTTTGACTGATTTAAAATTAATTGTATTATAACCAGTTAGAGTACTCCAGCAAAGGGAAGATTTTTGCCAGGAACAGGAAAGAAAAACTCAGATTAAATTACATTAAATGGAGAAGAAAAAAAACTGAAACAGCCAAACACGAGAACAGGTTGCTCAATGCACCATCCAACCTGGCCTTGAACACTTCCAGGGATGGGGCATCCATATTTTCTCTTGGCAACCTGTGCCAATGCCTGACCATCCTCATAGTGAAGAATTTCTTCCTAATACCTGATTTACACCTGCTCTCTTTTAGTTTATGGCCATTCCCCCTTGTACTATCACTACATGCCCATCTCCAGAAAGCATGTGAGAACTTGGCTTCATTGTTTGACTTTGTATAGAGCACCATCCAGAGAACAGAGATACCCAGACAGATCAAGAGTAATGAAATACTGCTGATCTAATCCATTGGTTGGTAGTAAGTCTGGAGTTTCCCAAGGTTTATATTTCTGTA
Source organism: Scytalopus superciliaris (assembly GCA_013400415.1). Lineage (NCBI taxonomy): Eukaryota > Metazoa > Chordata > Aves > Passeriformes > Rhinocryptidae > Scytalopus > Scytalopus superciliaris. The sequence continues at coordinate 250,047 of VXBX01001290.1, read as the reverse complement.
ACTTTTTTTTAACTGCTAAGGAAGTCCATTAACAGCAAATAGACTGGTCCTAATTCCATTTTTGGTATAACATTGCTGCAGTTCTAGGAGGAACTGGCTTAATCAGACTTCCAATAATTACCCTGCTAAGAAGGGATGGGGTTTCTTTGAGTTTCTTTTTATTCCAGGCAGTGGTCCCCTCCCACTACATCTCTTAGCAGGAAGTGTTAATCCCAGTTAAGAAATGCAGAGACCTCTCTCTCTAGGTCAGGAAAAGCATTATCTTTGAATGTCAGTGTTGTTGACTAAAATAGATCAGAGGCGTAAATAATATAATGAACTAGTGAGTTGACTCAAGCAGTTACCCACCACATGATGCCTCAGAAAGGAGGATGAAGTGCTGCATATGACTGGGGCTTGATCAAAATAGCCCCAGGTCAAAATACAGACACAAAGTCAGCGTTCTGCTCTGGGCCAGCCCTGTGTGTTGTCCCTCCTTGCGCTCTGCGTGATGAGGGACATGTGTCTGATTTGGGATGGAGCAGGCAGACCCTGGGGTGGTGTGGGGTGCTTCAGGCATCCAAGCCTAGTGCCATTCCAACTTCTCCCAAGTGCTGTGCTCACCACAGCTGCCTTTTGTTAACACCAGTGAGTTGGTTTGGTGGGAGCAGCACTGGGTCTGCTGTGAAAGGTCCATATCCCTGGCTACAGTTGTGGGGTTTTTTTTCCTCATGGTAATTCTGGACAAAACCTGTAGCATCCTCTCCTAATTACAGGGGGTGGCTGAAGTCAGCAGAAGCAACAGGATTTTTTTAAGTGAAAGATGGTTTTCTGTGCTGAACTACCCAGCGTCACTTCTACCCTGGCTAAACCACTTGGGGAGTGTTTCATCTTGTCATTGTGCAAGGAAGGGGCACACTGACCACAGGTTCCAGAATGCTTCATATTTGCTTTAAAAAAGCTCCCACAAAATGAACCCATCTGGAAAGGAGATTGTCTGTTTGCCCATGAAGGCTGATGTGTCCTGATTCTGTCCAGGAGGTCTCCAAAGTTCATGAAACACTTGTATTCTGGCGTTCCTGCCCTGTGCTGCTCCGCTGACTCTGCTGCCTGGTCCCACCTGCTGGATAAAGGGCTTTTCCTTTTTGTGTTGTTGTGGCTGATGGTTACAGGGATCCTACTGAGTTTTAATGTGAAATAGTTTCCTGACAGGCAGCCTTTGTGTGTGTGTGTGTGTGTGTGTGTGTGTGTGTGTAAGGGATACTCCCGAGGCTTTCCTGCAAAGTTAGTTTGGGTAATTCTAATATTTATGAAGCCTGGGGGAGTTGTTCAAATGAGCAAATGTGAGAAAGTAGATTAATGACAAATTAGCTAGGAAATCTGGTGTGTAATGAATTGAGAAAGGGGTGGCAAGGAAAGACCTTTTTGCCTTATCAGTGGCAAACAACTGATTGTAGCAGCTTAGCCAAAAAACAGCAGCAAAATGAGCTTCCTCCCTTTCCTAAATGAGCACAATGGTTAAGTGAGAGTTGTAAAGATTAATAGATCACAAGTTCTGCTCCAGGTGCTCTTGAAAGTGTAGCCCAAGTAGACTAATTAATGGCTGGAGGCAAAAGGGTTCTACTTTCCCATTTCTAAAAATACCTGTTCTGCAGTAATTTCTTCAAACACTCCATTATTAACTGTTGTAAGATGAACTCTGTGGAGTAAGTTATGCCTTTTAATTGAGGCAATGAGGTAGCATGGCTCTCAAAGTGAGTCCAGTATGCAGGTGGGATCTTAAATGGAACCTGTGGAAACTCCCCTGCGGACTGCAGGTGAATGCAGAATGGCAAGGCTGTGCTTGGTTAGTTCTGACAGGTAGGCACAGGTTAGTTTTGCTCTGTGTTTAGGCTTCACAGTGTGAGTAAATATTTCTAGTAAAAACAGTGCATTACTTGCTAGATGAGACCTCCCTGCCTCACTTTACTGGTAGAGAAGCAGAATAACAGAGAAGTGGTTTCAAAAGGATTTTCAAGTGTTTGGGTTAAGAGTCCTACTGTACTGGATATAAAATTGCTTGTTTCAACAACAGCAGGAAAAGGACAAACCACCATGTGCTCTGCGTGACACGGCGGCACAGATTGCTCTAAAGATTAGATAGGAGATGACTTTCTCCTCACTTCTGATGCAACTTTAGCCTTCAGGACAGGGAGGAAATACAAACTGCTCCATCCCAAGGGCTGGGACCTGTTTGTTCAGCCTTGGACTACTTCCCAAAAGCAGTGCTAGGCAGAGGGACTGAGATTTCCACATCGGAGCTGGTCACTGATTTAAATGTCCTTAACTTTAAGCCTGGAAGGGACTGTTGTGGTTGAGAGACACAGGCTAGAGTCCCAGGCTCTCTGCAATGCTCACACCTCAGTTCCTGCTGCTGTGTAACTCTTTAAAAGGCATCCTGAGGCAAAAATGGTGCTGTTGAATCCGGCACCCCTTGCATGACGTGCCAAGGCAAGACTTCTTGCTGGTGAAAGTGCACTTGTGACATGCTGACTGCTCAAAGCAGTAGCTGTGATTACCAAAAATTAGGGGCTGCTTGCTTGTGCCCACACCAGCTCCCTTCTCATGCTTGGCAGGTACCAGCTCTGTTCTATGAAAAGCAAAGGGGAAAATTTTGCTGTTTGTTAACCAAAGCCATCCACTCTTCTCCCTGAAGGCTGGCCATATACATCAACACCTTCTTGAATGTGTAATCACAAAACTGAAATTCATGCATGAGCAGCGTGACCTTCCTAATATTCATGAAAACAGTAGGTGAAATAAAAAAGAACTTGCACAATTCAGGCTAGAGGCAGAGAAGCAGTTGAAAAGCCACACACCAAGTGTTTGTTAATTGAAAGTCTTAGAAAGTAGATATTTCAAAACTATGGGACATGCAGGTGTATGAACATCTCTATTTCAAAAGGAAAGTAAGCCTGGCATCTGTAGGAGGAGAGGTGGTAGGTACTGTTAGGTTTGAGAGATAGGTGATTATTTTTTATAGCACCTGCACAGCATGGAGCCTGAAACTGCTCAGATGAGACTCAAGGTTGTTGCTGGGGGAGTCCTGAGCTTGGCCTGATAGCAAGAAAAGACAGCAGGCTGATTGTACTCAGACATCACCACTCCTTTGCTTCTAATCCTGCCTAGAACATTCCTGTGGCTCAGCAGGGCTTAACCTGGCCTTTCCCATCTAAACACATTCACTAAACCGTGGGCTGCTTCAGCTGATTAAGCTCATGTCTCACTTATTGAGTGTGGCAGCAGGAGGACATGGTGGGCTGCCCTGGATGCCAGAGGATCCTGGTTTGTCAGCAGCTGGAAGACTTGATGTTGATCTGGATTGCAGCTGACGAGAAACTGTGCTCCACAGATGGGCACAAGGGGTGGCCTTGGAAAGGCAGCGTGAGGGGACAGAGGCTGGTTCTGCAGCCTTCGTGTCTGGGGAGTCGGAATCGAACAGAGCAGTGATTCAGAGCTGGTGGGAACAGCTTCAGCCTCCCCAAGGAATACTGTATGAAGACAATCCTTCTCTTCCCACATCTGTGTTTCAGGTCTGGCAAGAGGATTAAGAAGACCAGGAAGTACGACATAATCACCACTCCAGCTGAGCGGGTAGAAATGGCTCCTCTGAACGAAGAAGATGACGAGGACGAGGACTCAACAGTGTTTGATGTGAAATACAGGTACTGCTGCCAGCCTGTCCAGTTAGGCCTGCTCCTTGAGCTCTTATTAGTGAAGGCAGCTCTTTTATTTCTCTGCTGAGCTAACTTGGCAGAGGTGAGGCAGTTGCAGTCTCCCTTCTGCTCTGCCCAGGCATTGTCCCTGTCCTTTACAGCCCCTCAGCCTGTTCCCAGCACACGTGGCTCTGTACTCCCCTGCTCCTGCAGTAACCCCAGGCTGTCTACCCTCCTCTGCAGAGCAGCACGATGGGATGCACATGCCCCAAAAAGCTGACAGGGTTTAACAGACTGAACTTACCCTCTGGGGCAGCTGCTGGCAGTCGTTCCTGTGCACTTGCACTGGATCCAGGGCTCTGGTTCCAGGGCTGCTTTTCCAGGCACTGCCATTTCTGTGAGCCTGGCAGGGAAATGATAATGAGTCTCCACCAACCTCTGGGTTTGTACCAGTGTTCTCATGTTGGTCTGTGACACAGAGAGGACTGTGGTCCCTCGCTGATGCTGTTAGGAGTTATCCTTTAGCAACAAACTTTCCTTAAATATGTTTGTGACATGGGAGTGGTGTGACAACCCAAAACTCTTGATGCCTATTCTGGACCTGAGATTTACAGCAACCACTCAGCACATAAAGATGCTGTGCGTTCATTTATGGCATCAGGGTATCTGCATCTCTTATTTTTATTTGCATCAAGCCATCCACACCATTTGAGTTGCATTCTCATCCAAATAAGGCCTACTCTAAAGTCTGTCCCCCTTAGGCTGAAACGAGTTCTCCTAATTATAAAAATGCAGATCTTGACAACTTCTAACTGGAGATTTTACAGACCTTACTCATGTTGCCCCCATCTCTTAGCTCTGGAAAGAGGGAAAACCACATCTGCTCTAAGCACATTTGTGCCAACATCTGAACCACATGCTCCACTGGTCCTGTCCAAAATCACTGTGTTAGTTCTCTATAAAAGTCAGGAAATAGTTGGGAGCCACGAAACAATGAAGGGTGTGAGTCGAGCCTTTAAGTGTAAACAATTAGTTCTTGAATTAGGAAACTCCTATCAGTCCTTGCCTGACTGTTGCTGTTCTCTGTAGCTGCCCTGTGTTTGCTCGAATGATTTCAGCTTGTGCAGTTTGTACTTTGGGATCAAGCTTTGTTAAGCCTAGAATGCAGAGATCTGACTTGCCAAGGCCTGCTTTAATAGCCCACATCTCCTGCCTCGCTTCCTTTTTTAACTCAGTACTTTCTCTGTGAACTTCTGGAAATGGGATCAGAGGGTTTTTCCCCAAAGAGTGAGAACAAAAGATTCTTAATCATGGCAGTGCTTCAGGATAAGTTGTCTAATAGTACAGTGCTAGATGAACAGAGAGCTTGCTGGAGACCATTTGACTTATGAAAACTGTGTTCATGTTACCTGATGTCATTTCCCTGGAGCTCCTGCTGTGCCAATGCTTTCACTAAAGGTGTTGGGTCATCCTGGGTTCCTGAGCAGTGCAGAGGGCTCTTCACCTTGTGCTGTGTTCAGAGACCATGGGGGGTTTGGGATCTTAGGCAGCCAGTCCTGTTTTCAGCTGTGGGAATTCCTCCTTTCTGCCACAGTGCAGCAGCTATTAAATTCCACGGTTTCTGAAGTCCTTGCTGTCTCAGACATACTTTTGTTTAGCTCAAACAGAGCCACCTCAGTTTAGAGGGGCAGATCAGCTTACAGACAGCCCTTTAGCAATACTTATTTTGGGAAAGCTTCTTTGAGGATCCATTTTCTGTAAAATGCATCAAGCTCTCTGGTTCCTTTGTGCAGCTTGGAGACTATGTCCCAAACAGTTCATAAATGCTGTCTGCAGTAAAGAGACTTCTTTGCAAATTTGAGTTTCTGAGTTTGACACTGACCACCCCGTTGAACCAGTCAGGGAGTTCTTCATAGGTGCTTGTGTTCAGATGGGAGGAGAGGGATAGAGCTGCAGAATGGGCAGCTCAGACTTGCCCACAGTAAGTCAGGAAACAAAGTTCTACAAGGTCTTCTGTTGTACCTTCCCCAGCCCTGCCCTCCCTTCCAAACTGGCATTCATGATGTAGGGAGGCTCTGGGCTGGTTTGTTTGAGATCCCCTTGCCATCATTGAAAGATCTGCTCTGGCACTTGCATTTGTGTTTGGGGGAGTAATTGAGATTCTGTGCTCTCTCCATGCAATGCAAACAGCTCTCTAATTAAAAGGCAGTTGGTGTGGAGCAGCAACAGGGGAGAAGCGGCGTTTACCTCTCCAATTGTTCTCATGCAGTTAATTTTCTTTCCTTTCATGCTTTGTCCTTGTGTGGATCTGTTTCCAGTCTTACATGAGGCATCAAAGAACAGCAGACAGTATAAATTGGGCTGTTGGATTGAAGGTCGTTTTCATTTTTTTTTTCCGTTTTTTTTTTTTTTTTCTCCAGGACACTTTAAGGTTTTAGACTCCCAGTAGGTCCCACCCCTGGCTTCCCTTGGGCAGTGGAGCAAGAAATAACCACCTTCCTCCTGTAAGGCAGACTAATGAAACCACTTCAAAATCTTCCCCAAACAGAGTCTTTTCTTTGGGTGCAAAATCTACCCACTGCTGCATCTATTGAATTCCAAGGTGTGTGTGTGTGCTGGATCAGATCCCTTCTTTGCAATCTCATTCCAGTAGCAGGGAAGCAGCTGTGTCCAAGGCCTCTCTAATCCTGCAGTCACAGTTTCTGTGTGATGAGAGGCTGAAAGTGTAAATCAAAACTTGTCCCAGAGCAAAGATGTCGGATGACTTGAACATTAACACCTTGAAAAGCTTTGTGGAAACCACTGTTTTCATATGGAGGATGGTTTTCAGTATGTATTTGCTCTGGTGTTGAGAGAGCCATTTGGATAAAAAGTTCAGGAATTGCTCTGAAATTTCTTATAGAGCTACACGAAGAAAGCAAACTGAGCGTGGAAAGATTGTTTCTTGATCACCAGTTCAATCTGTGCTGCTGAAGGCCAAAAAGCATCCCTGTCCAATTGATTTCTGGACTATATGAACTGTACTGGTCATCATTTTCCAGATGTCAGGCGCTTTTTCAAGTTTTATGATGGGATTACACTTGCTGCACATCTTCCAAAATGAATTAGTGGAAGGCTAAACCCCATGCTCCAAGTGTGCTCGTTCTCATCCCACAAGTAGATCTTGATTTGAAGATTTCTCTGTCCTCCTTTCTCCTTTAGCACTGTCTTTCAAGAAGGCAAGGGAAAGTTGCACGGGTTCTGTGATCTTCTCCTTGATGGAGCTAAGCCATTGATTCATCAGGGAGCTGGCACTGTGTGATACTCGAGCAGAGAGCAGTGAAGTAAAGTAGGTTACAGGCAAACATCCCCAACAAACTGGTGTCCGTCCCCCACCACTGAGCACTCTGCTTGTTTTGTGTAATAAGAGAAAAGAGATTAAAACAGCTGCAAAAAGAACCAGTTTCTGAAAAGGTAAATAAAATTGTTAGCTTGTTAAGCTTATTAACTCTAGCGTAGCTCATTGGGGGATTTCTTGTCAGTTTCAATAGGGAACCGAAAACAAGTACTGAATAAATTCTGTGGCACCTTGCACATGAAAGGCTTTGAAAGCACTTCAGTAATCTGGGATATCAGCAGTGGCTCCTCTGCCTGCTGACTTGCAGCTGTTGGAGGCAGCGAGTTCTGCTCTTGCTATGCTTGCTGAGCCCAGCTGGGGGAATTTCAGAACTGTCCAGGGCAATACATGCCAGAGTTGGGGAAGTACTTGGAATTTAAATACTGGTCGTGATGTCAGGCTTCTAAATAAATACTGATAGAAAGTTTTTCTTGGGCAGATTGAAGCCTCTGTCCATCCTGAGATGGCTGAGTGAAATTCTTCAGTTTGTTTACCCCGTGGATTGCCACTTTTCCCTCTAACAGCAGTGGCACCAGCAGAAGGCAGAAGCAGTTTAGGAATGCATCTTCCAAAGTGCTCTTGAAAGGAGAAAGATTTGTGTGTAAGGAATGGTGATGGGCTGAGGGAAGTGGACAGGAGTATTTATTCAACCATCATGGATCTAAAGGGCTTTTGAGAGCTTGCAGGATGTTTCAGAGGAAAGATGCACCACGTCTAAGGGCTGGATTCTGGAATCATCCCTTTTTCAGGCACCGATAGTGTTGAGCTGTGTAGAAGCATCTTCATCACAGTTGTGGGGCTCAGCTTTTTATGTGCTTGAGTCTTTTGAGAGTCTAAAATAGGAGAGTTGTGCTATTGGTGCCTTCTTTGACTATGTCCTTTCCAGATCCTGACTACGTGTGCAGCTCTGAATGAAACATGGAGTTGTCCACTTGTTACAGCAAGGTTTTCACTCCCAAGGGAGCAGCTCTAATGGATTTTTTTTTGAGTGAAAGCTTTAGGCAATTCTGGATGATCCCAGGTGAATTGTGCTGGGGTTTATAGCAGCTTATTTTTTTTTCCCCAGCAGGCAGCAGTGACAAGTTGTGTATAAATGGAGGGGTATCATTTATCCTCATCTGAAGGGGGTACAAATCACCAACACAGGCAGCAGCTCACTATAAATACAACAAATTGCCAAAGCTTTGGTGCTGCTGTTAAGAATTTCCCATAGGCCTACAGCAGGGGAGGAAAGAGATGGTGAAAAAGCAATTTTTGTTTGGTTTTGAAGGCCAGGTTCTTTCCTGATGCTGCTGTAACAGTTGTTTCAGAGCACACCGTGTCCTGCTGGCTCATGCAGTCCTATGGGAGGGCTCTTGCCTCCTCCCTGGAGTGTAACAAGTTCTTACTAAGACTTTTTTGTGAATCCTGAAGTAGTTAAAGCGTGAGGGTGTCAGGAGGAGCATCCATAGCAAGGAGGATGAGCTGCATGTGTTGGTTAGTAAGGGGTGCACTGGTGTGAAAAAGGCTGTGCTGTCCAAGATGCAGTTTCATATGCAGTGAAATATCAGCCACCCTGTGCACATTCTCTTCTCTGCTCTGCACAGTGACTGGCCACAAGATCTTTCAGGGTTTTGTCTCATCTAACTCTGCTTTTGCCTTCACTTGGCCTCTCTTCCCCTGACATGGTGCTAGCATCACAAACATGCCAGTGTCACCACAGACATGGACTCCTGGAGGGGACTGGTGGCAATCCCAGTGAATAATGCCTTTTGGGATTTTTTTTTTTTTGCCCCCTTTGCACGTGGGTTTTCATCTCTGCCTGTGAGCTGTTTAATTGCAAATCCACAGCTGTACTAATTGTTCCTGCTTTCCAGGTAAAGCAGCTCCGTGGAGTGTCGGTGCCCTGCGAGATGTCATTCTGCTGTTGAGGGACCTGCTGAACCCATAACTGTGAAAGGGGAGGCTTTCATCTCTGCAGCGTTACAACCAAACCAAGCCTCACCTCCTCAAGGTGCTGTTTGTGCAGCAGGCTGTGGATCTTCTGACTAAAACATCACCATTTGGTTCCCTGGTTTCCCATCTGCTGCATTGGAATGACCAGAGTTCCTCATTGCAAACTCAGCTCTCTTGCTTTTGGAGGCCTGGGGTGTCACCAAATCATGACAAGATGCAGCCCTGTGTACCAACGTGCAGCTCGTTATGGTCTAAATAGGTTTTGCAGAAGGAGGAAGAAAAGGAAGATTGAACCGAGCTGCCTCAAGGACTTGTTTTCTAAAATCCTCATTCAATACTTCAGTCTCTGTTAAACTTTGGTCACTGTTAAACAGATTGTGTGTTTTAAAAAGAAATCAAGAAGTATTTTTGGGCCTTACAGATGTGACTTAGGACTTCAGGTGGTAAAAATGTAAGCCATGTTGAAATGCCACACAATGTTTGGTGTAGGGTTTCGGGGGGTGTGGGTGAGAAGTTGACTCATATAGAAAATTTTCTTGACTTGCTACTGATTTTTTTTTTTTAAAACAACAGTTGCACTAAGCTTTCATGATGACACGCTCATTGTCCCAAGGAGCTCTGATCAGACCAACTTCAACAAATGAGACCACAGGGAAACAGGAAGAATCAGGCATACTCTAAACTACAGTAGTCTTGGATTAAAGAAGATATATTTTTGTAATTTTCTGCCCTTCCACAGGGAGTAAAATCAGTGTTTTGTACTGTCCTGTGCTGACTGTAACTTTACAATTCATCTATATTACCTTTTTTCTAAGCAAAGTAAGTCCTCATCTGGAATGATTGGATTGCAGAGAGAACATGTCTTATTTTTCATGGAAGCTTCATGTAAGTGATCTTATTCTCTATCAAACTGGAAGTTTTCCCTTACTACCTGCTTGACAAAGCTCACTTAACTCAAGGATGTGTTTTTAACCATTGCTCCCTGCTGTGCTTTGTGCTGCAGAGGTCAGAGCTGTGGGATGACACTGTGGGAATTAGATTGCTGCCTCTGGATGGATGGGGTTTAGGAGGCCGCAGGCATGTGCTCTTTCCAGGCCAGTGGAAGAAAGGGCAAACCCGACTGAGTTAGTTTCTTTGCTTTGTGGTTTTCCTTTAACGTAACCACAGATGCAGTTCAGACTTTACTGTTTACTGTACCCCTTAACACCTCTTATTTGGGGTTTTTAAGCTGGCTGGGACTGTGCTTTTCCTGGGGAACACATCTTTTCCAATTGTTTTAGGATTGTCCCAGTGTTTGCCTGACCTTTGTGGTTGCAATCCCTCAGAGACTGCAGAGCTTCTGGTGAAACACCAGCCTTGCAGCAGGCTGCAAATTTGGGATTTTTATCTTTTTTTAGAGCCCTAGTGGGATTTGAGGCTTGCTGAGAACACCAAACTGCTTTGTCATGACCTGTGCCAGTTCTTTGTGGCTTCCTTGGGCCCTTCAGTCACTAAAAGGAGCTGAAGGGGAATTTTTTTTCCTTTCCAGCAGCCAGGTGCTTTCATCCCAGCAGCTCTCATCCCACAGCTTGCTTTCTCTAGCCGTGACTCAGCAAAGGCTTTGCAGACTGCCAGCTCAGCCTGGATGGAAAAATCCCATAGCAGACTGTTGTGTTAATATTAGTCATCAAGGCAATATAAAATGTTCTGTGATTTTCATTCATGGAATGAATTTGAGTCATTCCATGCCGCTGTTACTAAGCAATATTTGACATGCCAGCTGGGAGATGAGGATGGGCAGGGCAGGTTGTGTTCTGGCTGGTAGGGATTGCAGGGACCAGAGGATGGAACGATGCCACAGGTTGAGATCAGATCTGGGGCTCTTTCCCCGCCTTGGTAAAACAGGTTTCAGACTTAGGCTGGATGCTTCGGAAGGAAATACTGTGTCTCTTCAGGACTGCAAGACTTTGAAGACTGGGAATTGAACCTCTTGGGCAGACTGAGCCCTTTTGAAGGAGAAGTGACAATGCTGAGAGGAGAGAGGGAGGTTAAAAGCTTCAGTTGGCGTTTGCAGAAGGAGGGGACAGGGTGAGGTGGCTGCCCTGTCTGTGCAGGCACCATGGCAGCGTGTTCATGTCCACTCTCCTGCCACGCTCATTAAACTGAGCATCAGGCACTCTCAGAGTGGTGGGCAGGGAACGAAACCATCTCTTTGCACAAAAGGAAGGCAAGACCAAGTTATGTAGGAGAGGAGAGGAAAACGTGCATGAAGGGCCCTTCTCCCTTCTGAGGGCGAGTCAGTTCTTGAGATCAGGAGTTTTTGCAGCAACTTTAGGGGACTTGCTGAGTGAGGCTGGCAAAGGCCATCTGCTCCCCTTGCTTGTGGCTAAAAAAACCCCTCCATTGTCACAACATGGCCAAATCTCAATCATGGACAGGGACCAGGTATTTAAGATGTTGAAGATGGAGGTGCTCAACTGCCATTGGGATGCTCTTGACTCCTCAGAGACGTCCCAAACTGTGTGCCATAAGCTAAAAAGTGCTTATAGGGAAGCAGCAGCTGCTTGGTGGAAATAAAAGGTCAGCCTGACCAGTTGCTCACAGTCATGAAAATAATCCGAATGGTTTGTTGGATACTCAGTTGCTGTTGCAAATGTGAGGCAATGTTTACCTCTACAAAACTTGGCTCTATGTGATTTAAAGTATCTGGTTAAATATTCTATAGCTATATTTAGTTAAGATTTTAAGAGCACTTGACGTGACTCCTTTAATAGTATATATATATGAATATTTTTTTAATAGTAGAAATCAGTTTAAAACATAGTTTTAATAATTTGAACTGTTTGGTTCAGGTAGTTGTAGGAGTTCATCTGAGAAGAAATAGCCATTAACCACTACATGAGTGTTTTACCTTAATGTTCTGTGTATCTTACACTGCAGATTTAATTTGATGGTGACTGTAAAGTGTCTTAGTATCTGCTGTTATTTTGTGTTGCATAGTCAAACTTGCTTTGTTCAAGAGCATTTTTAAAGGCGTATTTTTTTTGTTACAGAAAATGAAAACAGAAATGTTATTACAGCTGTCTGCCCGTAGCTCACTCGCTGCTCACAGAATCTACCGACTCGTAGCAGAGGCAAACAGAGCAAGTGAATGAGAGGCTTTTTCATTTGTGCATGCTGTGCTGTGGAGGGAAAACCCTGCACAGCATTGCAGCTGCTTTACTCAACCACAGCCCTGTCACCAGGGATTACACTGGAGAAGCCAGAAGTCAGTGTGCCACGCTTCCCTCCAGAACTAAGGACATACATAGCTTTGTATTTCCATTTCCCCCCCGCCCTTCTGCCCCTGGAAGTTGCAGAGATGACTGCAAACACTTGTTTAACTCACTAATATTGTGCTATCCTAATGTTTCTCTTAAGCCCCAAACTGACTTGTAGGAGTCTATACAGTCACTAGTCAATTCAAACACTTTGTTCACAACTGTTCCCCTCTAACTCCATGTACATGGTATGATCTCTGCAGGGTGGTGGGCTGTGGTTTTTGTTAAGGATGTTTTTCTTATAGTAGATGAGTTTCTGCTGTTGCAGTTCGTGTGTCAGGAGGTATCAGGACCATGTGTTCATTTTTGTGCAATTGCTTGAACTTTTTTTTAAAAAAGAATTTGTTGTTGTGACCAAAGCTGCTTTTTACGGAAAAATTGGTGAGTTTGAATGGACTTCTCATGTTTTAGTAGAAACTGCCATCATTAAACATGTTCTTGAAATCCCCCTGTGTTGTGTTATGCTTAAGGCAGGAATGGGAAAAGGGGATGTTGCTTGCTAAAGTTTGGTGGACGCAAGAGCCACACCACAGCAGTTCAGGAGACTTCCCTCCACTTGAGTCTTGTTTCATCAAGTTCCCCATCTCTGAAGCAGTTTTGCCTTGTGGCTTTCAGGGCATGGCAAGATGCAGAAGTGCTACAGCTAAGGATCAGAGCAGTCTGAGGCTGCTTTTTTGTTTTAGCAGTACTCTGAGGACTGTTTTCCTCCTGCTCTGTGGGGCACAGGCACTCCTGGCCCCTGAAGCAGCTCCAGGACAGACTGATCAGCACCCTGTGCATGGATCAGCTTTGCCTCTCTCGTCTGCCACATACCACTTGATTTCTCTGCCTTGATGGCTTCATCTCTTCAGGAGTAGTCTAAGAGTAATTCAGTGCTGCAGACAAGAGGCATCAGTGCTGGAGATGAGGCAGCTGCTCTCCAGCCGGTCCTTTTAAATTATGTCCTGCCAGCAAAAAAAAGCTCAATCTAATTCAAAATGCCCAACAAAATGTTGTCAGGCATTTTGAGCCAGCTGTTGAGCAGCAAAGCTGGTTTGTGTAGGAAGTTTGAAGACTCCTCAAGGTGAGCCCCAACACTGTGGCTGAACAGGACAGGCTGCTCTCAGCACAGACTGCATGAATGAGGATGCCATGAAACAAAAGGCAGCAATTGCTTGGTGTACTCACCTTTATGATGAGGTCTCAAGCGGAAGATGAGCAAATGACCAAAATTCTGGTGTAAGTTGTTATCTAAGTAAGAGTTGAAGAGCTGAGTTTGATGAATGTGATTGCAGTTGGGGCTGTGGAGGGAAAGGGCAAGGCTCAGCTTCGCCCTTTCTGAATTTTGACATGGGGAAGCCCAAAACTCCAGCAGATTTTCTCAGACAAAGCTTCATATATATTTTTTTTTTAAATGGATCCCATTAAAGGGTTATTTCTTCAATGTTTAGAAAAGTTCTGCATGGGCCAGAGTACAACACAGCTTCTCCTCTCCTGTGGGTGGCTGTTACCACCCTCGTACAAGCTGCTGCTCTTATTAGCAGGTCTGTGCACAAGCATGAGGTTAACTGAACACAGCTAATTCACATTCATAACCCTGAGAAAGGGAGGAGGTGTCTTCCTTGTGTCTCAGTGTCAGGGATCTTTGGATGCCTTGATACTGATAACTGCAAAATTGTTAGCGATGTGTGGCATGTGCTGTCAGAGAGAGGGAGCTTAACACAGGGACGATTGGAATTATGCCTGACAACGAGCTCTGTTAAGAGTATGAAACAGGAATAGCTCTAATTGCTTAAGACCAACTAGTCTTGTAACTAGGCTGCACAAAAACATCGTTGAAGGTAGTTCATCTCCCTATCAGCTGGCAATTACCAATTTTGAAGAGGCCAGAAACTCTTCTAGGTCTGGTTTCAAACACATCTCCACTTCCCCAAGCTCAGCCAGCAAAGCTCCAGGTCGGCTCACTTCTCCAGTGATTGTTTGCTCATAGCATTTTAAGTGAGCCAAATAAAATTCAAAACAGCACTTCTAATTCATGGAAAACAACTCTTCAGCTCAAGAAAGCAGCATGGAAGTGGTGGCCATTGTTTTTAAGGCTAAGAAGTAGAGGTTTTAAAAAAATACAGATGCAGGTTTTGATGGCTTAGGAGGCATAAAACTAGTTGCTAGGCCTTTCTTTCCCCTCCTGCTGGTATCTCATAAAGCATTATGTTCACTCACTTCCCTCCACACTGGGGGACCAGCAGCACAGGGGAGCCCAGTTACCTCCAGCTCCTGGGAGAGATCCTGCTTAGGCTACAGAAAGGAAAGAGAAGGCAGGTCCTGAGGAGTTTAAACAGCTGCTTCAAAGCTTCAACCAGCATGTTTAATCTCTATTTTGGAAGAGATTACAATCTTAATTGCCAGCCTTCAAAGGCTGCCAGCCCTGGCTTGAGAACACACTCCTAGTTGTTGCCTGTCACTGCCCACTCCATCCCTCCCAGTGATGGAGGAAACCCACTGATCTGAATGTGAAACGAGGATTCAGGTTCCCTGGCCAGGGTTTCAGCTCTGTAGTGAGCAGATGGGGCACTGTTGGTTTGAAAGATGAGGAGGGATAAAGATTAGATGACCTACTGCACCATTTCAGCCAGGATGATTTATATTAAGGCTTTTCTGTGAAGGGTAAAACATGTCTGCTTAAAGCTCATCCTGACTCCTCTGGGCTGCTTACACCATCTCTTTCTAGCTAATTTAATTCAATGTACGTGTTATTCTGGCCTAGCAACAGTTTAGCACCATTTACCTGCCCAGGACCTTTACCAATTCCAAAAGCCAAATGAGCCAGTTTGAACATCTCTGACCTGTGCTGGGCAGCACAGAACAACCCTGGGGATTCCTCTGCCAAATCCAAATGCCAGTGAAATAACTGTGGCACAATTCCCACTTACACTGGGTGGGAGAGAGACAGACTCCGGGCTATAGGAGTGCAAAAGGTGAAGCCTCTCCTCCAGATTTGCTAGCCCTGCTCACAGTGAATCCTCAGCTTTGAGTTTCAAATGTGCATTCCTTGCCAGGGAACAAGTCTGTCAAAGGGATACAAAGAGGCCTGGGCTTGATGAGGCTAGTCCTCATCAGCTCTGATGCCAGCCTAGAATAATCAGTGCACTGCTGCTGAGCAAAAATAAACTCTTTGTCATCAGTTCCTTGAAGCATCACTTCTAAATCCTTTGCCTTCCCCAGCTCTTCCCCCTCCACGAGTTTCCAGACTGTCTGTGCCTCGATACAAACATATTTAGCTGCAGAGAAGCTCTTCTTTATGGACACTTTTCTCCTCCTCTGCCCTCAATTCATAAAGGTTCAAGCTCAGGTCAAGAACATTTGACATTTCCCCACTTCATTTCTGCCTGGCTGTCAGCAGAGTTGTCTCAGTAGTGCCTTTTGGACAGTGTCTGAAATTACCTGGCTCTCTCCATCTCCTCACGTAAGGACTTCTACAGTGTCCCAGTGGCATCAAGATGATTCTCAGGTAAACAAGAAAAAACAATCTATTTAGACAATATCTGCTGTTTCCTTTACTCTATATGCTAATTTTTTTTGGAGATCAGACCCGTTCCTCATGCTGATGGTGCAGCAATGCTCTCAGAGCTCAGCAGTGAACGTGGTAGTCCCTGCCCTTCTTCCCCTCCTACCCCCTTTTGCCATCCAGTTTCTCTGATATTTCTGCCACCAAATTCCCAGTTACCGAACTTCCACCCCCTGCAGATACAAATTAGCAATGTCCTTGTGGATAAACCTATGGCAAAGGAGAAATGAGTCTGTTTATTTTGGACTAATAAGGCAAAATGTTGCTGCAACAACCTACTGACAAAGGTGGGTCTTGTTAGGCAGATGTTATCCAGGACATTGCCAAGATCCTCAGAAGCCATGATTTCCCATGTCTCAATGGGAAACTCAATGAACAAACTTCCATCCCATGGAACAGGATGATCTTTAAGGTCTCTTTTAACCTAAACCATTCCATGATTCAGGGTTTCAGTCTGAGCTCCCACAGTTAAAAGGCAGAACTATTTAAACACTATTAGCATTCCTGAAGCTTGCTAAGCTTAAATAAAACAATAGTCATGCTCAGGATGCTCACAGACAGGGCGAGGTTCTTGCTGGAGAGCCTCTGTTTAATGAGCTGTTCAAATGAACGACTTTGTCCCACTGCATATACATAGTATTTTTTAAATCACATATTTGCAGCACGTTGTTTGCTGCTGTTCAAGGAAACAAATGATTTGCTTTTAACATAATCACTATCAGAAATAAGTTATTCAGCATTTATTGCTTGGAAGTTAAAAAGGGAATCTAAATTTCTTTTTAGGTCCTTCCTCTTTTTTATAATAGATTATACAAGCTGCAGGGCACACTTTTATGCTCCTGTAGCCAAGATTTTGTAGAATTGACTAATAATCTGTTTTGCATATTTATAAACATTTTATTATTTATTAATGGTGCATTTCAGGAGTAAATTTATAATCCTGCTATGCGATCTCAGCCTTTCAGAGAAAAATGGCTGCTTGTGTGAAAGAGCTGGAAATTAGAGCTGGCGTAACAAAGAAATGAGTGAGAATGTCTCATTAGTGTGAGAGCAAACAGGCAAGAGCCTCTGTGAGAATGAATGCACACACACAAGGTGCACTCACGAAGATGTCAAATACAGAGCACAGCACTTAAGATGTATCAATTCCTGCTCTGTTTGCTCTAAACCCACAAAAACATAGCACAGCCCTTCAGTTGTGTAAAAACACTGGCCCAGCAAGCCCCATGCTCTCTCTACAAGTGGCCACAACTGCCCTTGGCTACTCCACTGCCAAGTATTTTAAGCTTCAGCATTTTGAAGAGAGTCCTGATGTCCTCCTTGGTGGATTCAAACCTAAAGGCCAGATACAGGTGTCCCATCACTACTGCTGGAAGGCACAGACTGCTCACCCATTTCCAATATCAAAGCTAGATATTTCAGGCATTCCCCCTCCACCCCAGAGTATCACCAAGCCACTCAGAGATGGGTGCCAGGAGCAAACGGGCACATATGGTACGCATATGGTTTCTGATACCACCATTTTTTCACTTAAAGATATAAACAAGACACCTTCTGTGTACTCAGAAAAAAACTCTGAGCTCCTTTTTCTACCTTACCTGTCATGGTGAAGCCCCTGGAAATCCATTCTTACCAAGAGTGCAGAGCTCTGCCAGTATTGACAAGCTTTTGGATAATGAACCCTCTCCCAGTCACCTTATGCCCCTTGGAGTGATTGCTTCACTTGTGCCCTTTATCACTTCCTGATCTTGCCCCTCCCTTCCTCACATCTAAAGCTGAATCTGCTCCTCTCAGCCCAGCCACACCTGTCAGACCCAGGTGGAGGAGGAAGCTCGATGAAGAAGGCACAAGGCTGCAGATCCAAAACAGAGCTGGCAGCTTGTGTAAAGGCATAGCTGCGGGCTGAATGTTTCCTTGTTATTCAGATTCACCAAAGCACAGCCCTGTAAGTGCAAGGATGCAGAAGCTGCCCCAGTATTTGCACTGTGGCATCATGGCCATGCTTCCCCCGGAGCACTGGGGCAACATGCCATTTCTGGAACCTGTGTGTCTAGAACTTCTCAATACAAACCCTCCAGCAGTTTCAGTGGTGTTGTATGCATTTCCTACCCCTAGAAGATGCTTTCTCCCAGCTCCTTCCAGCCATAAAACATTTGCTTCAGGGGTTATTCAGCCATTTAACTGTGTGACTGGGCTTGGAATCGCTGCCCACAGCACGGCCGGCTGGCTCTGTGTGAGATGGGCTTGCAGCTTGTGCCAACCCGGGCAGCCTGAGACACAGGGAAGACCTCTCAGAGCTCCATCCCTTAACAAGGGCTTCCCAAGTCAGACAGGGCATCGCCACCCTGCACAGAGGGCTGCAGACCCTAAATATCCCACAGACCTCAGGTCAGAAGCCTGGGAACTGCATCTGTCTCTTCAATCCAAAGCTGGCAAGCAGGGTGTGCGTAGCAAGGTTTCTCTTGGTAAGGGAGAGGTGATTAATGAGTCTGGCTCGTAAAAGCTTGGAAAGAGAACTGAGGAGACCTGCCAGGCTCTTCAGCAGCAGAACAGGCATCCGGGCATGAGGTGGGTCTGCTCCCATCACGGGGAACTGTTGTGCAATTTGCCCTGCACCGGAGGCATCAAGGCGCTGCCGCTGCTCTGGGGCAAAAGCCTCTGAAAGGTGACGTTTTCTCTGCTCATTTCGTTTTATTTTGCTGAAAGGAACTCGGAGCGTTTGGAGTTTTCTTTGATAGGATTTTCAGAGGAATTGGAGCAAACCGGCTGTGCCTTGCCTTCTGACAGAGAGCAGGTGGGGAAGAGCAGAAGCGGAGGAGAGAAGGTGAATGGAGCCGCAGTTTGGCAGCGTACCCGAGTGTAGCAGCATGTCATTAATGCCATATAATTGTTCCCTGCACCTCAAGTAATGTGAAAAGCATTAGTAATAATAGCAGCTTCATTCTGTTCCTGTTTTTGATATGCTGTCTAAAAAGCTGAAATCTGAGGAAGGACATGAGGAACCCAGAATTTTAGGCTTCCTTTGGCATTTTGTTTTTGTGCAGAACCTGAGAATACTTCAATGAAGCCCATTAAGGGCTAATGCAAATGTGTGCAACACAGAAGAAATCTGCACGCAGATCACAAATATCAAGTTTTTAGCAGGTGGAGAGTTAGTCAGTGGTTTCAGTGCTGTGCTGAGCTTTTGTACACCATGTCTTTGACCCTCCCAAAAAAGCATGAGCTTCTAGGTCAGAGACCAAGAGCCATTGGTAGGAGCTTAAAAGCCTTGTTGGGATAAAGGTAGGAGTTACAGGGAACGCAGCACGGCTGCAAGCACCAGGGCGAGAACCTGTTCTGCTGCCATGGCTGTTGTGGAGATCAGCTCAGCCCCTGCCACTGCACATGGCCATCTGCCTCGATGGCTCCACCTCTGTCCCCATCACACTCTGGCTATTGTCATTGGGGTGTTTGGAAATGTTGTGTGGCACCTCTGAGCACCCAGGGGTTGTCATAGCTTGGTGTCATTCAGCCTGCATTAGGCTTTGGTGCAGTGTCTGCTGACCATGAGTGAGGGAAGGAGGAAGGGTTCCTGCCCAAAATACAGCTGGCTCAGCTGTGGCACTGCTGAGACAACACAAAGGTGAATTTTGTGTGTTGCCAGTTCCCAGCCAACAAGCTTTTATTTTCTTCTCAGTACATGGACATGCTGGTTTTGTGTCCTGACTTTGCCCACCCAGCAATAAAAAGCCAGAAGGATGGATCCTGCTCCTGCTGCCACCAACACAAATGTGGAGCTCCCCCACTGCTTGCAAGAGCATTGGTGCCTCTTGTGTACCAGACACACTGATGTTCTTTTCACTCCAGTGCACAGAGGGGGGACATGCTAAAGAGAGGTTTCAGTGGCATTAGTGATGGTGGATTGGTGGTTTCACGAACGATATTCAGGTGAGATGCTGGAGTTTGCCATAATTCAACCCCCTGTCCTGCCTGAGGCTGCCTGCAATGTTCACATTGTCAGAGGGGGTTTGCCATCACTGCTGCAATGAGTTTTCCTGACGCTCACAGGGGAGCAAGGGATTCACTGAGAAGGAGGAACTCAGTGCAGCAGCAGCCTGGAGCGATGGGAGATGAGAAAATCCTCTTGCACATAAGGCAAGAGGCCAAGCTCAGATTTCACAGTTTGCTGAGACATGGTCTTTGCAATGACCTACATTTGTGCATGATAAATGGGACCCAAACATAAACAAGACATGATGGAAGAGCTGGGAAAGGGCAGGAGCGGTGTGTGGTTCCCAGGAAGGCTCTGAGTGGCTGTGCTGGTTGGGGCTGGACTCTTGGTGCTGGGATCAGTTCTGCACCACGTGTGCTGGTCCTAAACCAGCCTGGAGTGCCTGACCTGTTACCCATCAGCTGACAACAAGATGAAAATAGTGACATGGCTCTCCCTGGGCAGCCTCAGAAAGCTGTTGGAGGCAAGAAGAGAAGAGGAGCACCAATGATTTGTCCAATGCACCTCAGTCTTGAAATAAATAGTTTAGTAGAGAATAGGGGATATTTCTGTTCCCCCAGCTCTTCTGTATCCCTGAGCCAGACTATCCAGGATTTGGAGACATTCTGTGGGTGTCCATTCAGATGTCACTGTGTCACTCAAAGGCCACCAAGCAACCATCCAGGCAACCTATGTGGACACCAGGAATTATGTCTTTTCCTATGCATTATCTCCACAGCATACAAGGATGCTCCTTCTCTTTCCCCTGCTTTTTCACCCCATTCCTCTGCCTTCAAATTATTTTGCCTTTTATTTCACCTCTGACTTGTGGAAGGAGTTACTGATAATAGTCTAAGACCATTTTAAATATCCTCCCAAACCTAGGGAATGTAACAGACATGTGAGGGCTTTTCCTTTTTCCCTGTGTACAAAATCCAGTCAGTATTACTCATATTTTCTCAAGGCTAAAGGTATCCTGGGTGTTGAGGTAACATGATGGATGGAGCGAAGACGAGGTCTGAAAGGATCAGTGAAAGTGGCACTTCTGTAGAAGACAGATGAAGCCTATGAAGAATTCTCTTATTCACAAAAGGTACCTGACAGTTGGGGTTTTTTCCCTCATCCCTGTGAAGGTAACAAAAGCCTGGAGTGATAAACCTGCCTCCAGTGAAAACAACAGCAGGAGTGCTGCGAAAGGCAGCCAAGGCAGGACATTTCTGGGGACACGAAGATGATTCAAGGGCTGAAGCAACTCTCCTATGAAGACAGGCTGAGAGAGCTGGGGTTGTTCAGCCTGGAGAGGAGAAGGCTCTGTGGAGACTTCCAGTACCTAAAGGGGGCTTGTAAAACAGAGGGAAAGCAATGTTTTACACAGGCAGATAGTGATAGGATAAGAGGGAATGGTTTAAAACTTAAAGAGTAGACATTTAATTAGATGTAAGGAGAAAATTCTTCCCTGTGAGGGTGGGCAGGCCCTGGCACAAGCAGGCCAAGCAGGTCATCTTTATCACAACAAAGTGAACCAGGATTTCTTCCTCAGAAGCATGAAATTACGAGTCCTGCTCCTCTCTCTGAATCACAGCTCTTGTTTCCCTCCCATCTACTGCCTCCAGGCCCATATTCTGCCCTGCTGCTGCTCCTGCCACTCTGCAGACTCTCGAGCACCCAAAAGCCAAAACACTGGCTTGAAAATGTTTGAAAAGATCTCAAATGAGGCTTGTTTGTTTATTCATTAGTACTTTGTTGTGTTTGGTGTAATGTTGTCTTCTAATTAACTCGAGCATCTCAGTGGACAGCAATTTACACACTCCCCTGAACACCTTGACACCTGCAAGGTCTTTAGTTTGGAGTTTGGAAGTGACAAAATGAGCTTGGACTCAGACTCAGGAGATGGAGCTGCAGAAAAAAAACACTCTTTGAAGGCATATGAGCCTCAGAGGAAGATCACAATCTTTGCAGGGGTGTGCTCAGGTTGTAAGGGCATCACATGAGAGCCACAGCTACCATGCCTCGTCCCAACACACCCTCCTGAGTGTGTGTTTGATGCTGGAGAGCCAGAGCTCGCTGGATTTCAGGCTATGTGGAGGTCAGGAACCAGGGCATAACCAGTTTCCTGGCAGGCTCAGGCAATTAGCAGCCCTTTTCGAGTCCCCAGCAGCGTATGTGCTGCTACCTCTGTGCAACCTGTGTAGCCTCATCCAGCTTTTCAGCATCTGCAATTGCCAAAACCTTAGCAGGGGATCAAGTGTTAGATCCCCTGTTCACCTGCCTTGACATTAACTGAAGAATTATTAGTACAATAAACATTTACCTTGTTTTTTTAAGCCCTGGTGTAGAACATTTTGTAGAATTTGACTGCAAATCTGAACCCTGTGGCTTTTGTCAAAATACTAAATACTGAATTCTCCACTTGCTTCCCTTCTGACATCATTAATGATAATAATCATCCCCCACAGCTGCTAATCCTCTTTGCAAAACGCTCTGCCGAGAGCTGGGATGAGTCTCCTTTGCTCAGCATATTCTGCAGTCATTTATATCAATTCGATATGACCATGGAAACGACCTGGTGAGGCTTCAAACTGATGTAAATGACCATGGGAGATGGAGGCCAAGAGCAACAAGCACACACTGGTCAGGGATGGCTTAACCAACTAGTGAGTTTAGTGGCTTCGAAATGGCTGCTGTCCTTCAACGTGGGTATGGCACAGCCATGTCTCGCTCTTCATGTGAGGAGAATCATGGCAGAAGGCACTGACAGAGCAAGGAGCATTCCTGAGTCCTTTCTCAAAGATTCAGACATCCTAACTTGCTTTTATTTTTAACCTGTGCAGAATCTAGTCCAGTTGCTGTGTTAGAAACACACCCAAGCAAACAGAATCTGCAGGTGATTAACCTGACCCCCTGCCTGAGAAACTGATTTATTTTTTACATCTATCTTCTCTTGATGTGCGGGCGTTAAGTCTCAGCTCATTTCATGTTCCTCTTTAAAATCACCTCTGAAGTGATGGGTCCCCTCAGACTAACACTAAAGTGATGATTGCAGTATCTCTGGGACAGCCTTTGCCATGGGCTCACATTCATCAAGCACCAGTTATGGTGCAAATTCAGCCTCACAAGAGAATGACAAGACCTCAAATACTCCCTTGTAGAACGGTAACAGGGAGCTTTTATTTAATGCTCTCCAGCAATCTGTCTCCGAGAGCTTTAACAAGGTGGGCTACTGTTTCTCTCCTCCTTTGGAAAATCAAGAGCTGCAGAACAGACACTAAATTGTGTCCTCAAGCTCACACATTTTAAGGGCTGCCTAGTACCACCAGGAAAATAATTCCCATTAAATATACTTCTGATGAAATTTTCAGTTCTGTGTGCTTGAAGTTTTCCATGGGAACCACATGATTTTTGCAGATGTTCTTGACTAAGAGAAAACAAGTCACATCAAGATGACCTAACCTGCAAATTCCAGGCCTGTTAATCCATTCTGTGAGGTGTCTCATGGACCCCACAGAGAAGCAGAGGAGCACCAAACTGTGATGTCAGTGGGGCATTTCATCAACATGGGTGGATGTTGGACAGACTGGAAGCTTTTTGGTCATTCTAATCTCCCTCATATGTGCATTTGTGTCGCTTTCTCTTCTGTGAAATTTGTGGCTTTTGTCTTCATTCCCCAAATAAGCAAATGCTGAGACACTGCAGTGGGAATGCTCTTCTCCTGCCTGGTGGGTGGAGTGGGATTAAAGTGGCAGAGGGATGGAGCATAAGGATTTTCCTGCTCACACGTTCCCTGCCTCCTACAAGTCAGTGCTCTAAAAAAGAGCAAATTTGTGCCCTGTCTCAGAGTTCTGAACTTCCCACTTGCTCAATTTTATGGTAACTATTGAGGTGTCCAAAGGGAAATAGCTTTAACCTGTGGTCTATGGAAGATTCTTAGTCTGGGCCCTCCAACCTTTCCCCATTTCTCCCTCCTGGTTTATCACACCCTTGAGACAAGGTCGGCAAGACTCATTTTTTGTTTTTGAAATGTCTTGTAGTACTTTTGCCAGCATGTTGTAAAATCTTATCATAAATAATTAAAACTACAGCTGTCAAAATAAACGACTGAAGTCCATTTTGGCAAATGCTATGAAATATTATCCTACCAGGCTGGGGAGGAGGGGGGGGAGGGGGGAATTGGATTTTTTGTGCACTGGCAGCCTGAGCCTGGCAGTGCCCTGTAATCAGCACTGAGTTTCCCAGTCATTAGTTCAAATTAGAGCAGCTCTGATGACAAGTCGATGGCAACTCCAATGGCTGAGGAAGGTGCAGACTGACCCTTCTCAGAAGCAGTGCAGAATGGTTTATTTTGTCCCAATTTCTGAACAGCGGACGGGCACAAAACAGTTGTGTAATGCTGTGTAATGGATGGGTTGGCAGCCAGGGGGTCTGGGGCCAGCAACAAGCACGTGGCTTTGGTCAGAGAAGCAGAAATTTCATCAGGAGCCTGCAAACTCCTGGGATCTGGAGAGGCTGCAATGTCCATGTGTCCTTTCTTTGGGTTTCCTTTCAGATCCATGTTTTCTTCATCTCCTCCCTCCAAAACAGAGCTAGGGAGACATTTTTCCTGCAAGTAAATACATGTTGAGTTGGGCAAATCTGGTGGTGTAATGTGATGTGAGCATCCAGCTTAAAGACAGCAGGGCTGAATGGACTATCAGTTTCCATTTGAGACTTGCTTAAAACTGGTGGAGGGGGGCTCTGGCTCTTAAGGTCCCTACTCCCAGAAGTACAGCAGGAAGAACAAGCTCTTAAGATCTCCTGAACCTCTGGTTTCCCTCCCATCCATCAGGCTCAACCCGAGGAGGTTTTCCTACCTGATTTCTAACAGGGAAGGTTCTGATCCAGGAGCTGCAGACATGGAGGAGATAAAAGTACGATACGGGAGAGAGTGGGATGTGAGCTCCAGGTAAAAACTAAGCTTTTTTGGGATGGGGAAGAGGGATGCTGTGAACTTGCACAGCTTTTTTTTCACTGGTCATGTGGTATGTGGTGGTTTTTGAAGTCACAGCTCTTGGAGCTGAGGGTATTTGGGATGCTCAGCTTTAACTAACAACAACAAAAGCTCTGAGTTTCTAACCCTCATGGTTACAGAGCAAAAGCTTGAAAAGAGAACACAACAAAATTAAAAATAAATGGCATACAGAAAGATTCCCACCGGTATTACTACAAAAGAAATTGATTTGGGATGAAGATTGAACTCTGGAGTTACCAGGAGAGAGAAGCATCCCAAAGTGGCAGGAGCCTTTGATGGGTGTTTGCCATGTCCTCCCACCCCTACTCTGGGATGTGATGACCCAGCTGACATAGAAGTGAGTGTCCCCAAATCACCTGACCACCCAGGTCTGGTGGAATCTGGGCTGTCTTTGCCATACTTCTTTGTCCTGAAGCTGCCATGTGGAAAGAATCTTTTGGTAAAAGAATCAGACCAGAGCTCCAGGAGTCAGGAAACCTGGGGTTTGTCTCTGTCCCTGCCACTACCTTGCTGCCTGATTTGTGTTGTGTCACAGACCAAACCATCCTGACTCGGTAATACCCAAACATTGTGTGCCAGCACTTGGAGAAATGGTATGTAGAAATACAGAGACCCTGCCATCACTGCACACCAAGCTGTATTTTGAAGTGCCTGGATTTAGCTATGGAGATGACAGCAAACCCCTCCACGCCTCTGTTTTCCTTCTCTGTGGAGCGAGGATAATGGCATTGGCTCTTTGTCACAAAACGCTTTGAGCTCTTCGTCCAGGGTGGGAGGGGATCTCTCTCAAAGAACCTCAGGCATTTGGAAGCATAAATCCTGGTGAAAATCAGTTTGCAATTAGTCATAGATGATTTTTGAAATTATTATTTCCCTTCTGAAGGGTGAGGTATCATTTCTTGCATGGAGTTATTGCTTTCACTCCAGACAGGAGTTTTTGCTTGGAAAGGTTTTTCCCAGTTCGTACCCAGCTGCTAAACAGGCCCTTCTCCAGGTCCTGGAGACCTGAGGCTGGACCCACATCTCATGGCTCCTGTGCCCTCATGGCACTGACCTCTGGGCACTGCTGCTGCCGAAATCTTCTCAGCCAGGAACATCCCAAATCACTGTTGCTCTCAGATTTCTCTCCCTTCACGGATCTGGCCAAGCCCTTCGGGTGGCTTTTAAATGCCACCTCCCCTGGGACTTGTTAAAGTGCTTCCATCAGTGCCCATCTTCCTCTGCAGGGATGACCTTTAACTCATCTCTGCTGTTGCTACCTGACTCGGATCACCTCAGAAGAAAGGTTGCCATGGCAATTTCATATTCAGCTCAGCCAAAAAAAACCACAGCTTCTGTATCTTATTAAATGCTGCCTTTTGAGGACCCTACGCATGGAGAGCCAAGGCCAGGGGTTGCCTGAGTTTGCTGCAGCCAGGAGTTTGGTCACTGGGAGTTTCCCCATCAGCCACCGTGGCTGTTCCTTACCCCTTTGCCAAGCTCAATGAGTTGTTTTGATTTTTTTTTTTTCCTTGTTAGGGTATAAACTGGGGGTTTGAAGCCATTAGTATTACTATGAAAACACTCCTCTGCAAAATGTCAATCTGCCTTTTCAAGGGGATTTTTCACCGCTCTAATCTAAACCGCGCTGTCAAATGTCAGGAGCGGATGTTTAATGAGGATCTGTTGGAAGCCCTAATTGGATGGGTATTCAATGGACTTCTTTTTTTTTGGTTGTTGTTTTATCCTTGGGACTCTGTTTTCTCAGAGATCCTTGTTAAATTTTAGAAGCTAATCTCTGTTTAGACTACAGGCTCAGGGAACAGTGGTCCTGGGGGGCTGCTGAGAGCCATGGCTGCCGTGGGCTGTCATTGAATTCATCTGGAGGGCAGAGAGAAAACCCACCCAGGGTGCTTCTGTGGGAGCAACAAGGACCGTTTTGAGGGCATAGGCAGTTTTTTCTTGCAAAAAGCATGAAGAAAACAGTCTAAGGGCACCGAGGTCATGGAAGAGATGGAGAAAGAGCCCAGGAGTGCTGGGGTAGTTGGCCTAGGGTTCCCTTCTCTGCTGAGAATGTGAACGCACACAGGCGTGAGGAAGGGGACCAGCTCACAGACATGTCCACTGCATTGACCTCCAGATGGATTGGGCACCCCAGCAGTAGGCAGCAGAACCCCTGATCCCTTCCAAGGCCATGAATGACCCCAAACTATCATAAACCCCTAAAACCAGCCAGAGATGATGGCTGCACGTCCTGCAGCTGCTTCTCTGGGCCTCATTAACTCCTTTCCATCCCGTGCCAGGATTTCCCTGCTGTCACCTCTGTCAGAGGCAACAGGTGCTGCACAAAATGATTTTAGTGGTCCTGTCACCAAACACAAAATGCATCATGCTGTATCATCTTGGAAATTACAGCTGAAATGCCTGTGAGCCATGCAAAGATCATCCCAGCCCAAATCCAACATCCTCCTTATCCCACCTCCTGGCATGTGATCCTACTCCCCATCCCCTGGCATGCACCATGTTCCTGGCAGCCAGATGTACCTGATGGGGAAACAGCAGCTTGGCGGATCTCTGTGTCTGCACAGAAACACCCCCTGCACTTTATTGTCTGTGCACCATGTGCTTCCTAACAGGAAAACCTTTCCCAAAGGGTTTATATCTCCATGTGAACTCAGTGTCCCGAAAGCCTTTACACAAACAATCATTCTTACATTTTCTTCCCTGCCCTCCCCCAAACAATTTATAACAGACGATGGTTAAAACATCCTGGTTTCCTATAGTCGTGCTTTTATTGCATTTTTAATTAAAACCTTGAGAAGACCATAAAAGACACATCACAGATGTGTTTCCATCCCATGCTTCACATTAAACACTCCTACACACCCCTTCAGCACCCTCTCTTCCCCCTTTGCATGTGGCACACTCAGGGGTCCACGTTTTTAACAGATCCTTTGGCTTGGAACTGGCTGCTGTTCCAACACACATGTAACACCTCTCCATCCCTAATTGCCTTTCATTTAACACATGCAATTACCAAAATGACTTCTTCCAAAAATAAACCACAGAATGTTCAGAGCTGCCTGGCTTCTCAGATGGTTTTCAGCTCAGAAATTTATGCCCTTCTGGTCTCTCCTGGGAAGCCCTGGGGGAGACTGTGTGCTTGCAAATCTGCCCCTTCCATAGACTCCTGAGAAAAGATGCCCCAAAGCCCATACCTGAGGCAGGTGAGACGCACAGGTTACAAATCATAACTCCTGCCCAGTCATTTCTAGGCATTTGTTATGGTGTCTTAAGTCAGCAACCTCAACAACTCCCCTGGTCTCCAGCCAGGAATAAAAGTGCTGAAGGAAATCAGGCTGTGGTAATTTCCCCAAACCCCAGAGCTAACATGCAAGGTAATTAATTAATTTAGTGGAGACAGGTTTTTTTTCTGCTGTGAGCTCTCCCAGGGGCTGCCACAACAGCGCATCTCCTTGGCGGTCATCCCGTGGCTTTAATCATGTGTCCCACACAATTCTGCAGGAAAATTCCACAGAAATTTTTGAAGCGTGGTGCCTACAATTCAGCCTCTGAGGCCCATCCTTTGAAGCAGAAATGTGATGTTCTGAAGAGGTGGAAGAAATCGTGGTGCTGCTGGGCTCAGTGGAAGCTGCCTCTTGACTTCAGTGAGGTCAGGACAAGTCCCACCACATGCTGGCTTCTTGATGCAAGAAACAACACAGCATGTGAAGACCTGTAGTCTTTTGGGGCTAATTATTTATTTTAAAGAAAAGAAAACATCCAAGTCCAGGGCTTGTGGTTAATGTAGAGCTTGTAGGAGCAAAGTTCATTTCCCCTAGAGTTGTTTTAGTTATGAAAGAACTTCAAGAATCCTTTCTGCAGCTTCCTTGAATTTGTCATTGAAGGTTTCCTGAATTATGCCTGCAAACCTCTTTAAATCTGATCACAGATGGAGCATAAATGCCATGTTATTGAAGTTGAAGGACACAGCTTACTTTCTTGGGAATAATACATTGCAGGAAGCTGATACAGAATCACTAGGATGTTTTTTGTTTTGTTTTCTTTTAACCATGTTTCCTTCAAAGCTTCCATCCACAACACAATATTCACCCACCCCCATAACTAATTCATTATTTTACAGCAAGTAAAATCAAACAGGAGACAAATGACTGTTGTTTAGTGCCATTAGTTTCAATGGCTTTACACAATATTTGAGTCATTGGCTCGCCTCTTGCTTTGGAGGAATCCCAAATTTGGATGAATCTACGTGCATTATAAACCATCCATGGGGCCAGGCCAGGCCTGCCTAACAGATGGAGGTCCATATGCTTTGGCTCTGCACCCATATGGAACACTAATATGCAGTCCAGGAATAGAGCATGCCTCTTCTCCTCTTCTGTAGCAATCTCCAATCCAAAGTCATTTCCAGACACAAGCTGAGTCAAGCAAGTTCATCTGGAAGCTGTGCAGCAAGACACTACAAGACGGATAGTCCAAGCATAATATTTTCCTTGCTCTGTGGTTGCTGCTGAAGCCTAAATTGCAACATTTTCTAGAAAGTGGCGTGTCAGGCTTTCCAGAGCACTAGTTAAAAAACCCATTACACTGCTCTAATGTGCTTTAACCTTTGCTGCCTGGGTCGTGCGAGAACACTGAGTGCTTCATCGACCCTCACTGGAGGAGTTTCTCCAGGCAACCAAACCAGCAAATAGCTGAGGGTATTTTACAACGCCTGGGAGGTTTTGTTTGCTGGAGGCACAGGATTAGTATCAGATGGCCTGCCACCATCTCAGCACAGGGGGACTTCACTTTTATTGCTGGCAGCCTTCCTCCAGCAGCACCATGGGTTTGTTCTGGCTGGGCACTTCGAGGAGGCACAACATTCCCGGCTGGTTTTCCACATTCAAGGAGAGTGTTTGTCCTGGTGCCTAATCTGTGCTGAAACTCGGTGGTTTTCTCATGGATACAACACAACAGATACAGCTCAGTTCTGTTTTGAGCATGTGGGCACTAAATTCAGTGCCTGCACCGTGCAGTCTTCAAGGTGTTTGGTATCTCCTTTAGGATGGCATCTCCCTGACCATTCCTGGGCTATGTCCTCCTCCTGCCTGTGCCTTCTTTAGGGTGCTGGAGGTCGTTGAGGATTCCTACACTAACCAAGCAGGAGATATTTCCATCCATGCTGTTACTTCATGTTTATTCTTGGCTCATGCACAAGGTCATGAGGGCACCACAGTGGGAAGGTCCATGAGTGCTGGTCCTGATTCTTGTAGAGGCACTTGTGGATTTGCTTGAAGATGATGTTAAGCAGCCAAATGCATCTGCCTTCAGCTGGGTTGTAAATGGAATTGGCACGTGACATGTTTGGTTTGATGAACAGGAGTTCATCAAACAGGAGTTATTCCCAGCTGGAAAAGGAGCTTATTGCTGAACACCTTGATGTTGCTAATGCTGGGAGAGAAGTCCACCCTCTCCGGAGGATGATGATTTTTTTGGGTGTCATTCAGGCCTCTATCTTCTTTCTCAGTAATTTCTTTGCATACATGGGTGATGTGCAGCTGTCCAGGGGGTAGAAATAAGACATGGAGTCCAATCCCCACTGGTGGTGGCCTCTCTAACCTGGAGCTTAAGCTGGGAGCGCTGTGGTATCCACAGTGAACCAGTGGCCCAGTGTGGAGCTTGGACCTGAGCCATCCCATGACAGTACTGCAGTTGCAGAGGAGATTTGCCAGCTCGTGGGTGCTCAGTTGTTTTCATAGGGAAAAATAGGATTAAATAGAGGTGAACAAAAGGAAAGCTAGAAAGCGTTTGATGTGGTTAAAAATTCTGCTGCCTGGTGCCAAGGGTAATGTTTAGAGATGAAAATAGGTGCTAATAGACCATTCATAAATGTGAGAAACCTAAAAATGAAAGCAACCAAAACACCAAAAGAGCTGAACAATGTATGGTTTAACAAAGCATTGTATTGGAGACCATGGTTATGTGCCTGGACTTACCTCCTGACATGGAGGGGTACTCGGGAGAAAAACACTCCCCTGCTGTCCCCTGTGGGTCTCTCAAAGCTTTAAGCTTTAATTTCCACAGTTTCAAGCCTCTCTAGCATGAAATTGGATTGTTTAAATTTTTAAAAAGAGTGGTGGACAAAACCCAATATCTACATCATGATTTGTAGATGGTGCAACCTTTTAGGGACTATTTTCCACAAAATTAAAAATGAATTTATATTGGGATCAACTGAAACCATTTATATCATTTAAGTGGAATTGACTGAAGTGTTCAGTGTTATTCCCAAGCAGTATTCAGAATGCAATGTAAAAATGCAAACAATTTTCATTACACCTTGAATACAAAATATTGTGTCTTTCTTCTTTGCAAGACTGCTGTAACAAAAAACCCAAAAGATTAATTTTTTTCACAGCACTAAAAAAACCCCTGAGGCAGCTTGAAAAAAAAAAAATTAAATGTAATTTGAATCACAGTGACTATTTCCACTTTGTTCACTTATTATGAGGGCTGTGACTGAAGCAGAGGGTTGGTTACTGACCAAGCCCAGGCTGATGGAGTGTTTTGGGAAAGGTGATGGTCCTGCCCCCACCCCTCTCATTCGGCAGCTGGGAGGGAAGTGGTGCCTCTGCCAGCCCTGCCTGGGAGGGCTCGGGGAGGGTGGGAGGCACTCAGAGTCCTGCGATGCAGTTCAGAGGAGCTGCAGCAACTCAAATCACCCAAGTCAGCTTTAAATAAGGCAGTGTAAGTATTAATTATAAAGGATCTTGGCAGCACAGAGCCTGCGGACTCTGCAGTTGGACCAGAGGAGCTGTGCTTTGTGCCAGTACAATATATAGGCAAGATCTCCCTTAGGAGAGCAACAACCACATCACTATATATGTACACACACACACACACATACACATGTATATATATATACACACTTTTATAGAAAGAACAGAAGTGCTGTTCTATTGCATTCCTCCTCTGCAGCTCATGCACAGAGCAATGAGAGTGGTGAGAGCCAAATTAAACTCCTTGTCTGGAGTGGATCCTTGAAATGACAGGGTCTGTAATGACAGGTTTGCTTCTTGAGCTTTGCTTACCAGGCACCAGCATCACTGGAGCAATCCAGAGGAGAGAGGGGCAGGCATGAGCATGTGCTTGGCGTGGTGCTCGGCAGCATCGGAGAGGGTGGTGAGGTTTCGTGGCTGGGCTGGGTCTTAGCCCGGAGCCACAAAACTGGGGCAGGTCTGAAGACTGAGATTTAACCAAGCAAACCATGGTTAAAATGAAAAGCGATTCAGACAGCTGGGCTTCAGGCTGTGGTGTGAGGCGCAGGCAAGACACAACCTTTATCTGCAAGCTGCTCTATGCGGAAAATGTGCCAGAGGTACATGGTGAGGAGGACACTGTTTGGCCAGAAACACCTGTTAGAACATTGCCCCAAAAAGCCACACTGGGACACAGCCCCTAACTCTGGGCTTAGCCAGGTGGAGACTGAAATTTACCTCTATTTTACAAGTTTAGGTCACTTGTTATCATCCAGAGGCCTTTTGGCACAAAGGTGCCTAACCCATGGGAGGAAGTTCCCCGTCCCAGAGCCACCAGCATCACCAGTTGGACTGGCCCTGCTGCTGGAGGGAGCAGTGGGATGGAGGAGTAAAGGATAAAGGGAGCTGCTGCTGTCATTTAGGGCAGTTAGCTACATTCATGGTGCACCAGTGCACCTGCATCCCTGCCTGAGTAGCATCACTACTCTCTTTTGTTTCACTCTTGATGAGAGAAGAGCCTTAATTGGGCATGAAGAAATCCATCAAGCAGCAGCCTGGTGCAGCTGTAGGGTCCCCACAGCATCTGGCAGCTGCCGTGCTGCTCAGTGGCTGGTGGCTGCCCCAAAACAGCCCAAATATCATTCACCCACCCCAAGCACTGCTGCAGGAGGTGAACCCGCTGCTCATGAATAGCACAAGGGTTTATGGCTTGCTGAGGCTGGGGCTTGGTGGAGTCAGGTCCAAGCTATTTGCTGGAAACAGAGACAATAAATTATGTTTGCAACCTGAGGAGATGCTCAGAGAACCAAACCTGAGGGCTTGACACAGCCCACTAAAGCAAGGGGAAATTTCTAGTTGTTTTTGTGCATATAAACACAGCAGGGACCAACCTGCATGGCAGTGAGGTAAAATGGGAGCTCAGCCAGGGATTTCAATAGCTGCAGGGTCTTGCTCATGGTTTAATGCATTTTTACAAGGGTGAGCAGGACCCTTTCTGGGAATAGAAACATCACCAGCAATTTCATCCCCCTGAATAATTTGCTTATCACTTGCCTGTGCTTTGATCCAGCAGCTGCTTCAAGGGCATCAGAAGAAAACCCTTCTCCCATCCCCTTTTCCCCACCCAGCACACCCCTGTTGTGCTGATGTAGATTTATCTCAGTAATCTCTGTAGGCACAGTGGGGACATCCTGATGGCTTTGGATGTGTCTCCCTGGCACATCACTGACATCCACCCCAGGTGGGCAAACAAGTCCAGCCTTCCCTTCTCCTTCACCAGAATAGGTGGTTCCAGGGTCTCCCCATTTAATCCCATGGCATTTCATGGTCTTGCCTCCCCTCTTGCCCTCCTAGTCAATGAAAATAAATACAAAATAAAAATAAAACCCCTGCACATTTATTTTACTTCCTCTACTTTTATTTTAAAAGAAGGTTTGCTAACAGCAATCAGTACCGTGGCCCAGGCCCCTCAATACAACAGTTGGCATTCACAGTCCCTGCAGCTCTGTCCCTGCTCTGTGCTGGGGACAAACCAGGGAATCATCTGGCTTTAACAACCACTCCTGAATCACGGGAACCTCCTTGGGATTGCAGATTACTTCCATCTTGCAGTCTTACTCTCTGTCTCCTTATGTCTCAGCTTAAGCTCAGATTCACAGCCAGCTTTAGCTTTATTGTGCAACTAAAGTCAAGTAAAATAATATTAAAAAAAAAAAAAAGTTGCCAGGTTTTAAAAAAAGGACATAAAAGAAATAATTTTCTGGTGTTGGAAAGAAACATCCCCTCAGTGGCAGATTAGCCCACATTTATCCACTATAATGTTGCTTATACCTTAATCTTAAGCATCTTCATCTGACACTAATTAGCAGGCTGGAGGCTCCTATGGGTACAGTAGCTTCTATGGCCCAAAACATGAAAGTGAGCTCTTCCTTTTACCACTTGAAGCACTAGAGTTTTTAAAGAGACAATGTCAAGTATTTCAGCTCCAAACTGTACACTTTTTAACTTAAAAAACACAGCAGCAGGAGGAGGCCCAGAGGTGATGATCCCCAGCCATGGCAGCACTGCAGCGCGTGCCCAAGGTCTGCTTGTGCAGTGTTATTTACTCTCCCACAAATTTAACCCAAAAGCCCTTTGCTGAACCCCAGACTCACCTCCATTGTGGCACTGAGTGCTAATTAGGAGACAAATAGAATAGGCTATAGAAGCAGAAAATTATACAGGCTCATCAGACCAATCTAGTTGCTTTCCTCAAAACCCCCAAAAACCAGAGAAAAGCAGATGATGTTATAAAAAATTCTATGTATTTGGGTACTCACTGGAAAAAAAAAAGAAAAAAAAAGGAAAATATCATTTCTATGATGTTCATCACCAGGCAAGCATCCCATCAAGGTCCATCCAACATCCTATTTAACTGTTGAGAGTAAGAGGTAATTTGGGCTTGAAAGGACGGACAGAGCCCGACTTCAGGAATTCAGTGCCTTATGCTGGTTCTCTGCAGAGAAACTGAAAATAAATTATTTAGACTTGACAAAGTCCCTTGAAGTCCTGCAGTCTTTCTGCTTGGCTGGGTCCAGGCCTATCACCCATATTTCGGCAGTTACTTTTGGAGGGGGAGAGAAGGCAGGCTGCTCAGCAGTACCAGCTGGGAATTAAGAGCTGGATGTACTTAGGGTTTTGACGAGCCCTGACAGATGTTGAGTGCCTTTGTGGCACATTGAGACACTTACTACTAATGGTGCTGGTTCACAGCAGCAAACCTCCTTCCTGCCATGTCCCAGCATCTCTGCTCCTTTCTTGATCATCAGAAAAGGAAGAGAAACACATGTTCAGCATCCTCCTCACTGTCCGCCTGGCTCACCACTGATGTGCCCGTTCTCTGGGGGCCCTCACACCTCTCCATGCGAATGCCACTGGGATCAGCTTAGTGCTGCTCCCTGCCATGCCCTGGAGGTCCAGCTACAGCCCTGGAGGTTTCTCCCTCACCTCTCCTAGGGCTGTGCTCAGCCCGGTGGTCCATGTTTGGGTGGATCTGTGTGCGACCGCCAGGCACTGATCCCCCTGCTGGGCAGAGGGTCCCGCTCGGTGCCGTGGGCAGTCCCTCGGCTGTGAGAGCCACCAACAAACCTTCCCTGCCCACCCCACTCCCTGCCCCTTCCCCTCCCCGCCACGAGCACGGGGCCAAGAACGTGCCTCGCTGCAGTGCCAGCGCCGGCGTCCTTGGCCAAACAAACTAACTACCAACCTCGGACCAGTCACAACAAACAGCTTACGTTTACCCATCACCTAACATACCCTCAAAAACCAAGGCCACCTTCACACCTTTTGGACATAGGGCGAAAGCCTTTCGAGCCCAGCAAGCCCACAGCAAGGGGTCTTGCCCAGGCCAGTCACGCCAGATGCTCCTGCATCTCTCCTGCCCCTCCCTTGGTGAACACCAAACAGTTATAATACTCAGGTCAATATATATAGGTACCACGTATATGTATTTGTGTCACTGTCCTGCGCGTTAACAAAGACAACCAACCCCACCAGGCACCACTTGTCCTTTCCGCCCCCTCCCCTTCCTCCCGTGGCTGTGCAGGAACATGGTCAGGGACCATCCTACGTGGCCCCATCGCACTCCCCCACAGTCAGCTTCAAGGCTCCTTGCTGGTGCAGCGTCTTTAAGGCTTTGAACTCCAAGGGCATGGTGTGTGGGCTGGCCTGTGAGGTGTAGCCATACTTCAGGCTGTCGTAGTAGTGGTACTTGACTGGGTTCTGGTTCTGGTCCAGGGGAAAGGGCCAGAAGCCGTAGAGATAGATCTGGTTGCAGAAGCGAGTGGCCAGGGTGTACATGAGGAGGCCAGTGGTGGGTCGCTTGATGTGCACCTTGTTGGTCAGCCAGTACCTGGAAAGGGAGAGCGAAGCCTGTTATTCACCCTACACACCACACTCGTGTCTCGCATGTTTTATCTCTCTGACTGAGATATACTGGTGATTCAAAGTGAGAGGTTTCTGACTAGCAGAGAGTTCTCCATGCCAAGAAAAAGCCTCTCTAGGGACTCTATCCTCCTGCTCTCTGTCTGCTGGTTACATCACACTTGTTGCCATGGCACTGAAGCATCTCATGCCTTGGCAATCCTTTATGAAAAACAAATTGCTTGCAACAGTGGCCTTCGGTACTTCAGCCTACAATTATCTTCCAATCAACCCAGGAGATCAATACCACAGACCAAACCATCCACATGTCAAGTAGACTCCAGCAACCCCTCAAAGCAGACACAGTCACACACACACTGATGATTTTTACTGATGAATGAAGATTTTTACTCTGACAGTAAACAC
The DNA here is from genome assembly GCA_013400415.1 of Scytalopus superciliaris. NCBI lineage: Eukaryota > Metazoa > Chordata > Aves > Passeriformes > Rhinocryptidae > Scytalopus > Scytalopus superciliaris. The sequence goes on along the minus strand of VXBX01001290.1, from coordinate 213,677 downwards.
AACAGGGCTGTAAAAACATTTGCCTTGGAACAAAGGGTCACCAGGCTGAAAGAGCTAAAACATGCTCCTGTGTTCCCATTACATCCAGTGACTGCTGCTGTGATCCTGGACCAAGACACATCACCACACTCTGCAGCATCAGTCCATCAGACACACAATATGGCATACTGCAATGTATAACGTGAGATATGGAGGTCGCTGTGCTTGCTGCTGGGAAGCATGTTAGTTTTTATGAGGGATGGCAAAAAGAACAGGGGAAGGATGTACTGATGCAGGAGCAGAAACGGTATCAGCGGTTGTATTTTGGGCTGCCGATAAAAGTTATTGCAGCATCAACATCCTGTAAGAAGATGTTTCCAGCACCCAGTATTTATTGCACAGGCAACTGAGCTGGTTTGCTCAGCAGAAAAACACTGTCAGAGGAGCAAAATCAGAAAGCAAAAAGTTTGGGGAGGTAGAAGATGTCCCCATCAGGCACGCTCTCTCTTTCCCCAGTATGTCTGATGCCAATGCTGCCCCAGAGCAAGCAGGGATGGTGCAGGCAGCTCATCCCTCTGTGCCACAGCCTGCATGAGCCCCTGGATTATTATTAACAGATATTTCTAACGGCCTGAGCTCAAGTGAGTGACTGGCAGCACCCTGGATAAAAGGCATGAAGGAGGGGAGCAGAGTACATGGCATTTCTGTGCTCTCACCCAACCATTTGGGATCCTGAGCCGGGTCCTGCAGTTGCAGCTGAGCCCTGGGAAGTGTCTTCCTCCTCATTCGCACTTTTCACCGGGCTCCTGAGGCTCTGATGCTCAGACATCAGGAACCCTTGGGAGAGCTGAGCCTTAATCCTGCAAATTAGCTTTTCAAGAAAGCCATTAAAATTTAGCAACCCAGGCACAAAACGTGCGTGCTTGTTCTCAGCCAGATAAGAGAGAAATTGACTTTTCTGGTGAATCACATTCTGAAAGCAAAGTAACTGCCTCGGCACGTGCAGGAAGGGCACAGGCAAGTTTTTTGGGGTCCCATACCCAGAGATGTCAAAGCTTCTGCAGCTTTAGCAAAGGATGAGTACGACTTTGAGGGAAGGAGGTCCTTGCCTGACTCATCTTTGCATCCAGTACATGAAAAAGTAGCAAGAAACTGGGGGGAACCCAATAACTCAGCAGCACAGCATCAGCATTTCCTGTGCTTGCCCTGCCATACGGGCTGCACTGTGGGGACACAGCACAGCTCACTGCCGTGTCAAGGCAATCTGCTCCCACAGGTAGCCATAAACCAGCCTCCTTGATGAGTTTATAGGTAAGCACATTAGACCCCCTGCTTGCAGGAGGAAATGGGAGATTATCACAACCATTTAACACTGTGAATTAGGGTATCCTCATGCAGCAGGGAAGCTACTGGGAAGAACTGTCAAGACATATTAACCAGCTGACTTTGGGGCAAGAACACTGGGTTTGTCCAAGCTGCTTTAGCCTTAAATCCCTTCTTTTTATCAATTTTCATCCATTTACTAGCTGGAGCACAGAAAGATATTGGTGACCTTTTGCCTGCCCAAAATATTAACTTTGGTGTTTGGTTGAGAGGCTGTAAAAATTCCATGACCATACAAGGACCCTGACAGCATGATGAAGTGACTCTTTCACACAGGCATAGGACATTCATGTGACCACCAGTTTCATGCATATTAGCAATGACAAATATGACCCGGGTCAAACACTGAAGCACCTACAGACCTCGCCATCCTCTGTAACCCAGCATGCACAAAAACCTTACCAAGATCAACAAGTGTGCACAACCCAATACCTAAAGCAGCCCTATAAAAACCAACCCAGCATATCCACCTCAGCATACACAGCTAGTGAGCACTCACTCAAAAATATTGGGATAGGGAACACTGACAATTCAGGTGTTTTATAATCAAAATTAAAACCCGGTTCTTTTGTCTGTATTTCCCTCTATTGCAGGCAGGGTGTTGCAAAAAGGAGGAGGATTCAAACCTTGCTCCTACAGCATCATAAATTCTTTGCCACAGCTTTGGGAGCGGGTGAGGGACTTCCAGGCTGTCCCAGGCCAGCCACATGGATGACATACATAACACATAATGCCCAAACCATAACACATGCCATGCCACAGCACCTGCAATTTGTTTCCTGGACTGTGAAGGTGGGATATTCTCTGGTGAGGTCTGGGAAATATCTTTTAATGACTGTTTTGTGATGGGAGTGTGGGAGCTATGCAAGAAGATCTCCCTCTTCTACTTTTCACCACTGTCCAGCTGAGACAGTGGCCACATTCTTGGTGCAGGAGAGAACAGCTGGGGATGGAAATAAAACCTAATTAATTCTGTAAATCCAAATGAGGTTGTCTGGGCGCACATGGGATGCTGTGTCAACAGCACACCTTTAATATGTGAAGTCCAGGATTTTAATTAGGAGAAAAGATAATCTTGAAGCAGACAGTAATTATTTTTGGAATTGGCTACAACAATCACCAACTGCAACATTTTATGGAAAGAGACAGCAATTAAAAGAGAAGAGCAAAGAGCAGTCCTGAAATCCAGTTCCTCCATTCTCAGAGCTGTTCTCACAGCATGGACCTCCTTCAGAAGCTGTTGCTGTGTCTGTAAATAAACCCTCAGGGGTGGAAGCAGCTAGAGAGATAGGCAGGAGCCTGAGCAGGATGCAGCTATGAACAGGAACCATGATGCTGTCAGGGAAAAATTGCCTGAGACAGCTCTTGTTTTGGATCATGATAGTGACAGATGGAAAATGCTATCAGAACTTCAAGGCCATCTTTTGTAAGGAGGCAGAATAGACACAAGCCCTAGCACCTACTTGAACTAAGACTTGATGGAGACCAAGGACAGAGGCTTTAAGAAGAGCAGCTCAGAGAGTCTCATCCTAGCTGGTAGGTCGTTCTGGTTTCTCCTCATCTCCTAATCATCAGTTGGAGATTAGAAGTCTCCCAAGCAGAACTGCTGCCAGGTGTCTGACCATTGGTGTGTGTCTCCTGTGAGGCCACTGCTTGGGAGACACAGGGAAAGCAACTGCTGTGTTTGGACCTTAAAGCCCACTGGGAATCCTTCAGGTGGTAACACTCTGAAACTGTCCCTGGGAAGCCACAGCTGCCACCCAAGACAGGGAAAGTGGCAGCCTCCCCACTGCACACCTGGGGCAACATGCACACCACTTCACTGACAGCCTTCATCCTCCCCCAGCATCACTGAAATTGGGGAGCAGAGCCCGGCCTGGATTTGGGCTGAAACATGGGGTGCAGAAATCCTCCATGCAGGCAACATTTGAGGACCACTAGCAAGGGCAGGGTCCTGCTCTGTGCTCACCCATCACCTCCTCACATGCCTGAAAAAATCCTAAAATAACTTGTAACCTCCAGGTAAGGGTTAACCCGCAAGATAAAACGAACAGAAAATCCATTGCCCTGATAAAATGAATAAAAGACTCAGGTCAATGAAGAAATCAAATTTCAGCAGTATCAGCTGCATTATTTAGTGATACAAATCAGAATAGCTGAAATAATGCAATTTCAGATCCTTTTAAAACAGCTTATTCATAAAAGTGTGATATAAACACAAGCTGTTGTGGAGGTGCTAGTCCTTGACTGGCAGAAGCGTATTATCAGTCTGCCACACACATCCTGCTCCCAGTAATACTCAGGAAAAACCAGACACAGATAATGAGAGCGAGCACCCTGTGCTCTGCACTCATGTTGGTGCAGGTGGGGACAGGACCTGCTGGTGCTGGCAGGGCACAGCACAGATCCTGGTGCTGGGTGGACAGAGATGAAGTGCTGGAGCCCAGAGAGCAACTGCTATGCCCCCCATCCAGCTTCTCCCAGCCTATTTTCTTTCAGGTATCCCATCTCCTCTGTCACTAGCACCAAAAGAGCCAAGTGATGAGATGTGAGCTGGACAGCCAGGAATGGGCATGTCGCTATCCAGAGTCATGTTAACACTGACTCCAAAAGTTGTATCTGCCACTGTATCAAGCAGACATCCAAGGCAAAGATGAATCCACCTTATGCCCTGCCAGGCTGTACTTCTGAGGACACAGAGAAGAATGGTACTATGGGCCCTGAGCAATGCGATTGCTGTCCTGAAGAGCACACGTGAATTGTCACAGCTATTTGGATGCTAAACCTAATGGGAGACCAAGCCAAGGAGCTGGAAGGTTTATTGATTTTTAATTTTTTTTTTCTTTCAAGAAGCCCTTAACAAAATCTTATGGGATTAGAATTGGTTACTGCCAAGAGAGCCTCATGATGGACACAGTGAGAAATGCTAGACCAGATTAGACAAGGCAAAGTGAAACGTGTCTATGAATTCTCTGCAAGGAGTGACAGACAAACCTCCAGACACAATTATTTTCCCTCTCTTCCTGCATTTCATGTTACTTCTCTAACAAAAACTACTTGGCAATAGGGATTATTACAAGGCTTTTTGGAGACACTAACACATGACTTATAAGGGGCTTGCTTGTTTCCCAGCCAGGCGCTCGCTGGATGAATTGCTCAGGAGACATTTTACAGAATCACTGCAAAGTGAGACACGAAACCCCAAAACACACGGCACTGTCCCCACGAGCTGGCTCCCTGCCACCACACAACTTCCCTCTTGAGCCTGAGGTGTGACTCTGCTTGCTTCTGAGCTCCTCCATCAAAACGCTGAAGGCTCCGTGCCCTCCTGGCGTGAAGATGGTGAGTTGAACTGTGTAAGAGGAGCCTCCATCCTATTGCACCGATTATGCAGAAGCAACAACACAAAAAGCTATCAGTAAACATTTAAGGCACCCTCACAGCTAGAAAGGTGATGTCTCAAATGATACTGTTAAGGACAACAAAACCAAATGCTTTTTACTTATCTCAGCAATGCACACTCTACAAATGCCCCAAATGCACTGAAAATTATAGGAAAAATGCTCAATTGCCACTGAAATGCATTTTGGTTTGAGGGAAAGCAGAGGAGGACAATAAATACTGTGGTTCAAGGAGGATTCAAGGGCTCACAAATGTATTTTGCTGGTAGTGAAGGAAAACAAGGCAAAGCTTTTGTAGCCAAATTGAAGATGGCTGAGATGTCAGTCTTTGTAGAAAGTGCTATTCTAAAACCTGTGTCTTGGCTGAAAGACTTCCCCCATTTCTTTGTGATTTCCAGATCAACTCAGGGTAGATTATAAAGGGTAGTTTTATCCAGCAAAGGAGAAGATGGGACATGTCTACAACTGCAGCCCACTGCAGCACAGAGGGACGTGCTGTGGGGCTTTGTGGATTATCAATTCTCTGCTGCAAATTGCCACATGCCACAAATGGTATCTGTCAAAGAAAAGTGTAATGCTATGAACCAGCATGTTCTGCAGATGAGAGACAGAGGACATTGCTGGAGACCATATCCCTCATAAGCAAAAACAAGGGATGATCATAGGAATTAGGCAGTGTCACAGAAGATTAATAAGTAAACTTTTTGTGATTCTGGTCAGTTTAACCTAAGGAAAGACTCCTTCTTCACCTCCAACCACACACAATCAGTTCTCTGAGCAGATGGTCAAGACAACCCTATTGGTACATAAGAGAATTCCTATACAGCACCAAGAGCAGCAGCCACCTCCCTCAGCTGTGCCCAGTTCATTCAATACTGCCTGAATCACTCCTAAATCCATCCAAGTCCAAACCTGAGGAAGCTGCACCAAGGAAAGGGTTAATGCTGACTCTGGCCTTCCCCCAGTCACACAGCCCTTTGCCCCCCCAGCCCTGGGTGACCCCTCTGCAGGCTCCTTGGCCAGGCCACAGCACCCTGGTTAGGTGTTGAAGTGCTCCTGTTCTGGCTTTCTGAGGAGGCTGCAGTTCTCATTATATTAATTGCTAATCAGTAGGCATCCTTATTTTCTCACTGATAAGTGTGAGAGCAGGAGGGCAGGTCAGGCAGCAGCTCCCTTGGCTTAGAGGGCAATCCCTGACAAGAATTATCACTGGTTTCTATGGTTCTAATTGAATTAGTGCTGCCTCCATGCTGCCACAACCCACCTTTCTCCATTGCCCCACAGCATGGAGGACAAGGATGGAGGTCTTGGCTGTATTTCCAACCAGGACCTAAGAGCCTGTCATCAGCACCATCCAACCACATGCTCATACCAGACCTATCCCAGACATCACCAACTCACTTGAATCACTTGCTGGTCTGACTGGTTACATCCCTCTGAGTCCCCAGTATGTTTTGAGAAGCCCAAACCCATGTTCCTTGCACAGGACCCCAGTAAAACCCCTGGTTACACCAACATGTGCAAAAGGAAGACACTACTCCAAGCCACCGGGAGAGGGGGTGCATTACTCCATGCACTGAACCCCTGGGCTTCTCCCAAAATCCCTGCATCTCCTCCAGCCAGGCAGGATCTACCAGCCACAGGTAGTAGCTCCTGTTGGAGCTGCACAGGGATAACCAGCATGCCAGCCAGCCCTGTTGGACTGCAGGGCTGTGACACAGGAGAGCAAGGAAGGTGCTGTGAATTAGAAGATAATCTCAGCAGCTGAGCTTGTGGAGGCATCCTCCTCTCCCATGGGAAAATGATGCCCAACCCTTGCCAATCCCTCCGAAAAGCTTCCTATGGGAAGTTTCTGGCACTGGGAATGGTTGCCAGCACAGGATTAGCAGCCTGTTGATTTAAAGGGCTTATTACAGGAGCTTAATTCTATTTTGACACATGAAAGTAAGTCAATTACAGCTAGAAATAGCTCAGAATTTGGGTTGTGGCTTTTTTTTTTTCCTTCCTGTCTTCCCTTTCTGTGAACTGTGGTATCATTTCCTTCCCTTTTTTCACCTCAAAGCTCTGTAAGATGTCTCTCTGGCTCAGGGAAGCCTCTAACCCAGGCAGTCAGGGCAGATGTTGTTCTTCTTGCTCATTATTGCTGCCTGAGAGGCAGCACTGTACGAGAGCCTCCACTTCTCCCAGCCTGCCCAGGCTGCCCTGGAGCACCCCTTTAGGCTTGATCCTGCAGGAAATGACCCCAAAAGCTGACCCCTGCCCACCCCCAGCACTGACACTAAACCTGAGCTGGGACAAACGCCCAGCACAGACCAACTGACCAGCAGAGCTCAGGCTCAGGGTGTGGGGGGAGAAGTGCTCAGTCAATCAAGGAACATTAACTTAGCTGAGGCTTAGAAGTGGGAGCACCAGTTACCAAAGGAAATTCCCATCCTGTGAGATTAACAGGGTATAGTCAGGATCAGAGGACAACTCCAGCAAAGCCACTGCCTGCCTAGACTCCTGAACATGTAAGGAATCATGACTCTCCCTAGAGAAATAAGGCATGAAAGCAAGAGCCAACCCCGTCTCCAAGTCATTTACATAAAAATCTCACCCCTAGGGCTCTCTTTCTTTTATAACCTCCCCATCCCCACCACCTGTGTCTCCTGTACACCATACCTCGCTCTCCTGAAGATGTAAGGAGACAGCAGAAAGACCCCTTCCTTCCCCGCCCCCCCCCAAGTAAGCCCATTCCCCACCACCTGGCCCTATTTATCTCATCAGCAGGGCCAGACCATGTCACTCCCCTCCTGTCCAGGCTGCCACAGGACCTGAGGACCTCTGTGACACTTGCACGTCACCCAAGCACAAGGTGACAAATCTCACTGCTAGCTCAGTGCACATGTTTCTCCAAGGAAAGCCCAAACCGTAGGCTGGAGAGCAATGGTGGCACCCCAGGAAAACACTGGAAGACTGAGGCTTGGTATATCACTAAAAACCCTCTCACTCAAAGAACAGAGTGGGAAGCCCCTGCTCACAAAGGTGGTCTCCAGTTCTTATCTAGCAATCATCCACCACCTGTGAAGTCCTCCTCATGGTCTGCAGAAAGAAACTCACACTGTTTTCCTTCAGCACAAACCCAGCTCAGGCAGCTCAGGAAATCCCTGCCTGGGAGCACACCCGAGCCACTCTCACCCTCGGACAGCGTGCAGCAGGCGCAGCGAGGGGTAGGCAGTCCTGACGTTGATGTGGTGCTTCAGGATGAGCTCGTTCACCCACTCCACCCTCTCCTTGCCCCCCTTGGCCATGAACGCCGGGATCCAGAGGATGCTGCCGTTGAGGCTGTGCAGGCGCTGCAGCAGCTTCTCCCGCCACGTCTCGTTCACCAGGTCCTCGAAGGCGCGCTGGATGACCGAGGGGTTCATGGTCACCAGGTCTGTCTTCATGCCCACGTCCTGTGAGTACTCCTGGACAGGGGCCAGATTGCACCTGGGAGGGGAAACACCAAACAGCCCTTTTAAATGGACTGAGAGAGGGCAGTGACAGTGATGCCAAAAGCCAGGGCCAGTGACAGATGTGCCCATTTGCTCTTGCTTTTGGGAAGAAGAGGAGGGAGAATGAGCCTGTGCAATAAATAAGTAATGATGAGCCATCTCAGTATCAGGCCACCATCCCTCAGCATGATGGTATGTGCATGAATATCCCTCTGGGACAATGATAATAACAGCCATAACTGTGGTGTCTGGTGGGTGGTTTGTATGGATCGGCAGCTCTTCTGGTGCCTTTCAAAAATAACATCAGCAACAAACCTCCTGTCTTTGCTCCCACGACAGATTTGAAACAAAACAGCCTTTCCCACATGAGGAAAGCACTTGCCTCTTAATTCCAGCCCTGCTGGAGTAACATTATCCCAAGTCCCTTTTTTCCTCCTAGTGAGTCTCTGCGATTAGCAGACCCAGTGGCACCAGTGGTGATACTGACACCAGTGGGAGGGGGATGCCAGGACATGATCTCCACAGGGCTGTCTGGAGGCTGTGACCTTCAAAAAATATCTCTTTCTGTAGTGGTAATTGGTGCCTCCTCTCAGGCTGTGCATGTGGATGCAGACCACATGCCATGAGTTCCTTTGTCACAACAGGGATGAGAGTTGAAGGCCTGCAGGATAAACTGCCAAGAAACCACCCTCATTATTCAGTGGTTTCCTACAGCTCCTTGAAGGGGGCATTTGTGGCTAGTAAGCCAAGTCCATGCCACACACAAGACAGAGAGCAAATGGCACTGGGAACCAGCTGATGGGGGGTTGCCAGTAGATGTTCCCCCAGCATTGTAAAAACTGGAGGGTACCCCTGTGTTTGCACATTGCATGCTCTGTTGTGGTTTTTGACAGTGAAGTTACAGTATCTAGTGAGCAGGAATTGCATCCTAACCATCTGCCTCGATAATCAGCCATTATTACTCTTTTCCCTACATTACAGATGGTGAAACTAAGGAAATGGTTAAAAGAAAATCCAGCTACTGGCACGCGGGTCCCTTCTGATCCACTCAGCGCTGGAGTAAAGTCACTGAAAATAAACATTGGATCTGTGTCCTGGACACAGACCCCATCACTGGTGACTGCCAACCCTGCTGGAAAGGCTACCTGGATGGAGCATCTTTCTCAGGAAGATGCAGGTTCCACTGATGGCTCAGATAACCTATAGTGGGAAGAGCATGCCTGTGCCAGACCTGCACTAGCACGTGGCTGAGGAGAAGTCACTCAAAATCCCAATCCTTACATCCAGGGAAGCTTTTCTCCTGCAACTTTGCTGCCTGATGTGAAAGCAGCCTCGCAAACTTTGCCAGAACTGCAGTAAGCAGTTTTTCCCTTTGCTCACTCAGGGTACACTTAACGATAACACCCCGTGCCCTGTGCACAGGTTGGAGCCGCCAGTAGCCAGGCAGGCTGGAGCAGCCAGGTTTGAGCAGGGGGCAGAGGTGACATTATCCTCGTTCCCACATCACACTGGCACCGCCTCTGTGAGCTGCTGATGGATTGGGCTGTCTTCATAATAGACTCACCAGAAAACAAATGTCTGCACGTACATAAATCATCAGTGGACTTCTACAGCCCCTCAGCTAACAGCTGTGCAGGGGTGTTGGGGATGGGAGGGCAGGAGTTCCTCCTCTCCACTTCAAACACCTCCAGTAGTGACTTCCCTGTGTCCCAGTGAGGCTCAGGAATTGTTCTGCAGGTCCCTGGGACAGTGCACCTATGGGGACATTGGTGCTGGGGATGGAGCAGTCACAGGGCAGTGCCAGACCTGGGTGTGCACAAGTGTGGTGCCAGGGCATTCTGTGGTACACCTTGTGCTCAAGGACAGAACTGATTTGGGGAAGAACTGAGCTTGTGAGAGTCCAGGACAGGGTTTGCAAGACAGCAAGCAAGTGGGAGAAGAGGAGGGAGCACCCAGAACTGGAGGTGCTGGGGGTGAATGGTGCCCTGGGGGCGGATAATGGTGCAGTGGGGGAGCACTTGGAGGTGGGTGGAAGAGTTTGCAGCAGGATGTTTGCACCAGCGAACTCCACACGTGCACATGGGGCTGCAAGGCTGTGCTGCCCCACGCCACCAGGACTCCAGCCCCTTCCACTGCTCTGAAGCCCCTGGAGCCCCCCCAGCCACCCTGAGCTCCAGGGTGCAGACCCCCTACCTTATGACAAAGCTGTGTGCGTCGATCTCGGGGCCGCAGCCACTGCTGAGCAGGACCCCGGAGTTGCCCACGATGGCACAGGTGGGGAACTGCTTTCCCTTGAGGGGGGAGGTGCGGGGCAGCAGCTCATACAGGTTCTGAGAGACATTCATGGTGCTGTCCCTGTCAAAGACATAGTGGATGATGTCCCCCGGCTTCAGAGTCCCCTTCAGCACCGAAATGTCCTTCTCTGCATCCAGGAACTTCAAGATCTGTTTCCTGAGGATGGGAAAGAAAACAGTCTCGTCAGGTGAGGTACAGAGATAACTTGGGCCAAACTTAAGAAGGGCTCTTGCCTCCTGGCTGCCCTTGCTCTCTGGACAGTCCATCTCACTGATGCTCAACAGCTTACAAATGGATATCTCCACCTTAACGCCTGTTCCTTACCACCCATCCCTCCTTGGGGCAGGCTGGCATGGTCAGCCACCATTAGTGGGGGGGTCCCTGAGTTTACCCTGGGAAGAGGCTCTCCTTCTCCCCTCTGTGACCCATTGCCTAAACACACTAATTCCACTTGGCCTGAAAAACAAGGGCTCAAGTGCTCCTTGTTTTGTCGTTGCCAGGCCAGCTGGTTCAGCTGGGAATTCATTTCCAAGCGATCACTTACAGATATGAAGCCTAGCTCAGCAGGAGATAAGTCTTTTTATTTCTTCCTTGACTTCTTTAGATGATATACGGAGGCAATTTGCCAGCTTGCACTGGAGAGGACCAAATCTGTCTCTTGTCCTATAGGTAATTACCAGTACCTGATCTTCAAAGAGAGTGTCTGGTTGTGTCTCCATTTGGATGAGGCTGGCTTAATGTTGTGCTTAATGCTTTCATTACTTCTGTCAACAACAGCTGGAGACGAAGAATCATTTATTACTACTTCAGCTCTAGAGAAAAGAAAGTCAGGAAGAGGGAGAGAGACAGGATCTGTTAGCATCCCAATGGCACTTCTAATCACTGTCTTCAGGCTCTGGCTGCTGGAATTCAAACTTCATCAGAAAAGCAAAATTGTAGTTATTAGCTAAACAAGAACTGAAAGCCTGTTTGTATTCTGCTACACTCAAGCAGACAGACACAAATCCTTAAATACCTGCTCGCTTCCACGAGCACAGACTGACAGCCAGACACAGCTCTACAAGGAACACTCTTACAAACTGAGCTGCAGAAAGCTGTGCACAAAAACCAGACACAGGCTCTGCAAAGACAGGCTGGCAGATAGACACTTACAGATGAGATGCCCCGGGGAGCCCCCCAAAATCACTAGGACATTTTCTACCCAATACTGCCGCCTTGTTGCCTCATGGCATCCCATGACGATCCCAAAGCGGAGCCAGCTAAGCTCCTGGAGAGGACTAAAATCCTCATCAGAGAGGTGCAACCCTCACTTCACCCAAAGGAGAAAGTAATTCAGCTGAGCTGCTGAGTGCTGTTTGTGAGAGTGCGAGCATGCTGTACCAATCAGGGGCAGGCTGGCTCACTGGAAACTTTTTTCTTGGCTAGAATTGAGCATGAGGATTTCAGCACTCGTATCTCCTGTTCCAGACTAAGAAATGAGCAATAGCCAGATGCTGGACATGATCACTGGGAGAACCCAGCCTTTAATCCCTGCTCTAAGAAGCTAATCAGCCCCAGCACTTCAGTGCTATTTAAATCAAATGGCATGAATTGAAGGAGCCTCCAAACATTTGGTTCCAGCCAGCTGCCCTCCAAAAACAATAGCCAAGCATCTCATCAAGAAGCTGTGTGTGTATCTGCAGCCCTGAAAAAGCCTTCACACTACAGAGCACTCTGAAAAATACACAGCCAATGCACTCACTATCAGATAAAGGGAATCTCCCTCTCTGGTGCAAAGGACTTTTTCCAGCTGGGAAATGGTTTGTAAATAAATGCATTTCTAAAAAGCATGCAAACCCCAAGGAGGCAGCAGAGTGAGAAATGGGGCAGAGCTGGTGGCTCAGGCTCATGGACAACATCCAGCTTCTGGAAAACTATCTCCAGCACAGGGAAAGTGCTCCCCAGGACACATTGTGGCTCACACTGCATAATGTCTCAGAAAGGCAAGGAAATGTGTTTATAAATGCTGGCTGCCAGTGTCCTGGCGTGTGTTTGTACAGTACCTCTCCAGAGGCTGCCAGTCTGTTGGATTTGTTTGCATCTTGCATTTTGCCATATCACTCGTGTCTTGCAGAGCTTATTCAGAAGGTGTCAAAAATCATAAAGGAAGTAGGGTAAAGAAATCTTGAGAATAACTATGATTTTTTTGGTTTTGTCCATTTTCTGTGTTTTGATCATGGGTGGTGACATCATCACAGAATGATATCACTCTCTCTCGCATGGTGTCCCTAAGCTTTTCAACTGTGCCACTTGGTAATGCTGGGCTGACAGGGAATCACTGTAAAAATAACACAGGGAGACACTGAATGAGGCTGTGATGCCATGAATGACTCTGCAATGGAGCAACATTACCGGAGTGCATTGCAATAGAACCGAATGGAGTTCTGATCTCAAACACAGCCATCTCTCTTCTAATAGCACTTAAAACTATGGAAATAGCAACTCTATCACTGACTTATTTTCACAATAAGTAACTCTTCCTCATTCTCTCAATCACTGCAACTTGCAGATCCTTGGTTCTTTGCAAATGATTATTGCACTGAGCCAGGAGAAAGGGGGGGAGAAACGATTACGAAAATGCAAAGCAGAAGTGAAAAGAAACAGATACATTTGCTAAATCAGAACAGCACTATCCAGCGAAGAGGAGAAGCAGATTAATAGCTGCCTTACAGCAAAAACAAATGAACACAAAATCTAATTTACAAACCTATTAGATTTGCTATGTAAGCTGTTCACAGCTGATCTGATTGTACCTCTGCCTCCAGAACTCCTGCAAGACAAAGGAAATGCATTATTTATATATCCAGCTCCTCTTTGCCAAGCATTGTTCAACAGTCAAGAGACCCTGCTCTGAAGGTCTGCGAGCAGAGACACTGCCACGCCGCTCGAGTCCCACCCCAACGAGAAGGGAGATGTCCTGATGCCTCTGAAGGGCTTTTCATCCATCGTCACAGCTGCCCTACTGTGACTGTAAAATCAGTCTGGCAAAAAAGCTCTGAGCCAGCCCAATTAATAATACCTGCGTGATCTAACCAGCCATCAAAGACATCTGGTCTCTGCTGTCAAAGCAGTGTGCAGCCAATAGTTGCATTAAATACATCTCTACTTCTTTTTACGAGTCACATGTTTAGTGCACAGAGAAGGTCTCCTTCATCTCCAGGCTGCCAAGGGACTTTCCCTGTCCTTTTCAGGTAGGGACTGAGCTGAATGATCTGGAAAGGATTCCCACCACTGTGTTCATGTGGGATTTTAGCTGAGACCATCCAGATTGATTCACTGGCCTCCGATGACTTGTGGAGACCTCATCTTCACAGTGCACCTTCTCCTGGCTCCCAGTGACCCAAGGCTCCATTCCAGCCCCCTCCAATCCCATGGGTGCCCTGAATTCTCTTGTCCCCACTTTTAGTGTAACCTGGCCAAGCTACAAGGCCAACTCACCACAGTCATTCACATGCTGGAGCTGAGACCTAAATGACACAGCACTGACCCATGGCCTGACACCACCACATATGGACAAGTGCCAAACCAGCCTGTGCAAGACCTGTAGGAATGAACAGCCAAAGTTTCCAGTACCTATATGATGCTATAATGAAGAACAGGTGGGACCAAGCCCCTTCAGAAACCTACACCACTCACATGACCTGGGTATCTCACTTAAAAATAAATACATATAGAAGTATTGATCTGTATCTACTTGGCTGCAGAGCCCTGTCTTGTTTTAGCTTTCTGATTTCAAAGGCGTCACAAAGAATGAGCTGCCCACCTGGTGATGCTCAGTGGGAGTCAGACACGTTATAGCTGCCACATTGCTCTGTTTTATTGTTTCCATTGCACAGATATCCAATGAACACACTCATAAAGAGAACCAAATTCTCTTCCAGCAGAAATACTGTTACCTGGAAATGTATACCTTAATGAAAATGTACCTCAGGAGAATGTATTTCTATGAGTTCTGAAAATATCCCAAATGCATTAGACATAAATGAAAAAGAAATAAGAGTGCGTGAACATTCAGTGTCATTAAAAAGAGATTTTCAGACTTACGGGATGTGACATAAATCCCCTCATTAGGCTGAGCACAGCCCTCAGCACCACACAACATCAAACCCTTGGAAATGCCACAATGGTTTTCCCTTTCCTCCCTCCTGCCAGAGACCATCTATGGCCAAGTCAGAGAGATTCCTGCTCTGACACACTCCTCTTTCCTTTGACAGACCTGAGAGTCAGCGAGCTGTTTCATTTTTTGGTGCATCAAGGGAACAGCAGGACTAGCTCATTCCTAGAGCCTACTGGCATTTAACAAGCCTCTGCTTTAATGGGGTTCACCACAGGGTGTGGGAGCAAACTGGATTAGTGTGCAAACCACGCATCTGCTCAGATACGTCTCCTCTGAAGGAGCCTTCCAAATGGGATTCACACTCCTTCACACTTGCTGTAGCACAGACAATGCCTAGAAAAAGAAATGCTTTTTCCCTGAATAAGTGCCGGTTCACAATCTCTGTGAAAGTTAAAAGAAAGATATCAGGGAAATTCAGAAGTGGAGAAGACCTGTTAGCTCTCATCTCATCCATGTTTTGTGGCTACAGCAGGACTGATCCGAAGCATCACAACATACTATCCAAATGCATTTATCCAGTCTAGTCTTACATGCCCCAGCAGCAGGTTTGTGTGTGTCTCTTCCTGGAATTAAGGCTGGAGATGCTGGACATGAGGTAGACAAGCTGAAAGCTCCCAGCTGACTTTGTGCAGCATGGTGGGGAGGGAGACTGGCTCCAGGTCCCCAGTTGAGAAACCCCTCAAGGACAGTTCCAGGGGTTACTTTTACCCCTTCACATACTGTGAAAAGCAAAAATACTGCAGTACAGAGCACAAAGTGCTCTGCTGTCATACACGAACATGCAAGGGGCAGCTCATCCACAGAGGAGAACAGGGCTCTGCTAACCTTCTTCCCATGACTTGCTCCATGGCACTGGGCTCACTGCTTTGCTGGCCAGCAGCAGCCACGATGCTCCTGTGGACACCTGAAATGCTGGCAAAGACACTGCTCCCTGTACCAGGCTTGGTTTCTCTCTCCAAGCCATGCAGACTGCCCGAAGCTGGGATGTGACAGTCAGCTGAACGTCTCAGCTGGTTTAGTAAATCCTAAAATGTTCCTGTGGCTTCAAACTATCCACCTTTTGGTGCTTTGTGTCCTACACTACAACTTCAGGATGTTTTCCTTACAATCTCCCTTTGTACAGTCAAAGACAAGGTGTGCTTTGAGTATGATGCCATGGGGTGGATGGCCCTGTCCAGCCTTCCTGCTCGGTTTAGCCCACTGGTGGGTCCCAGCCAGGCAAAACAGCTGCTCAAAACACTCAAAAGTAGAGCCAAGCATAGTGTTTTCCAAGGTCTGCCATACTTCACTACCAACACAGGCAAGCCAGTGCCATCATACTGCTTCACTTCCCCCACCTGGGAAGAGGAAAACGTTTAGAAATGGAGGGCACTAATTAAGAAGTACATGTTAAAAAAAAAACAATATAAAGAAGTCAGTCCGTTTTATTATACCTTGCTGACCTGGAGTTTCAAATCTCTTTGCTTCAAAAGGCAAAGACCAACCTCGATTAAAATAGTACAGATAGCATTGATTTTGAAAAGCTTTCTAGTGCTACACTGTGTTTGGATTGAATTGCCTTATTAATCTAGTTGTTATCAGTTTGATTGTATAGCCAGCTCCACAAAGTACCAACCTGTTTCCTAATCCTATTATTTACAAAACATTTTTCTTTGGGCTTCTGTTGGGATGTTTTCCAGTGATAAGTTGCATCTATATGTGCTAATGCCATCTTACTGGCTTATGCCATCCTTTCTCATTTTTGCTTTGAGATTTTCAAGCTGAATTCCCCCTGTCTAAGATATTATATAGGTCAAAACATTCTGTGCTCAGATGTAAAGTGACACTGATTCGTATATCAGAGGATAGAGAAGAAAAATTGTCTTATGTTTCAGGTCCAAATTTTCTTGGATGAATAATTTCTGACAAATCAGGTATGCAGAGACTCCTCTATTCACCCACTATGAATGGGCTGTTTAGGGTTTTTGCTTCTCTTTTCATCGTTTCCCGCTTCTTAAATGCTTCTCTTAATTGTTGCTAGGTACGGTTCGGTCTCGCTTCGAGCAATTTCGATACGTGAAATCAAAGCTGCTTTGACTGAACAAGTAGGTCACACAGCCTCGTTGGGCGAGCGGATCTCTTAAGAACAGGCTTTTATGCGTCCATATTCTCAGGCTTGCAAATTAAAAAATGTGTTTTCCATGGATATTTTGCAATGCCCACCCCCTAGTCCTGCTTCGCCCTCAGTATCTGTGGCAGACAGTACACATGGGAAGCGTGCATGAGAAACACGAACTAACCAGGCATTTCAGCCATACTCAACCACCCATTTCATAGATCATTAAATGATTTGGGTTGGAAGTGACCTTAAGGATCATCTCGTTCCAACCCCTCTGCGTTTAGCCACATTTGTGAAGCCCATTCCCAGTGGAACAAAACCTCTGCCTCTTCCTGACCTTGGGCAACCCAAGTCCTCCTCTTCTCCCTTCTCCACATAAAAGAGAGGTAATAGTCCCTTGGGGGATTATTAAGCAGAATTTATCCATCTGAATTCCTCAGGAAGAGAGTTCAGAGGGCCACAATTTTTATCTGAGGGGTTTGAATGACTAACAGTTTTAATTAGGTTTTCACAACCTACGTTTGTGTTAGGTGCATTTTATGATCCTTGCTGTACAGCTGGGACACTGGGGGTGAAAAGGCTTGACCCTTAACACCAAAAAATGAGCTCCACAGGAGCAGGCACTATGGGCTTCCAGTAGACCTGTCCTCTTGAAAATGCTGCTTTTTACTTGCTGACATCAACTATTGCTCTTGCTGGGTGAGAAGGTAGGACACGTGACCCAGAGGACCACGGGAATTGATCTGTAAAGGTCTCTATGGCCCAAAAACCAGATGCAGCCATTAGTCTCCTGAGATGGCTCCAGACTGTACCCATTAGGCAGTCTGTACCCATTTAAAAAAAATAATGAATCACAACCTACATTTACTTTGCTTTTTAAGGATTGCTTTGATATTGTCCTCAAGACCAGAATTGCTATTTTCTATCTGAAGAGCACATGAACATGATGGCAGGCCTGGCCAGGGACCACCCTCACCCTATCACTGCCCTCCCAACCCACAGGCTCTCCCCAGGGCAGCTGGGTGGGGAGAGGATGCAGAGCAGGATGCTCAGAGCCCCTCTGCACATGCTCTGCCATGGCCAGAGCCCCAGTCACTGTAACTGACAGTTATGGGGAAAAGGATACACCATCCAGCCACTGGAAATGAAGTATATAGATGGCCCCTCTCTGCCCAAACTTGGTAAGACTCTCTCCTGATGATGCTCACAGCGTGTGAAATGTGGATCAGGACACAGGCTTCAACCCTCCCTTCTACTTCCCAAAATTTAGGGTTTCTGCTGAGACCATAAGAGCAGCCAACATAACTCCAGGACTTTTGGGAGAAAACTCTCATATTTCCAAGTTATCTATGAGAGAGATGTAATTGGCTTCCAAGGGCAAACCTGTCCAGCCTGCCCTGTTGGACAAGCAAAGGACAAGAAAGGGTGGGCAAGCAAAGGTATCCCAGGAGCCCAAAATGAGCAGGAACCAAGACCAGAGGCTGGAAACCAAGATTCCTTGGGGATTTTACCCTGGGTTCCCATCTGCACGTCAAGTTCTGGCTGAAAAGATGGAAAAAGGCCACATTCATCTATAAGTCCCCTTGGGGGCTTCTCACTAGACACTCATGTGGTTTCTATGGGGTTTAGGTCAAAATCCACCCATATCCATAAAATGCTTTGCTGTCCCAGGAGAGACAAATTGGAAGAGGAAAACCTGGTTAGGCCCACATGTAAACCAACCTGCAAATCAGAAACAAAAGCCAAAGCTAGATGAGAAGCAATGGGATCAGAGATGCATTTCTGAACTCTGAGTTCCTGTACTCAAACGCTCCACTGTGCACTCTCCTAAGCACTGCTCCCTCATCCAGGAATGCAGCTCTCACAGGCTCCAGCATCATCTTGCCTTCCTGCATCCCATCTCACAACACACCAGAGGGAGATGGGACATCTGACTCTTGCAGATAATTCCCGTGACATTTCACCAGTTGCTTTGGAAGCTTTCATTCTGGGATGTGGAGGAGATTGAGATGAAGTGACTGTACTCTCCTGGCAAGCAAGGTCCTCTCTGCATGGATTAATTGGGAAGATATTTCTAAAGCATTTGTCTGCTGGGACAGAAGATCCTGCAATACATCTTGATGAAATGTTCGAAATCGCACTTCAATGTGTTTAAAATCTCACTTGATTATATTGTTACAGCTTGGCAGCCCAAGTGTCAAAAACTTCCTAAATATCAGGTGCTATTTTTAGGGTCCCAGCTTTAATTCTTTCTATTGAGTCACATGATCACATTTGGGAGAGTGTGCCTATATTATGGCTTTCAGACACATCACCTGGCCCAGCTGGGGTCCCAGTGCAGGGCGGGCACAGGAGCTGCAGGGGCAGTGCTTGTGCAGCCAGGCACAGAGATTGGGATCTGCCAGCAAGCCAAGCAGGCTTAGTGAAAGGCACCAGCCAAAGGAATTGCTGTTGCTCATGGCACTTGCCATCACCCACCACAGGAAATGCAGATTGTCAGTCTCTTGCAAAGCAGCCTTGCTAATTTGGTCACCTCCTCCCACCTCCATCACACCACCTGTCCTGCAGGATCCTTCCCAGGGACCACAAGAAGATGGAAAAGCTCAAGGCACTCAGCATCCCTGCCTCTCAGGTGGGAATGGTAGCTCCACATCAGCTCCGTGAGCAAATGTGAGCAGGGTTGGACCCTGAGATCTCTGCCTGGCTGCAAGTCACAGTGTGTAACCACTGCAGGTGTCTGCTGAGGACATAATGGAATCAAGACATGTGAGTTTGCAAAAGAAACACCTATTGCTTAACAGGGAATATGCTAATTAGTCTGAAACACTTCTGAGGCAAAACCAGTGACAAATCAGCAGGAATGATGCAGCTCTGACAATGAATGGACACAAGGCAATGGGAGGGATGCCCGCGGCAGTCTGTCACCAGGATGCTGCTGGGGATCACTCTGCACTGGGGTAATCAAATCCTGCCTTGAGCTACCTGCTCTGAAAGACCTCTAAGAGACAGGAAGATGCTCAGAGCAGCCTGATGGTTGCTGCTGCTTACCAAGAAGCCATAGTCCAGGACTTCCAGGCTCTTCCACCAAGAGCCAGAAAAGCCTCTCTAAAATATGTAGAGTGTCAGTTCCCAGATCCACATGCATTTCCCTTAACATCAGCATGGCCTGACTCGATCAACCCATAATGCTCTTGTTTTATCACTGCTCTAAAGACAAAATACTCACATGCTCACAGGGGTCAAATGTCACACACTTGACCTCTCCCCATCCTGCACACTGGCAGGACTTTATTTCCACCCTAAACACAGGTCTTCCATTAAAACGTTATACTTGGCATCAGCTTTTTACATCAACTGTGTTAATGAAGCAGTCAAGAAAGACACTGGAGATGGCAAAAAGGATCCAGTGAGGAGCTTGAGACTGCAGCATGTGTGTTGGTGTGTTTATCTTTCCCCTTCTGGAAGGCAGTAGGGAAAAAATCCAAGAGCCCAGGGAGGACTTAGAAAGGAGCTGAGACAAAAGTCTCACTGCTTACAAAACATGTCTACATTATACATTTTTCCTGAGATAATTTTTTCCACCAACAGAGCAGAACTCTCAGGGAGCATAAACAGCAGAGCATCAGTCTTGCAGCAAAGCCTGTCACCCTGAGCATCCCTGTCCCAAAAGCCAGAAAACCCACCTTGGGAAATGGGAACGGTACAATATGAAAATATACCATGTCTTGAGGGGCTGTGGGCCCTTGTGTTCATCCTCCTACACCCATCTCTTGCCTCTTTTCCTACTGCTCTGCACAGCCCCTTGTAATACTCAAGGTCTCATGTGGTTTCTTCTTTCACTGTTGGTGTGGATGCTGAGGATCTCTCCTGGGCAGTGACATCCTCCTGAGGGGGTTCTTCTGTACAAGCATCCTCAAAATAACATCTCGTGCCTATACAAAAAGGGCTGGTAGTGCTTAGAGGAGAGCTATGCCTCACAACCAGCAACAGAGCTGTGCCAGGACCTTCACAGAGACTTAGTCTCCAGATGACACTGTTGAGTTGCCAAATTTTGAAAAGCCAATAGTAGTTTCAGAGCTCCATCTCCTCTCTCTCACTGGTAAAGCTACACTGTGGAAATCCAGGCAGCAATGAGAAGAAGTTTAATTACCAACTGAGCAGCTGCTGGTTGACAGTTGAGTGTGCTTCTGGGTGTCTGAAAAGGTGCTGGAGATGCCTCATGACGATGCTTAACCTTCACAGGGGAAACATGCCCCCTGCTGTAGCCGCTGGCTGAGAGCTGAATGACATTCCTGAAGGTGCTGATAAAGCCTGGGCTGGAGGTGACAGGCCATGGTGTAAGAACCATCCTTCGATCCAGAGCTGCCAAACAAACAGGTGATACAGGGAGCCCACTGTGATGCTGTTTGACTGAGGGGGCCCTGAGAGAGCACTTCAAAACTGTGCATGACTGGGACAAAATGGGCTTTTAAAAGCAGCCCTGCCTGTGGAGAGGGCTGGATGGGGAAGGTGGGCTTTGTGTTTGTTTGGGATATTCCCAATGGATTTCTGTATGCAGTAACAAGGACTTGATCTTGCAGTAGCAATGAGTCCAGCACTTAAGTTTGGGAAGAGCTCTCACCCTGCACCATTGCCACTGCTCTGGCAGGTTTCAGCAGTGCTGTGCCCATCTCCCTGGATCAGTCCTTTCACTTTCCAGTCAGAGCCAGTGCTGCTGTTGTTGATGAAGATGCACCTCCCAAGGCTGCCACCACCACCAAGGCTGCTGTGCAGCCAGACAAGGATTTACAGTGGGACCACAAATAAAAAGGAGCTATACAGATACTCTTTTTCTTTTTTCTTCATTTTTCTATTGCATTGCACGGGGCTGAGCAGCTGACACCAGCCTGCTCTGCTGTGGTGTTTGCCGAAGGACACCTGAAACTCTGCAGCTACAGTGAATTTACTGTACCAGGGAAGTTCCTTGTTTCCAGAGGCAACTGGGGGTGGAAACCAGAGAAATAGCAAAATAATTATTATCTAATGTTGTACTTTGGGATTATTTCTTGCTGCTGAGTATGACCCAGGACCAGGGAAAAAAAATGAGGGAGGCAATTAGAAGAAGTCTGGTTTGGAACAACTGTTTTTTACAGCAACTGTGCCTGTGGATGTATTACAGTAGTGCTGTTCTCAGGGATGAAAAAGCAAAATATCTGTAGAATCACAGAACTATAGAATCATATAGGCTGAAAAAGACCTTTAAGATCACTGAGTCCAACCATCAACCCAACACTACCAAGTCCAGCATAAAACCGTGTCCCCAAATGCCACATCTACATGTCTTAGATACCTCCTGGGATCGTGACTTTACCACTTCCCCAGGGAGTGTGTTCCAGTGCTTGTCAGTCCTTTTGGTGAAGAATGTTTTCCTAATATCCAATTTAAACTTCCCCTGGCACAACTTGAGGCCATTTCCTCTTGTCTTATCATTAGAACAGCCTGAAAGCCCAAGGAAAGATAAAGGTGCTCCTGTTAAGTGCTTTCTTGAAGACCAAAAGCACACCTGTCATGCAAGAGAAAACCAAACCCTTCAGTTCATCCATGTCTGGGAAAGGCTGGGAGGGCTCATGGTGGCAGTGGGATCTGCTGTGTCACTGCTGGCTGTGGTCCCAGGGTTCCCTCTCTGGCCACGAGCACAGCAGTAGCACAGAGGAGCAGACACAGCACTGCTGAATCACTTAACCTCACCGTTAGCTGCTCAACAAGCCTTTGCTAAATGAACTAACATTTGAAACTCCTTGTTCTCTGCTGGGAGAAAAAGGCTTCCTTTGCTTTCCTGACCAGAATTGTGCATCTGTGGGGTTAGAGATTGGAAGGAAAAAGCCCACCTGGACAAAAGGCAAACTTAAAGCCCTTCTGGGAACTGCTTTGCTCTCTCTTCATTGTTCCAGTCACATAAACTGGCCTGTCTTCAGCAACTCTGCACCCAAGAAGGGCTGGCTCGTGATGGGCATCCTCCTACCCCAGCTACTGCCCCCTCCTTGCTAGCAACCTCTGAAATTCCCTCCTTGGG
Organism: Scytalopus superciliaris; assembly: GCA_013400415.1. NCBI lineage: Eukaryota > Metazoa > Chordata > Aves > Passeriformes > Rhinocryptidae > Scytalopus > Scytalopus superciliaris. The sequence goes on along the minus strand of VXBX01001290.1, from coordinate 190,837 downwards.
GGTCTTGCAAGCTGCTGACAATCAGTACTGGACTGAAGAGTAACTTTTCACCAGCTGCAATGCAAATCCCTTATTTATGGGTTTTTCTTTTTGTTCCACTGGTTTGCTTGGGGGTGTGCTAATGCTTCCCACCCTGCTGCTCCCAGCCCTCCTGCTGGATATCAATGCCCTGCCAGTACCACTGCTCCTGCCATTCCCTCAGAGCTCTGTAGCCAACCTGAAATCAGCTGCTTGGGCTCAGGTTATTGTCAGAAGAGTTGCAACCAAAGTATTTTCTTGCTCAAATCAGTGCTCCAACATTGCTTTTACTTTCCAGCCTGATGTGTCACGGAGCTTTTATTAGAGCCCTGCCATATCCAATGAGCACAAAGGTCTCCTTTGGCTCCATTTACATGAATAATCCCGGGGTATCTGCGGGTTTCTGTCCTGCAGAGAGCTATTCCTCCTCCAGCCCAACCAGGATAATTGTTGGCTCATGTGCACCTGCTGTGTGAGCACACAAAAGTGCCTGTTGGTAGAATACAGCACTTCCAGCAAAATTTTCTGGTGGAGAGCAAGTCTTAGACTAACCCTGGGTTAGGAGCAGTAAATCACAAGCTGAAAGACCTAAGCAGGACATTTATACCCTGTGGACCAACCTTGACAAGAAGTGTTACGACTATAGCCCACTACAGACCACTCAGAGCAAGTGCATCAGCCACCATAAAGGACACAAAATCTCTCTTCCCGAGCCTTTGAAAGGCAGGCGTTAGAAAAGGGCACATGAGGAAAAAGTGGCAATTTACTGACAAGCTTCCAGGCAGGCCAGCAATATCAGAGACTCCAATTCGTCACTTAGAGAGAGCAGAGTATAATTCCTCTTGTAATCAGGATGGAAAGGCATGTTGTCTGGGCCAGCAGGGAAAAGGTTGACTCATATTAAGACCAGCCCATTACCAAGTGTCAAGTGCTCCGTAAGATGGCTCAGACGCTAATTCGAGAAGTCACCTGGTGGCAGCAGGTCACCAGCTCCCTCTACAGACAATCAGGACACAGCCGGACCCCTGCAGACCGGATACAGCAGGCACAGAATAACAAAGAGTCCCTTTAAACTGGAGCAGAATTTTCCTCCTCGTCACCGGCAACAACCATCCCACTCGAAGCCTTTGTCCTCCTCTGTGGGGAGAGGTCTGGGGTGCTCTCCTGTCCCGGGAGTGGATGAGGAAAGGGCTGCGATCGCATCAGCGCTCCCCAAGAACAGACCGTGAGCGTGTCTTTTGTTTCCTTCCAGGGAAACAAAGAGCCGGAGCGATGGATGGAAACACAGGCGCCACCGGGCTGCAGGAAAAGTTCAGCAGCCCGGAACCAGGTGGCTGTTCGGAAACAAAGTGCCAAGACCATTCACAACAGCAATACTTCACCGCGCAGCACACGCCGGCGAGCGGGACGAGACCGCCTCCCTCCCGCCGGCATCCCGCAGGACCTGGGGCTCAAACCATACATCTCTAGGCGACACGTACACACAGTGACAGCGATGTGGCAGCAAGGGGTGGCTGCAGGGTGGGAGGAAGGGACTAGGGAGAGCCACGCAGCACCGGGAGCGAGAAACTGCTTGAATTCTCATCCTTGCCCCGACACCTCTTTGTTTCAGCATCTTCCTGGTCTGCGGGAGGTGGTGTGTCTAGAGGAGTGAGATGGGACTGCTTAAGGAGCAAACATCTTTCTCAGAAGCCTTTGGCAGGCAGAGCAGCTCCTGCCCCTTTCAGCTTCTGTCTCCCTACACCTGCGATACTGGGAACTTATTGTCCAAAGAAACAGCAAGGGGTTTGTGGGTTTTTGTCTTTTAGCCAGTAGTATTATATTCTGACTTTTTACCTAATGAACATTTGTGTTTTCTTTCTGCAATTTCTCAGTATTTGTAGGTGAGAGAAATCTGTTCCCCCCTGCGCCCACCCGTTTGAGGTACATTCTTTCAAAGACAATCCAAATCACAGGCAGGGGGCAGGGTATGTGTAAAAGTGGGCAAGCTGTTCGCTCCTCACAATAATTAGAGAGTGTTTCGATGCCAAGGAAAAAGAAGAAAAGAGTTGCACCTGCCTGCATTTCCCAGCCCCCTCAGCACCGTGAGCCTGCCAGGGGACACCTGGCCAGCTCCTTCCTTGCCTTCCTGCTGCTCTGAACAAAGTGAGGGTGGTCTGTGGAGGAGGTGAAGGATGTTGAGCCACACAATCCATCAGCCAAATATTCCTGATATGGGGGAGAGCTGCACAAACATACAGTAGCTCCCAAACCTCTCACACAAAGAGGAGCTGTTCCCTCCTGGACATTGAGAGAGCTCCTGGAAAACTTTGGGTCTCTTCTCTACACTGCTTGCTGTCACACAGTTCCCTTTACCTACAGGACCTGTTTACAAAAAGTGCTATTAAGTGGTCCCCAAAGCTGAAAACCTTCTATCATCCCCTGACCTGTTGCAGATCAGGCACTCTGCTTTTCCATGTCACCCTAGAAATACACTTCAGCCAGGTCAGAGCACTGTGTTCACCATTCCTGGCACCATGGCAGCACACAGGGATGAAGTGCCCTTTGTGCCAGGCTTCTGTGCTACAACCTTATGCTGTAAGGTGAGCAGTGTTTGGGATGCAGGAGTGCATCAAACCTGAACGACTGGGGAAACAATGTAGGTGGGAGAGGACAAAGCAAGAGAAAGTGTCAGTTTGCTCTACTTCATTATTAAGTAATATATAATTAAATAATACAGCAGGGTCCCACCTTTGCTCTGTTAATCCCTGTATGGGAAGCACAACTGATGCGAGAACTTACCTGGGAAAGATCTGGCCCTAACAAGGGGGTACCAGAAACCCCCTTCATCCCCTGGGGGACAGGATACTCCTCTCCTTTACCAGTTATCTCTTGCACTATAATTTCTGAATGCTGTATGAAACAAGCTGCTCGCTGTTTTCTACAGAACTCAGCTGACCCTGTTGCCGTCCCTGCCGCCGCACTGCTTGGCAGTACTTCCTTGGAGAAACTACAGCAACGAACTCAGATGCCAGGGTTTGGAGATAAGCAGCCAACAAACATCCAATTTCCATACAATGTACAGAAAAGAGAGGAGAAAAAAGACACAACACTGGGAATCCCTAATGAACCAGGGTGAAAAACAGGACAAGTAAGTAACAAAAGAGAATAGATTTTCAATAAGGGCACAGCAAGTTCTAGCGGGCAGATCTAGCAGATAGGTGAGGGGAGAGAAGAAAGAATAGAAGCCAGAATAAAAGATGGGAGGAAAGCAAGAGGATCAGAGCAGCCTGTCCAATGGGGAGGATGCTTGAGAAGCTTTTAATTTCCTTTATTTTTATATAGATAGTGCCAGCTTATTGTAGAGCAACAATTCATCTACCTGGTAACCTACAGTCCAGTGCTGGATGTTTCTGGAGAAGGCTACTGACCTATGAGCACTTCTTGCCTGTGGCACCCAATATAATATAACAATGAAACAATAAACAAACATCACTGCATTCCATTTATCATTTCAGCAAGGTGTTTGTTTTGATGTAACACAGTGGACAATGCCACAAAAAGGCCTTTGTGTCATTTGGGCACTATGAGTGCACCCCTCATTATTAAAATAATTTGGTTTTCCACATTGCTGTAGTGAGTTCCTCAAGTTAACCCAAGCCATCCTCTCATCCCCTAAGTTTCCAAGCACACCTCAGAGATGGGGTTTATGGGGTGGGTAGGGTATTGCTTCTCACACTTGGGGGCTGCTTTAGCCCCTGCCATACAGGGCAGCTGCATGTAAACACCCACCATGAAAGTGATCGGGAGGGAGTGATCACAAAGCCCCTAACGCATCCCATGGGGACACACCCGTGGACTGAGCTCTCCCACCTGCTTCATCACCCCCACCCAACTGGTCCCTGCTCAGTCTCTTCCATCCCCCTGCCCCTTATCCATCATTCCCGCGGGTTGGTGCCCTCTCCACCACACCCATCTGGACCAGCACTGGCATGCAAGCCCCCCGGGCTGCAACTTGCCTCAGCAACCCTGTCCAGCAGAGCACCTGCACCAATATCCCACTTAGGGACCTGCTCCATCCGTATACCAATACTTGAGCACCCACGCCAAAACCCCTCTCCAGACCAGGATCTGCTCCAACAGCCTACTGGTACCCTCTCCAGCACAGACCTGTGTTCGATCAAGCATCCCTACCTGAACCGGTACCTCAGCATCTCTAATGGGACTGGTACCTGCTCCAGCATCCCTATCCTGACCTGTACCTCATCGAGCATTCCCTACCTCGACCGGTACCTCCACGTCTTTAATGGGAGCGGTACCTGCTCCAGCATCCCTACCTGGACCGGTACCCCCGCATCCCTAACAGGAGCGGTACCTGCTCCAGCATCCCTACCCGGACCAGTATCTCAGCGTCTCTAAAGGGACCAGTACCTGCTTCAGCATCCCTACCCGGACCGGTATCTCAGCGTCTCTAAAGGGAGCTTCAGCATCCCTAGTCCGACCGGTACCTCCGCGCCTTTACCGGGAGCGGGACCAGCTCCCGCCCCCCTGCCCGGTCCGGGGCTGCCCCCGGCCCCGTGCCCGGTCCTGCCCCGTCCCGCCCGGGGCTGCCGCCGGCCCCGCGGAGCTCAGCGCGCTCCCTTCCCACTTGGGCACGGCAGAAACCGGGAGAGCCGGAGACAAAGAAACTGTCCGGGCGCCCGCCCCCTCCGCCGCCGCCTCCGCTCCGCGCCCCTTCCCCCGCGCGGGGACCGGGGGCTTTTACCCGCTCTCCTCCTCCTCGATCTCCGAGATATCGGCGAAGATGAGGAAGCCGACGAGCAGCGTGAGCAGCGCCAGNGCGGGATGCGCTTCGTCGCCAGGCTGTGGCGTCCCCTCCCCTGCGCCCACCGCGGCGGGGTCGGTCCTGGCTGGGGAAGGGGTGGGCACGGCGCAGGCGGGCGGCTTCTCCCCGAGAGGACAAAAACTGTAATAAAATCAGACAGCGGTAACTCCCGTGCGCGGTGCGGTGGTTGTACCTCCTCCTCCTCCTCCCTGGCAAGGGACGGGCGAAAACACGGAGCTTTGGGGATTGAAAACACTTTGTTGAAAAGAAAAAAAAAAAAAGAAAAAAAAGATGCTGAATAACTAATCACACCCATCTCTATTACTATTAAAAAACGATGATGAATAACTCATCACACCCAGCTCTGTTAAAAAGAGAGATGCTGAACAACTAATCACACCCAGCTCTATTACTATGAATTTCTATTTTAGTAACAGTGATCCCTTGCACTACTATAAATACTGACCGTCACAACGACGCTGGTCCTGCCACGACTCTGTAAATCCCGCTGGAGTTTGAACAGGCAGAATTTATTTAAGCAGAAACCGCACAAGGAAGGTGTTCTGCTTCTGAGGTGCCTGGCTGCATCTCAGCCACATCACAACCCCCGCGAGCATCCTCCTGCAGTCTGCAGGCACCCTTTGATTTTGTTACAGAGAAAAAAAAGCTGCATTTTCTACCTAGAAAGTGTGTGAAAGCTGGGAAAAAGGAAAAAGTACTGGCTGGACCAAAGAGTCATCAAAAAACCACCAAGAGGTGCTTTCTCTGTGTCCCTGCTCTGTGTTAGTCCAGTGACAGACCTGGAGAGGAGAGACTGGCTGTGTCAGTGTTTCGGCAATGCCAGCCTGGCAGAGCATCACCAAACTGAAACATAATTCTTTCAGACCAGAAAGTTGCTGAAAATCAGGATATCTGGTGATATATGCACCGCCAAGCTGGAGAGGGACGCAGCAGATTTATAATGCAGCAGAGAGAAGCAGCACAGATGTGTTGAGAGCGAGAGATACTAATTGCTTACATATTTAAAACAGCATCTTTAGTCTGAATGGGAGGCACCATTAAGCAAAACAGAGCTATTAACTGGGGCCACTTGGAAAGCTGCCATTTTCCCTTCTGTGCACGGCTTTTTGCATCAATTCAAAAGTATGTTGCTCAGGGTGCGGTACGCTGTCAGTGTTGTGTGATTCCTGCCGAGGTGCCTTGCACTGGGATAAACGTGTCCATATGTACAGGATTGCCTAACACCAGCATTGTGTATGGGAAGGCACACTCAGCAGAAGACTTTTCTCTTATCTGGATTAAACGGTGGAAGGAGCATGTTACGGCCAATGTGCTTTCCTGGGGATTCCTAAACTCTTATAGAAAGAGGAGACAAACAAATCACCATTACATTTATAGGTGAAAAATACAACATAGGTGAGCCTGGTGCAATTATCCTGTAGTATATATGGCAAATTTACAGTCCAGTATACAGCTTTCATAATAGAGCATATTCAGGGCCCTGGGGAGAAAGTGATTTTAGGTGGTGTAAGTAGTCCCATAATTTACCTTCTGCATAAATCTGAGAAAAGCCTCATTTTCCTTCTGTTTTATTCTTCTTGGACTCCTTTTGCCCACCCTGTTCTGGAGCTTCACAGCAGTGTGACTGGCCTGAGGATGAGGAAACAGGCTTTGAGGTGACCTTGCTGGTGCAGGGACTGACATCGGGTTTCCCGAGATGCAGCGGGGCAGAGCACCAGTCCCCTGTGATTTGGGAGCACCACACCGCAGCTGGCTTCCCCTCATACACATCCTCGAGAATACAGATGGAGATATCTGCTCCTGCATCTTTTTCAGCTTCATCCCAGGTGGTGTCTCAGCTTCTTTTGTCTGATCTTTCTGTTTCAGTTGCCAATCACAGTGGCGATGTGCAAGAACACAAATCTCAACGGAGGCCGAGCAATAAGTGGGGGGATCATTCAGTGAGTGGTGGGAGTTGGTTTGCCTGGACAAGGACATCACATCTGCTGAGATGCTACTTCTGCTGCAGAGTAGCTTGTCTTAAAATACATGCTGGGATTTTGGCTCTGCTCCTGCTTAAGGTCAATGGAAATACTCCTATTAACTGAAATCTTAAAAAAAGTCCTCTTCGCAGGGTGAGCTGAGAGTTAAGCTTGATGCCCTTCACCAGCAAGCTCCACTATGAGAGGTTCACACAAAGAACTCTGTGAGTCCTCTACTTGGTGTCATCTGTTGCTTTTTTCCTCTGAAAGATGCAGGTCAGAGAGAAAAGTCATTCTTCAGCTGATTGTGCTTCAGACACAGGGACCAGGACCTTGAAGTGCAGCTGGTTTGGGGTGAGGAGGCAGCAAGATGTATAGAAGATGCAGGAACAGTGCAGCTTGCTGAATTATTTTGTAATCAATTAACACCACCAAGTGTGACTCTGCGACAAAAACTTGAGATCTTGTTGCACTGCTGAGGGCTAAGTTTTGCACTGTCAGGAGTCTTACTACAGTGATAAAAAGAAATTAATATAATAATACTGGCTACAGGAGGGGACAGTTTACTCTGCATTCATTCCAAGTCCATCCTTTATAGCATCCTGGCCAGATTTGGGGGAGGAGCGGATAATCCACCCTGATAATGCACCAGTTTCATGCATTGCTTGTTACCCTGAAGAACTGCAGACTGCTTTGGAGGGATTGCCATAGTTCCTCAAATGTTACTGATTCTGCACATTCAATTCACTATGAATCCTCACATGATTCAGCTTAAACAGGTGCATAAATGTTGCAGGATTGGGTCCATAAGCATCCACAGCCTCAATTTTATGTCTCATTTTTAAGATGGGTTGCAGGAAGATGAGAGCAAACTGTCGCAAATAGACTGTTGTGGTAGAGTAATATGTTCTAAAACAGAATAAAAGCTGATTATATATTCTAGCTCCTAATAATTTGAGGAAGTAATTCTGTATCCAGAATATTTGCAGTAAATACAATAAGGTGTACTTAAAAAAAATAGAATCTTAGCATAACAGCTAAAGTAACTGCACCAGAACAATATTGCATTTTCTGCTTTATAGGGAGAAGAGAAAAGAAATGGCATTTTTACATTTTCTTTTGACCTTTGAGAAATATCAGGAATATGTAATAGCCACACACACACACCAACAATAGCTCAGAGGATTCAGAGAATAAGAGTTAAACACCTGGGGACATTTACAAACAACGGGCAGAGAGGCAATGAATTTAAGATGCGGGTATGAAAGGCACAGATACACAAAGTGCAAAAATAATACATATTTAAAATGCTTTTAATCTATGTGAGAAGCATCATTGAGGTAGATAGTGACTTCTGAACAAGCAAAGGAGGGACAAGGAGGATGACCCAGGAGGTCTCTGCTATGCTATAGCAAATGCTAAGACCTAGTGCAGCAAGAGGTCTCAGGGGAACTTTCTCCATCAAATTCATAATGCTGTAAAGCACACATAACCTTTATCATATCTGTCAGCCAAAATGAGCAGGGTTTACAGCCCATTTTATACAGCTGAGCACTACTGTGATGTGAGGAAGGGGCACAGCAAACAGGAGCCTGTATTAACCAGGGCGGTCATGTTTCGCTGCGCCGCTATTGACAACGAACTTACCTCCAAGTGCTGCCACCAAGGAAATCCTCAGTCCCACCCACAAAAGCCAGGTGACTCCAAGGGCCATGAAATGTCTTTCCCTCCCCAAGAAATTCACTGGCAGGAAGGAAGAGTGCTGATTCAGCAGGTTTGATGACCTCCACCTTCTGAATGCTCTTGCTGGTCACCACACTAAGCAAGGGAGCGGAGTATCTTTGTTCACGGATGGAAACTACTGATAATAACCAAGCAACTTCCATAGCTGCCCCTCTCCTCACCTGGCTTTATCTGCTCTTGGGTAAATGATTTCCAGCTGGATCCTGAAGTTGCTAGTTCCATTAATGAAGTGCATTCACCTGGCTCCTGGAGGAGCTCCCAGACACTGGCCAAGTTGTTTGTCTCAGGCAGGCATATATGTACAGGATTGTTTGGTTTTTGTTTTGTGAAGCAGACAGCACTGAGAAGCAGCCCAAGCAGAGGAATTTAGGCCTGTCCTAATGTCAATGCATCTGAATTTTGTCACATCTCAGAGGTTCTTAACTTTCTGTGGTCTGTTCCCTGTTGAACTGAGTGAAGAAGTATCCCCGCTCATTTTCTAGGCTGGAAAGAAGAGCCTTTACTTCTTTGGAGAAATAACCAAAACCTTTCTGTTTTTCTCTTTTCAGGGATTCTTGCCATTACAAGAAGGATGCCAACTCTATCATCTTCTTTGTACCCAGAGTAGTGTAGCAGCAATAAGAAAGCTTTGTTGGTTCAAAAAAAGGGAAAATAAAATTAAACTGTATTAATTTCAAGCTCTATTAGGATTTTAAGAAAGTAAAATCAATAGAAAAGGATGGACACAGTAGGGAATGTGACCTTATTTTCCCAGTGTCTGAAGGGGAAGTGCACACAATAGAGAGATAAAAATACATCTATAAAACCAGATCAGTTTCTTTGATGTTGAAGAAAAGAAGTTAAAATGCTTACGTGAACTTGCATCACTTGACTGGCATTTAGAAGCGTCTTAGAGACAAAAAGAGCAAAACCAAAAAAACCCAAACCCAACCCCATCCATTAGTCCTTTCTATTTCTCTTTCTCTTTCTCCTGCACTAAATTGTAAAAATGGTGTGATCCATGCAGCATTTCATCAAATATGACTCGCCGTTGTCAGAGCAAAATGTTTGATATAAAACAAGAATGATCTTTCTTTTCTTTTCGGTCAGATAAGCTGGTTTGGATTAATAAAAATGCCACACTCACAATGATATCGGCAATTTGCATGTGAAAAGCCTTCCACCTGGTAATGAAAACAATTTTTCAGTTTTGCCACCACCAGTCACGAGAGATAAGGTCTGCCATCCTTCCCCTTGCAATTAACCACAGACACTGAGAAAAGGGAAAAGGTAGAAAAAAAAGGAAAAGGTAGAATATGTGTGACAATTGCAAATTGCCTGTTACCTGGACATGATGCCAAGGTATTGATATTTCCAAATGCAGCTGCACAGCTGGCTCACTCTTACAGCCTGACTGCCAAGCTGGGCACCTCCAGGCTGGGAAGACAGAGCTGGGTATGAGTTTGTATTAAATTTATATAATATATTATTGGCATTCAGGGACAAAAATCACCCTAAAACAAGTTTGCACACCCCCCTTTGTGGTTAGCAAGCCACTGGGTGGCAGTGCTGTGTGTGCACATCTGTGTATATGCACACACAATGGGGGGGTCCCCTCTTTTTGGGGTGTATCGTGAGCCTGGGTATGTTTTGCTAATTCTTGATATGCTGCTGAAGGCCACAGCATTGCCCAGGGCAGAGGGCAGGAGGAGAAAACACTGAGAGATGCTTCAACTTTGAAGAACATAGACAATTGCTGTGCTTCCATTGACCTGTGCGAAGCTCCACAGCCAGGAAGACTGAGTGCCCAAAGGTCAATCCCAACCAGCATTCCAGGCTGATCCAAGCCATCCCAGCCTTGCCTGCAAACCTGCACTTGTTTGTCTTGCACAGTGACCAGAGGAACAAAGAATCCCTTTGCTGCCAGTCCTAAAACAGACATGCACAAGACACCTGCCCTGTTCCGTGCCTTAACCCAGACCCTCACACTTCACCCATTTCTTCCCACCTCACAGAGAAACAATTAACCCAGCAAGGCCGTGTTTTCAGTGACTCAGAAGGTGTTCATGTGCTCAGTGTGTATGAAGGATGAACATTTCTTGCACATAACCAGCAATGATTTGAATTTAACAACACATTCCCCCTGAGATAATTCCAAATGGATACATAATTTGCACTTATAATGGTAGATTTGAAGTGGCTGATAAACAGATAGAAGGTTCAGATGCCAAACTGAGACCTCATTGAGTTTTGAATTTTGCCTTTTATCTCAGTTCAAAGCTGCTAAGACGTGACATTTCTTTCAGGTTTGTTTCTGCAGTACCTCCAGCACGGTACTTCTGCATTTCACGGCCCTTAAAGCACAGGTCATATTTGACTCCAGTTTTGACCTGTTTCAGGCTGGCAGGTTTGATTAATTTTGTCCTATACTTGAGAGGAAACCAATTACTCTCCACAGTCATGTTGAGGAGGTGAATCTACCTGGTTTGGATAAACAATCCTACATGCAGGATGAAGGAACAAGCTGTGTATGGGCACTGCAAAGGTGTGGGAGGGGGTTTCTTGCAAGAATAACTTGAGATTTCAGATTGTTCCCACCTGTGAGAAGCCAGAGTGGAAAAAAAGGGCTGGAGATGATGCCATAGGAATAGATAAAGAAGGGGAAGTCTCTATAACCATCCTTTGGGCCATCCAAGACAGCACTGCTAACCACTCAAAAATCTATCACCTAAGTGATGAGCACACCTGAGAAAAACTGCAAGATGGTTCTCTTGCTTTTTCCTGGCCTTCTTATGGCACTTTGGAAAATTTTGATTGAAATATTTGCAAAATGTGCAGATTACAGCAGCAATTAAAACCACCAAAAAAAGGAAAAAAAATTCACATGCACACATGGTCCTTTGCAAATGAGAACTTTTCTGTAAGGAAAACATGAGATCCAGCAATATGTTCCATTTAGCAAAAATGACAAAACCTTAAAGTGTAACATAAAGAATGTAACTTTTTCTTTGCTTTACCTCTTGCTAACAGCTAAAAAACTGCCGTGCAAAAGGCCTTTAATGTGAAACCTCATTTCAGCTCTAGAAAGACACGATTTCTGTAACTACAGTGACTTTCGTTCTGCCCCCATCAATAATAAATGCTTTTTTTTCCTCTTTTCTACTAATATTTCTCATCCTTCTTGTCCTTTGTGGTGGGCAGAACTGCCGAGGGAATTGCTGAGGCTTCAGTATAAAGGGAATTTTGAACAAGTAAAATAGGGCAGAAGGATTTCCCCTGAAGAGCTGTAGCCAGAAGCTGAAGGCAGAGCATGACCCCCAGGTTAGGTCCTCCTGTGGGAGCAAGAACAGAACTTCTTGGCTAGAGCTTGCCTCTTGGTGGCCAACACCAAGGAAAAATCACCTATATTCATCAAAAAGACTCCTAAGGAATTGCAAATATCCCAGTCACATTAGAAGCAGCCGGGACATGATATTTTCAAGATCATACTCCCCTTCTGGATTCCAAAATTAAATTTTTGAATACCTTACCCTGGTTGTGCAGCACTACATGCTTGAACACCCACCTCTTTGCGAATCTGATTTGTCAGTTCAGCGAGCACGTTCCTTGGAAAGGAAAACTTTAGTGCAGCTTGTGCCTAAATGTGATTTTTGCTGTGATCTGAGATCATTAGTGTCCTCTGTGGTGAGGAATATGAATGATCTGCTGCCAGATCACACCTAGCACAGCAAATACCCTCAGAAGGGGAGACTGCATGTAACACTCCTTGAAGCTTTGAGTGCTCTGTACAAATGTAGATGGAGAAAGGAGGGAGAAAAAGAGCCAGTGTGGGGGAGAGAGACCACAGGCATGAAACAGCCTTCCTGACCTAGTGATTTATTTATGGCAGTCCTAGAGGGGAAGAAGCTATGCAAAGATCATGAGCCTGCGCGCCGCAGTAAGTGGTGTATATAAGCTGGCATATATTTAGCAAGCAAGAGTACAAGGCACAAAATCTACAGAGGATGGGGAAATGCTTCCACTCACTCCTTGTGAGGTTATTGAATGATTCGAGTTAAGTAAGGAGAGAGGTTTGTTTGGAGGAACAAGAAAGATCTCCCTTGTTTCTTTCTATAAATAAATTACAGCAAGATTCTTGGATTTGCTTCCTTGAAAGCCAGGGTGTTTCCTCCCTCAGCACACACCTCGCTGTGCTTCCCTCTTGCTCTGACCAGCAACTTCAAGGGCCTCTGGAGGGAATTGTGGATGCTGATAGCCCTCTCAGGTCAGAGAAAAGGCTCTGGGATGAGATGCTTGAGACAGGTGTTTCACAGGGAGCTGCTGTCTCCAGCGCAGGTGAACAACCAAAGGAGCATTGCAGGGGACAGGCCTCCAATATAGCACAAAAAAAAACAAAAGTCACAATCTGTATCACCTGAAACCAGTTGCAATGTTAGTCAGCCTGACAAATGCCTGCACCGGCAGATGGGAATGTTTACAAAGTACAATTTCACTCAAGGGAACTGCCCAAAAATTAACTCTGAACTCACTGAAAGGCCTGGTGCTGTGAGGTGCTGAGTCTGTGCAGCCCTGATGAAGAGCCCATCACCATGGTCATCATAAATAGATGTTATCAAAGTGGTTCACCTTCACTTCAAACTGGAGCAAACCCTGATTCCACCAAGAATGTTGCAGTCACCAGTGGGACTTGGAGCAGCATACCAGGGAGAACACGGGATATTTGGTAACACTCATCACACCTTGCACATCACAAAATATTAAGCCCTAAATGAGGACACAGTCTCACTTTAGAGCTCCTGACTCGGTTGTCTAAATTAGACCTCATCAGAAACAAAATCTTAAACAAAATCCTGCGACACACCATTTTGGTTCTGAATTTACCTCAACTTTGGGGATTTCAGAACCCTAGTGGCCTGAGCTCCTGAAGATCTGTGGGGCTACAAAGCACCAAGTGTCCAACCTGCCTCTCCAGCTCTGTGAAACTGAGGGTTTGATGACTTGAGGAAGGCTCGTTATCCTGTGCAGGGCCAGGAGCTGGACTTTGGTGATCCCTGTGGGTCCCTTCCAACTCCGCATATTCTGCGATTCTATCAGCATTGACTTAACTTGAGGAGATGGATTTAATTACTCCAGGAGTGGACTTAATGCTTGGACTTGCATCTCAATCAAACTTGTCTGTCATTCATAGATTCCTAGCAGAAAAAAAAATAATCTCCATTTATATATGGGAATATAACAATCAATCAAGCTTTATAGCTCCTGTTTCCATTCTAGCAGCTTATAACCACATAATAAAAGCACATAATGAAAACATCATAAAAACACACAGTAAAAACACATTCACCATGCAAGTATTGACATCTTAGCACATCCTGGATAGGAATGCTGGAGAGTTCTTGAGGCTTCTGGTATGTACTGGTAACCTCCATAACACTACATTATGCTCATCCTTCCCACTTGAGGAGTGCTCTCTATTTAAATGACAACAGTTATAGAAGATGCATGTAACTGTTTAGATGCAGCAAATTAAGAACATGAAAGATCTCCAGAAGAGTTTTGGCTTCTTGGCTTTACAGAGTTAGTTAGAAAATTCTGTGAGAAAAGCCTCTTCAGCTGCTTTTATTGTACTACAGCCCTTATTGGAAAAGCTGCATGAGACGGGTGTTGCGTTAACACTCTTCTTCCCTGTGGTTTAAATTAAAGTTCATCTTCACAGGCAGTCCTCTGCTTGACTTGAAGGATGCAAACAGCTCACTCTGCCTCCCTGCTCTCGCTTCATTTCCCTGACACTTCTCCATAAATCCTTGCTCTAGCAGAGCATGGATTGCTCACTGTGGAGGAACCAACAGCCTGAACCTGCAATAGGGGGATGATTCTGCACCCTGATAAAATATACCAGTCTGTGCGAACTCCGCTTTACAGCTGAACTGTTTTGACTCATCTCAGCTGACTCTCACTGTGTGGCATTGAGATATCAGTGGCAGGGTAGCAGCACTCCTGGAATTCTTTTCCCACCCCATGTAGCAGTGACTCCTTTATCTGGGGAAATTTGCTGAGGTCAGAGCCTTGTATAGCTCAATGAACTTGCCCACTTGTCCCTTCACATATTTTCCAAGTTTCTCACGGAGTTACTTCAGTGAGTGAATAAACCAGAAATTAATCATCAATCCCTTTAGTGACTTTCTCCTTCACTTCAATAGTGTCAGAATAGTCTGGTCAGAATAGTCTCTCACTTTAATGAGAGCCTCTTGAATTCTTCTCACTTTCAAAGATTTTTGTTTGGGTTTGAAGCCATCATTATAGTGATACGTGGACCTAATGGCTCAGCTACAGGTTGATTTTTGTAGGGTTTTTTAAAGCCACAGATGTTACCAGTAACATCTAAGACCACCAAACCTGATTATCTTAGAGATTAAAGGCAATATTGTTCCAAATTTTTCCAGCTGCTTATTTTATGTCTTTGGGAAGCACTTTGTACTCACATGGCTTTGCTTTTTTCCTCCATTACTTTTCTCCCCTTTGTTTGCCTGACACTTTCATGCAGAGAAAGGGGAGAAACATAAACTAGGCAAATGTGGTTTGATCACAGAGCTGGTGGGGAGCAGGTACAGGCAATCACACTGCCTTGAACTCTCTTGTGTGTGATCAGCTGGAGTTTGTTTGGAGAGAGTCCCGAAAATGATGCAGCACAAAGGTGCCAATCCAAAGGCTGTGATCAAGGGATACCTTTGCATGGACTCTGGATCTGGTGTAGTGTGTAAATATCCCTCCCTATAATTTGCAGATGTAGAAAAGCTGGAGGTTGGTTTACAAAAAACTGCAGACTGATTCAGCTGCAGAGCAGAAATTCCTGACCCTGGTCCTTCAGTTCCTCTCAAGAAACATAAACCCACCATCACAGGCACTTTTTTTTTTCCAAGTTCTCAGCCTCTTCAGGGACACACTAAATTAACCTGAACTCCCTTGGCTTCCCTTAATCTTACAAAAATGCGAGACACAAAGCCACAGCATTACAGATGAAGGCAGAAAAGCTGCTCCCCTTACCCCAGCTCAGAAGTTGGTCCCTGGGATTTTCACTGTTCCTTTATCTACTGAAAAGGGATGTTGAAAAGTTTAATTGGCATGTAATGAGATAACTATAACAAGTTAATTAGTTCTCAATTAAATTGCGTTTACCATACGTTCTGAATATGTTGTTAGCAATTAACGACACCTAATGAACTTGCAATAGCGACTGAGTTTACAGCGATAAGGCTAATAATAATAATAATGCTCACACGTGGTTTCATAAAGCATTAGAAGCAACAAATGATTTAATAAGTGTGTGGTTAAATCATCATATCTCGTGCAGCCGCTGGAAGGGAAACATCCAGGAAATTTATTCTGGCACATCAAACAGGGTCTGGGAGGAAACAATTGGCTTTCAGGATAGGACTTGTTGGGGAAAATAATTCCCTGAGAGCTGTAGGAGAACCACAGAGGAAAAAGGAAAGCAGAGCTGCAGGATAAGGTCAATGACTCAGTTTAGACTTAAGAAAGCATGACAGCAAGTCCTGGCTGGACCGTGCTTTGAGCAACCTGGTCCAGCCACAGGGGCTGGCATGGGATGATTTTTAAAGTCCTTCCCAACCCAAACCATTCTGTGATTCTGTGACAAAGAAAGATCATAGCAAACAATTGGAATAAGGTGGAAATTCCAGTGGATGAGAGAAAAGGGTTAAATTCTTTTCCAAGATCACTTAAGCAGGTGAGTATATGGAGAGCAATTTGTCTCTGTGCTGCCAGTTAACCTCCCCTTAATGCTTTGTGCCATTAGAGTGCCACACTGAACAGGCATTAGAAGGAAAAAACCCTACAAAGTAATTTACATTTTAATGAATTTTTAATTGAACCAAAATCTGTTGTTTCTGTTTAAAGATGCAGTGTTGACTTTGTGGTCTGTGCTGCTGAGAGCCAAGTGGGATCTTAATGTGATAAAAACAATGATAACGCTAAGCTTAATTAGGTTTGAAAGCATGCCTGGTAAAGTGGCGGGGAATAAAAATGCTACCTTCCCACATGGAAGCCAAGCAGCCAGGCTGGGCAGAGCCTGGGCTACTTGGCCATGCTGGCTGCCATGGATCAAGAACCAGAGCTGCTACTTCTTGCTTGTACAAAGCTCAACCTATGGCATGAGTGGCTTGTGAGAGAAAAAAGTGATCCCAGGTGCAATAGAATCACCCACAATAACTTTAGCTCCATCTTCTCCTGCTCTTAGATCCAGCTTTAATGACAGGCAGGACCTACTGGGGTTTCCTTTATCACTTTCCTCTTCATAACAGGGTATATCAAAACACCAAAGCCTGGGAATTGCATCTTCCATGTCCAGGACTTGGAGGCATGAGCTGTCATGCCCTTCTCCATCCTGCAGCACATCTCCAGCAAAATTAACATATCCTCCTGCTATGCATTCAGCCTACCCAGAGCTTGGAGACAAGAGAAATCCCTTACAAAGGGATTTCTGACTAGCTGCACTTGGATTTAACCAGAAATGTTCCCTAGTATTGAGGTGCAAACATTTGCTCTCTCTCTGGGGTACCTGTAATCCTGCTCCAGACATTTTAAGGCATTTTGTTGTGATTTTAATGTGTTGTACAGAGCAATTTGCCAAGCTGACCATGGCACACACATACCTAAGGAGCTCAATGAAATGGCAGCGTAGCAGCTATTTTAACACTAGTTGTATATCCTCTTCTTTCATCCTTCCTCTGGCTGCCTCTGCTCCTGGGAGGATTGCTCTGTTCATAACGTGCTCACAGCTTCACATAATTAAACCTTGGCTTTATTAGTTATCATTTATTAGGTTATTGTTGATTTGGTTGTAGCATGAGCATAAGCTGAATACACCCCTCACCTCCACAGAGAGCCCGGGCATCTGACACTCTAACGAGCCCAAATAAAATCACAGCAATCGACAACAAGCTATGGCAGCAGGTTTCAAAACCTGTTAAAATCACTTTGTGAGCTTTGTCTTCAATATCCTGCTGCTACCTACCAGGTCCCTCATTTTGCGGCAATTTGCTCCACTTTTGCTCTGTTATGACACTTGAATTTATGCTGTGCAGGAGTCTGTAGCCTCAATGCTCAACTTCGACCTTTACATTATGTGCCATGTTATTTTTGGCTTTTAAAAGTACGGGTTCCCTTGACCAATTTATTTCATACTGTCTCCCAGTGCCATGGACAGTAATTTGGTTCCCTGTTAGCATAGACTGGAAGCATATTTCTTTCTAAAGTAAGCAAGTTTGTCACTAAAAACATCCTTGCACACATAGTGGGTGCAGAACAGTTAAGACAGAGACCTTCTGCCTCATCACATGCCTGAAACTCTCACTGCTACATCAATTTTTCAACTGGTGCTGTTTTTGCTTTCAGAGGCATTAAACTCCAAACTCTCTTTCCCTACTTTGCTGCTGTATCTGAGCTGCTTCTCTCTGGAGCTAGATCATCTGAACAGAGAGAGCCACATCACTCCTCACAGTGCCTTGGCTTGGGAAGTTATTCCTGCCTGCCCTTCCGTGCTTTGGAACAGCAGGAGCTGTCAGTGCAGGCTGCTGTTGCTGGGTGTGATAAGCAGAGTGGTCCAAGAATAGCCCTTGGTCCTGACAGGGCATAATCCCAGAATAGCTGGGATGTTAGGAAGTTACTGGAAGGGGAGAGAAGTCATTGAGAATTTTGACTTTCAAGCAGGGACAGCAGGACTCCCGAAAACACATGTATTGAGAGAGGCAATGAACTGAGCTCAGGACTCAGCAGGCTCTTGCCTTTGCACGTCACAGAGTGGATTCACCTGCCTGAGAGAGGTTATCAGGACCCCTCTGGGCAAGTGGGGAGCTGATGCATGTTACCTCCCCAAGAACAGATCTGGAAGGGCTTAGTGTGTTTCCAGTATATTGTGTTCTCACTAAACTCCTTTTTCAACTTGGCTACTGAGCATGAGCAGCCCGAGAGCTGGCAGACTGGGTGCAAACCCTCTTAGCAGCGTTGGGAAGCTCTCAGAGCACAGAGAAAGAGGGAGGAGAAGCCTTTTTACTTGTTTTTCTGCTGCACTTGTGCAAGAGCTTGTCAGTCTCTTGCCCATAGGAACAAACTATCTTGAAATTCAGAAAACAGCTGCTAAATGACAGAGATGTCTTTGCATTTATATGGTGATCATTACTGGAGTGTGTGAACTCCAGCTCCTGCAGATAAACTCTAAGTGTGGGTGGGTGCCATATCATTTTGCTTCTCCCTTCAAAAAGGGTCTTTCAACAAATGCCTTTTCTTCCCTACCTTTCTCTTCTCTCCTTCCTTCTGCTCCCTACTCCTATGCTGTTGCTTTGGGAAATTAAACATCAAGTCAATTGGACAGTCTTCCATTTTGCCCTGACAGCTGGAGGCACCTGAGGCCACCTGGAGCTCCCATGGCCCCAGGTGATGGACCAGGCCAAGGGACCACTGTCTCCATTTCAGATGAGCCTCAGTGATGTTCCTGGCAGATCCTGATGAGCACCACAGCAGAGTCTTTCTGCCATAGAGGTTCCCTCCTGGCCAGCTTAGGACATTTCCTTAGAGGGATTTATAGTGGAGGGCTGTAGCTCTGAATTTAGCTTGATCTGGATGATACAGACAACATTCCCTTTCCTGCTTTCAGAAATGGAGTGATGCTCAACAAACCACTCTGGATTCCAGACAAAATAAATGGCAAAGGTAAAGCACCATTATTTACTGTGCAGGTCTCTTCTTTCTGGTGGGTCCAGCTGTGCTGGCACCTGTAAGACCAGACCTCATTGCAGAGCCAGGAGAGAGGTGGTGGATATGCCATAGATGAGGTTTCCAGAGCAGGCTCAGGGATTAGTGCACCCCAAGACATCCCTTGGGGCGTATCTACTGCTGGCAACTGCCTATGAACAGAAAGAGGGCGGGATGTAGAGGTGACCATGCTTTTGCTGAGTTTTCAGGAGTGGGCACAGCTGGTAGTGAAAGCTAAATATTCATTCCCAAGTGCTACCAGCCCCTATTCACTCCTCAAACACCTTTTACAAAGTTGTTTTTGCGATGGTCTGAAAAGGGAAAAGAAACCTGGCTAGTTGCCTTTTTGTATATTTAGGTGCCTGTGGCCCAGTTCTGCTGAAAAGGCTCTTCTGAAGTGAAGCATCTCTGAGAGATTTTTTTTTTTTTTTTTACCATAGCTGTATGTAAAATCTCTACTTCTCCCCCACAGTTGAATCAGATCATTGATCTTACACTGCAAGCTTTGCCTCTCCCTTTTCACCTGCTTCTGCCTCTGTTCCACATAGTCTGATAATGATTTCCAGATACAAAAGCTCAGTGCCTTCCTCATAATGAGTCCACTTCTGCCACAAAGCCTAATTTTGGGTACCTAGATGGAAAACATTGTCAAGATCCCATTTATAAAAGTGTCTTTAATTCTGAAAGAAGGATGATTTTGCAGTTCTATTTAGGAAAAATGAGGACTACAAAGGGAATTTAGTGCAGAAGGACCTACAAAAGATCTATTCCAATGCTGCAGGCCACAAAACACTTTCCATCTTCTTTATCTAACTTAATGTCTACAGGAAAGAATTAAGTTCACAGTGTATTGTGCTGCAGGAGGTCTCACAGCCTCCTAAGTCAGCATGTTTGGGAGAGAAAGGTACCTGAAAGATGGGTTTATGTCAATGTTGCTGTGGTGGTTTAAGATGTTGCCTCCTCCCCGAACAGGTTCTGGCATCCTTCAAAACCACCATCACCATGTGTAAAGAACAGACCTGTGTGCAGAAGAGGCTGAGGTACAGATAGGCAGCAAAGCAGCCAAAGGCTGTAATTCCCTAAGCTGTTGCAGCAAGAATTCAACTGGTAATGCTCTGTAACCAGGAGGTCCTGGTAAGTATGTGGCTGTACACCCATTTCCAGCAAGACTTAGGTCAATTGTGATAATTTTGTTCTTCAGCTCTGTAATGGGGATCGACATAGAAAAGCTGTCTTTCTAAGTGGATTGATATAATTGACTCAAGCAGACATCAAAAACTCCTAGGAGACCAGGAGTATGGTCTTCTTTGAATGTAGACAGTTCCTAGAACAACACAGCCCTGACTTTGGTTAGGTCTACTGCAAATTAATAAGCAAAATAAATTATATAATGGATGGAAGAACTTGAACAAAACACTTTGCCCAAGAAAGCAGAAGTGATTTTGCAATAGCATACTTGCCAGCTTTTCACCAGGCTTTGGCTGCTTTTTGAATAATGAAATAGATGAAAAAGTGAAATACATATGCTTAAACCACAATCTTAATTGAAATACATTATGGTCAAACAGGGCATGTTCTACACAGGAGGAGATCAGTGTGATAAAACCAGGAACAAGATAGAATAGTACTCCAGAAGTGTTTAAAAGCTCTTCCCATTCTGCAGGAGTGGCTCACATTTGCAAAACATTTATTCAAGTCTCAGTTTAAAATAAATCCTTGAATGTAGCTATGCTACCGAGAGGTTGCAAAGTGTCAGTGGCCTCTTTAATCATTGTCCCATTCAAGCCCTAATCAGGGCAGCATATGCAGGAATGAGCGGTAGGAGTTGAGAATTCACCTCCTCAGCAGGGTGAGGTTGTCTGTGTCTCTTCTTTCTAATTAGAAGCTCTATTCAAATGTTAATCAGCAACACCATGATTAAGGAGGATTAAAGAGAACACTTGGCCATCACTTCACTAATGTGGCTAAAGAGGTTTTTTCTTTCTTGTAACAAATAAGGATGTTCTGCTCCTGGTGGAAAGTCAGAGTTGTTTGGCTTCACCTTAGCCTTGAGGATGCTACCTACCCCTTGTCCAGGATGCTGTAGTGATGGAGGGCACTTGCTTTACTTCCAAGAGCTTCTGCCAGCCATCTGAACCACTGGGCCTTGGTAAATCACTGCTGATCTGCTGAAGAGTGATGAGGGACTCAGCCAGCACAGCAGAGAGGAACTTGGGAAGTACTGGAGACAAAGATGGCCTGAGAGAAGGTCACAGGAGTAAGCTCTCTGCTCCCCTGGCACTGGCTTTGAGCTCTCTCCTCAGTTATTCCAGTGCTTTAATGCCATTCTTATTCCATCTTCTCTGCCAATATAGGCTCCTAAATGGTCCTGCTTGGATTTTTCTTTAGAGAAAGGAAGAAAAATCACTGGCAGGGTAGGATGAAATCAAATAAGTCTGAGAAATGGGAGAAGTCAATGAACGAATAGTCTTATAACTGATGGAAATGGATGTAACCCTGCAACTGGAAGGGACGGAACCACTGGGGATTATGCCAGGATGACTCCAGACCAGGCAGAATAAAGATGGACCACAGAACCAAAGGGTACTTTTCCATCCAGAATTTCTCTGCTCTCCTCTAGTCAAAGGAAAAAGGCACTACATGGTTAGAAACCGAGTCCTTCTCCAGCATCCTCTCCCAAAGTGCCTGCATCACATGCCTTGCTCAGGGATACCACGTCATTCCCAGTGCCTTCCCATGCCCCATAATTAGGAGAAACAAAAAGCTCTCTTGTGTTTCTTTTGAGAAATAAGCTCAGCTGGCATAAAATTGAACCATTTGTCTAATGGTCTAATATTTGGAAAAAATCCCTTCAAAGAGACTGTACTGGAACTGGGTAGTCCTCCAAATACATGAAATGATTTAATTAAATGTGACAATTTAAACAGAAATTTTAGTGGATAGTGATCTCATTGTAAGTCTGTATTTTGCCTTTACAAAAAGTTAGCAGCAGGTGAGGCTGCCCTCCCAAATCAAATCTCATGACATAACCAAGATCCCAACACAAAAATATTCCTCTGAACTCTGAGGCCAGGGAGAACTCCCTTCATTTGCATATTAAAAAAAAAAAAAGAAAGAAAGAAAGAAAATTTCAAAGCAATCAGCTCATTTCTGGTGGAGAACTTGGATGCTGCCTCCTGCATCCATGCATAATCCTCAGCACAGCGTTCATTAAGCCGTGATGATTCATGACTGGCTTCTCCAGCTGAGACACAGGACAGGTTCAGCCCTGAATTGCCCTCGCTATCTGGAGGCATTTAACTCCAGGGGTGACAGCACACAGATTGCTGTGGGTATTTTGAGGCTGGCTCTGCACTGCAAAGTGTTGACTTTATCTGAGTTTCTGACAATACAAAAGCAGGCATGCAGAAATTAAAGTCTGCACTGTATGTTATATGTGGTTGTTTGGGGCAAAAAACTACCAGTGTCTTTAATTCTTCCTGGTATTGCACAGGGAAGAAAAGTGGTGGCAATAACAGGTTGTGTGCTGGCAGAGTCCTTCCAGGCTGTGTTCATTTTTAAAGTCAACTAAAGGTTAGCACAGAGTCACCAGGGACTTCTGAAAATTAGGGGGTTTCAAAGCAACCAATTCCCATGTTGAGATGCTGTTTGCAGTCAATATCCAGCCTGAATCTTCAAAAATCAGCCGAGCCCTCAACATATCTTTATGTCACACTGATAGACATTCACATCCCCCACCACTAAAAGAGTGACTCCTTGAACTGGAATCCTGTCCTACATAATGGAGATAGACTGTAATCTTGGGAGACACATCTATGCCAAATTTGATGTATCCAGCATGGACAACAACAATAGTGGAGGTCTGATGGAATAGACAGTTGTGTAAGCTATACAAACTCACAGTCTACTGACCCATGGCAACATCCACATCCCTCCACTGTCACAGCTCGCTGGTACCCGCACTAGGTAGATTAAGCACAGCCAGATCAACCTGCCCACATGACAGCATAGCTACACAGAAAAATCTGGGGAGAACTGGAGCTGTACCAAAGTGTGCCAGAGGGAAGGTGAGTAGGAAACAATTATTCACTGTTCTTGCAGCAGAAGAACAAGGGATTGTCAAATGAAACTCTGAAATTGCAGAGTCAAGCAAATAAGCATTTTGCACACATAGTTAAACTGGAATATACTGCCACAGGATTACACTGAGGCCAAGAATATTCACGGGCAGGAAAACCTGTCAAGAGTCATTAAAAAGAAAGACTTAAACATTTCCCAAAGAAGTGCATACAGTAGTACTGCCTAAAGGTGAAAGGACACAGAGAGATATTTTCTTTCTTCTTATACAAAAAGCTTCTGCTGCTGATCACTGTTACAGACAGAAACCAGAGCAAAACTGATACTTGGTTGAGATGAATACAGCCATTCTTACATCCTTATAAAAACAAAACAAAAGTTCTGTTCATGGACTTGTCCTTTCTGGGGAAGTTCAGGATCTCCAGATATCATTTTGACAGATTTTGGAAACTAATCAGATATGCCTTTGACTGATGCTGGCCAAGGAGCGTCTCCTTGGCTGATTGCAATTAATCTCAAGAGTCCCTCCATAGCCTAATGGATTACCAGGACTCCTAAAGGTCATCTCCTCCCTGCAGAGCTCTCCTAGGATGGATGAGCCCCATGTTAGCAGTGCCACCCATGTCCTGACGCAGCCAGGGTAGCATTGCTGCTTCTCCTCTCGCTCAGGTCTCTGCTCCTGTCCCTCAGCATGAGCCAGCAGACTGAGAGGAGCCTGTCTCAGCTCCTCAGCTGCCCGGGTCCCTGACATTTTACTGCTGTCACCATGGCTGTGTCTATGCAGCATAATTCAGTGCTCTGCAGAGCTGTGTCAGCCAGCTCGAGGCAGGCAGCATCTGCACTGTTGGCATCCGAGCCACACGCACGTGGAGCTCCCTGGCAGCTCACATCAGTATTTCTACCCACAGGGCTACTTTGGTGCCTCTTGCACCTTTGCACCACGGGGACACACCTTTGCTTAATTTTAAGCTCGTGGTAATGAGGTCTGACATCCTCTTTGCTCATCACTGAGACTGTAAAGACTGTGAAGAACAAGCTCATTGGGCTGTGCCATCCCTGCCAGCCTCGGGGAGGTGAGGAGCAAGACTGGCAGGATTAACAACGCACCAGAAGTACAGACTTACAGCTTCAGTTGTTGGCTCTGCACCATCAAATTCAGGGGTAAAGCTCAGCAGGGCAAGCAGCTCATTCCTCGTGGTTTCTGCATGCATAGTCACCTCCTCAGCAGCCTGCAGAAGCCCTTGCTAGCCTGTCTGGTGCCATGCTGGTCCCAGGTAGTCCAGTGAGCAATTTCTGGCCACATCAGAAGCCCACATTTAGGAGACACTTTGTCTGCAGCTTAAGTGAGTCATGTCTTGGGGCAGCCTCAAGTCTCTCCTTATGTTCACTGTGGGCCAGGGTGAAACACTCTCACTAACGAGCTGGCTCTGTTTTTCTAGGTTGAGATCACCTGGTGCCATTTAGCATGGGAAACCCAGTACATCCCACTGCCCTAGCACTGTCCTGGAGAACTTAGGGAGGAGACTGGGGGAAGTTGAATTTCCCATCTCCGTATCTTTTACTTAAAACACGGCTTTGCATCGTAGCCCTTCCACATGCCCAAGTGTTGGACACTTCCATCTGGCAACAAAATTCTCTTAAAGCATTGAAAATAAAAACATCACAGAGTTACAAAACACTGAGATTTTGATCTCAAATCATTACATTCCCACATGCTTAGTAACATATTCATATTTTTCTTGCTTGCTTCTTTCAGCTAACAGTATCTCCAGAGGAGTTCTTCCAACATCACCTATTTCTTGGCTTGCGAAGAAATAAAAATCCTGATTGATGATCACAGGCAGATGTGATGAAAGCAGCCCAATCAGAGGTACAACAGTGGTGCCTGAGTAATGGGTTTCCACACCCACAGGAGGCAGCACGTACCAAGTGATGAGGTTGCTCTTTTAGCAGGCAAAATTCTGCACCAATAGATCTATACAAACAGCCACAAGTTCACGTCATAGGGCCAAAGAAAGCAAATAGATAAACTCAAAATACCTCCCTGTACTTGTCTTTCCTCCTGTTAACATTCAGGCGTGAGCAGTAGCCTGTTGCAGTAGGTCATTTGTTTTAAGATTGTATTTGCCTTGACAGGGAGTCTAGACAGAAGAGTACTCTGTTAATCTGTCAAATTCCCATTGCTCTTCTGTGCATTGAGCAAATCTTGGATGAGCTGGTGCCTCGAAGGCGTAGCTCAGTCCTGCAGGGAGGCTGAAGCAGAGGCTTTACTGCAGGGCAGCCTAGAGGAAAGGTCCTGGCTTGCCATGCCAGAACTCATCTGGAAGCAGGGAAGGAAGGAGCTCATCTTCCTCTGGAGCAGAGCTGAGACCTTTCAGGATGCCATAACCACAAAAACTTTCTCCTAATCATGAGTTAAAGGACTGGTGAATAAGCTGCTAAGGCCAGTGTGAATTAATAGATAGGTTGCTTTTTAGGACAGCAAGACTTTGTTTTACATACAATACATAATAAAGGATATTGCAATGTAAGACACTGGGTCCTACTTCGGTCTGAGTTGCTCATACCTTTGCTTGAAAATATCAGCACTAACTGGAAACAGCTGCATCTTATTTTCATGTTCTCCAAGACACTGTAATTCTCACCCCCAGGCTGTTCTTTTCCACACTCCTGATGTGCCTTCTTTGGCACATGTAGGTGATCTCTGTCATAAAGTGATCACCACAGGGCTGCTGTCTTGTAAACCATCCCTTGCCATAGTCTCAGACAGGCTCTGAGCAGAGACCAGCCAACTCATACCCTTTTGGAGGACACAAGGGATTCTGGACCCCATTCTGCATGCACAGCTGAGAAACAGGCAGCCCACCAGATACAGTGGTCCTGGCTTTAATGCCAGGCTCCAAATACTGAATATGTAATTCCTACAGCAGCAGTAATCAGCCACAGAGCCATGGAAAGACGGGCAGGCCAGGTTCATTTTAGATAAGGGAACTGTGAAAAATGACAGCATGACAGACAACTGCATGAGAGAGAACTCTTTACACAGTTAAGGCACTACTGACAAAATGCTGCAACTTCCCAGCAAGAGCTGCTCAGTCAACTCCAGAGCTTCAGCTGCTGGTGATTCTCAGTTGACACCATCCAGGTGGGATTCTTCAAGGAAAAGAAGACAGGGAGTGGAATTTATGAGTGATGTGGCTATTTTGGGATAGAGAGCTTTGGAAGTCCTGGAAGTAAGGATGAACATGCCTGTGGTACTACACAGTCTGGTTACAGTTTGTATTTTACTTTGTTGGAAGATTCTGAGTGCACCTTCAGCAAGGTCAGGCAGAGAATGCTCATCTACAAGCACCCATCCTGTCTTCCCACACAATTTCTCCCCACCGTGCATAGAAATGTACAAAATTGCCAGCAAACTGCCAAAACCTGCTTCTGGGGGACAGTATTAAGTCCAACCCCCTATACACTGCACAGGGTGGGGTGCACCAGCTTTCTGCAGCTGCTGCAGCTAAAGGGTAACCTGCAAAAACTGCTGTGGGCATGATGTGGGTAAGAAGCCCACACTTCTTCCTTGTATGATCCTGGCTTGCCTTAGCCCTGGTCATCACTTTGCTGTGTAGTATCCAGAGCTGGTGTGTGTTGCTGCATCCTTGAGGGAATGGGAGCAAAAGGGACCATGGAAGCAGCTCCAGATGAAGATTTTTGGCTGCCTCTCTGAACATTCCTCTAACGATGAAATATTTATGATGACATGTTGCCTAGCAATGACCAGATTGCCCTGAACACGCAGGAGATAAAATATACTATGGGATGTGGGAACCAGGGAGAGACTGTGAATGGAAAAAAAAAATATTAAGGAAAACCCAACTGCAGATGGTTACTGATTTTGCTGGGGTTAGAACATTTTACTAGTAAGAGATGAAAAACAGGTTTTGTTCAGTAAAGTGTTGGATTGGTCAGACTGATTTCACCAGTTAGGTAGAAGCTTACAGGGATAAAAGCAGGCAGTCAGGAAGCACTTAGCTGTTATGTAGCAAAATGGTTTATTTTTGTCACTGCTTGGCGATGTGTGTCCAGACAGCACTGTCCTGTGGTGTTTTCTTTCCTCTCCTTGTCAATGTGCCAAAGCTAATTAAAGTGAGCTGGGTCTATCTGTGAAGTGGGATTTACTGAAACGAACTAATCAGGGAGGCAAAAATAGCATGTATTTTTGTCATTTGGAGGGAATTGGTTGGCTCGGAAAGAGGATGGATGGGAGAGCTGATAGCTACCGGATGTTGTCTATTTTGCCATCTGATGCTCCTCATTCGTCCTGGTGTGTATTCAAGGCACTCTCAGGTTGTTTTTTTTGTTTTTCACCTCCCAGATTTAACCCCATTTCCAGCAAACTGGAGAGCCAACAGGTGAGCTGGCCAGTGTTTCTGAAAAACAACCACTTTGAAAAAGCTGGTGTTGCATTTGCTTTTTGATGGATCTCAATATAAAGAGGGCAAAAAGGGAAAGAGAGAAGTTCTTTTTCTGTGAAGAGAGATCATCCAGTGACTTCATCCGCAGCATTTGTTTGCTGCAGCCTTTGCAGAGGCCAGCTGTTAATAGATGGGCTGCATGAGCCTTCTCATTCAATTTATCACCAGTCTTGCACAGAACGATTCTGCTCCTTTTGCGAGGGCAGTCAATCTAACTATCTCACATATCTAGAGGAGCCCTGATTACTTTACCATCCATTGCCTGGCAGTCTTTATTTTTCCCCTATCCCCTTGGGAAAGGGATGGTTGCTAGCTCCATTTTAGAGATTCACAGAGAAGTGGTGCTTAAAGCCAGAGAGGAACTTTGCATCATCCAACTTAACACAGACTGGGACATTTCATTGCTTACCTCAAGTCTTTGTGCCTGACTGATGTCCTTCTTCCTCACAGCATCCCATCCCACCACCAAGCAATGGAGACTCCCTGCAGAGCTTGTTGCTTTTGGTTAAACCTCCTGGAAAACTCTTCAATCTCAAATTAATGCATATCTATTGAAAAAAGTGCAAAATATGAAGTACAAAGATTGGCAGCTTCAGGTGGGTGCATAGCAGTGTGCCAGGAAAAATGGTGGGCAAAATCACCCTCCTCAGCAGGAAGGTTGTTCTACACTGAGGAATGGTCTACAGAGCCGTCAGGGGAGACCACGTGTGACTTTCACTGTAATAATCACTCTGGAAACAAACCACAAACAAACCCCCAAATCTATGGGAGGGGCTTCCCTGGCCAGACCAGGGGAAGTGCTGTTGATGGGACCAGTGTTTTCCTTGCCCAGGTTTTATCATGCTCGTGGGGTTTGGTCCCAGCAATCTTCCTCAAGCATTTTGTCGACAGCTTGAATTTCTGCACTGCTCTGGCTTCGTGGAAGCTTTTTCAGCTTCATCATTTTGACAGGCCAATTCTATGACATTTCTCTTTTGCTGGGTTTGCCAGGCAGAGGCAACATGAATGCTCTAGTTGAGCTCCCAGCACTGTCCCTCCACAAAGCAACCCCCAGGCACCCGCCTGGGCTGCAGTGGAATTTGCCAAACTTGCAGTTTTTTCCCTTACCTTTATCCAAAGCAGATGTTTAGTTGGACCCTTGGGGATGTTCACTCCTCTGCTTGCATGGTGGGAAAAAATTCCTCTCTCCAAGGTGGGCAATCATTGTGCAGCTGTACGAAGGCATTGGGGTGTTTGTGCCGTCCTCTTGCAGCAGTTTTGGGGACAAGGTTACCTTGTCCCCTCCCAACTCTGACTTAGAGTCAGTGTGGGGGAACTAATTGCTGCCACCTTTAATAGATAAAGCAAGGGCTGTTTAACCTTTGACGACTGAGTGGATCTGGGAAATAAATTGGACCATCTTAAACACAACAAATTATATGGTCAAAAAGAAGCAGAATGTGATGGCAGATCCATTCAGCTGCTAAAATTGAGGGGCAAGAGGCCAGAACGTGACCCTTTCTCCTCCATCCAAACAAAAGGCTGTCCATCAGAACAGGAGTTCAGGGGTGGGGTGATCAGAGATGGCATGTCTGTGTCAGGAGTCAGGACCATCAATTACCATTGACAACTGTCACCGGCAAGATATTCCCCTCGGCACAGAATCAGATAATGCTGAGTCAAAGCCATGCCCTTCAGGAGATTTCAAAGGCCCCCACTTCTTGCCCGATGCTATCGCTTTTATTAGCAGCTGGAAGTGTGAGATGCAAGGAGGAAGCACCAGCTCCCCTGGGTTCAGTGGCTGGCTTGGCCAGTGATTTGCTGGATGCCCTTGGAAAAGCCAATTAAGTTTTGTTGCCTTGGATTTCTCAGTTGTACAATCCAGAGCTGTTCTCAAGCATAATTAACTCATGATCTGACCGCAGTTTCATGCATGTGGTTTGTAAGAGGAAGGCGTGATGTTTAAAAACTCAGAAATTGAAAGTATTAATAGATTTTTAGGGCCTGAAGCAATGACTGTGCTAATTTATTTATACAGCATTTGTTAACTAGACCGCAGAACCTCTTCCAACAGTATCTACAGTGAAGGGATGCCTGTAAGTCCTGTCTGTGCTATAGCACACTCTCTAAAGAGATGCTAACTCTTGACTTAAAGATTTCAAGTGACAGAGACTTCATCACATCTGTAGGTCTGCTGTTGAAAGGCTTATTTACCTGCCCCTCTAAAGCAGAGCACATTGCTAGTCTGAGTGTATCCAGGATCAGTTCCCACTGCGATAGGATTAAAGAGCCATAAATGTGAGCAATCTCTAACCCAAGTGGAAGGCTGCAAACAGTGACTGAGTGAGCTCTTTGCATTCTGGTGGATAAGCTGAATAGATTAGGGTTTAAGCTACTCACAATAAAGAAGGTTTTCAAGCTCTTAAATCATTCCTGCAACTCTGTCCCATTTCCCCAGCATCTTTTTTTGAGGTATAGGTATACAAACTGAAGAAAGAACCAAACTCAACTCACTGACATTTCATTTAGATGTAACATCTCTACACTATTTATAATCTCTTTCCTTATTCATTGATGGCTCATATTTATCCTTTTAGCTACAGCTTTGTGCTGGGAGTTCGTGTTTGAGTGGTTGTCTACCATGATGACATGTTTCTATTTCAACAGAGTTTTGGAACACTCTCAGAAAACTTCTTCTACAACCTGAGCAATGTTTAGACATAAAGATAGGATCGATAACTTGATATTTTGATCTAAGATAACTTAACAAGTGCCTAGAAGTCAGTCTGAGTTGGTGAGCTGGAGTCAAATTCACAGCTGGAATTGTTCAACCAAGATTTGAAAGGATACCCTGGCTGGAGACTGGAATTAACTTTCAAGGTGGGGTTTTCTGTGGGAGAACACCAAACTTACAAAATTCGCTTTTTTTTCCTTTTTCCTTCACTGTGGCTTTGAGCAAGAACCAGTTCAGGGAATCACAGGAGAAATGCTGCAGACATTTATTCTAAATTTTTATTGCTGAAAGGGGAAGGTAAAGATGATCCCTGATCTGAGACAGTAGACCAAAATATAGCCAGGAGCAGATGAGTTTGGGATACTGATATATGAGAGAAGAACGGTGAGCTTCAAAGGTGTGCATATTAGATCTTTTCTTTGCTTGCACCTTCTTTAATTACAAAGCCTTTGTGATTTGCTGGGGGATCACAAATGACCTCCTCTACATATATGTAAGGACTCATCTCAAGTGCACTGCTGTGGAGCCACAATGTAAAAAATTACCAAAAATCTTTGAGTGACCAGGCCTTATAAGTAAGTTGGAAATAAAGTGTGACCATTTAAAATAAAATAAATTAAACTCCCCCTGCTCCTTCAACATATTAAAGAAATTATGACTGGGTTGTGCCCCTTTGCAGGGAAGGAAGAGGATATGTTTTATGATGAGCTGTTGGAGTTGTGTCTTGGGCCACTTGAACCTTCATGTGTTGCTCCTCTTCTGATCAGGTTCCCAACTTCTTTCCTCTGTTTCTGTCACTTTACATGCTCTACCCGACAGCTTGTGTTAAAACAGCAGTGCCAATCCCTGGATGGCCCTGGGATATGGCACTGATGCAAAGTGCTGATGCTCTCACAGCCATGAGCTGGAGCCTGACCCAGGCAGGAGGCTCCAGGGCTTGGCAAGAGGAACCTTCCTCTGCCAGTCTGTGCCGAGCTGGGACACATCCTGTGCTTCCACCACAGCCCTGCTGAAACCTCACTTCAAACAAATTAATTCCCTGACAAGTATTGCAAATGCTTCTTGCAAAGATAAGCTGGCGGTGTCCAAAAGCCTTCACCTGGTCAGTGCCAAGGAGAGCTGGAGATTGCTCCAGCTGTGCACAGATCACTTCCAGAGCAGCTTGCACAGATCTAGGATGGTGCAAGCCTCCAAGGAGCACCCCTTGGCAAAGCTGTTGTCCGTGGAAGAAGACAGAAATCAGGAGAAAGAATGTAAGAAAGACGCAGGACAGTGGAAGAACAGATTGAGGAATTGTCTCCGGGAAAAAAAAAAATGTGGGAAATTAAAGGTAATGACAGGTAGAAAAAGGGGATTTCACTAAATAGAATGTAAATGGTAAGATGCTAAAATACGAGGACTTGCTTCCACAATAAACAAACAAACAAACAAACAAACAAATAAAGGAAATATGAGCAAGTGGTAGAGATGCTTGCAGAGTAACCTGGAGATGAAAACTGCTTACTAACCCGACCTGAACCCAAGGATGGCTAATTCCAACTAATAAATCTAAGTTAAGAACTCCATTTTCTTGCCAAGTAGATATATCCTGCTAAGTAGGATGGTCAGTCAGGAAAAATAATGGGCAGGGAAAAAAAAAAAAGACAGCATACACGGAGTGTGAGGTGCCAGAAGGACAGACTAGAGGCTATGCCAAAGAAACAACAGATTTGAGTGTTCACTTTGGGGGCAATAAAGGGGAAACTGGGAAAAGGGAGAAATAGAGATGAGAATTGTCCAAATGTAATGATGACTGAAAATCAGAAACTGCAAAACCAGTGGAAAGGGAAGCTGAAGGGATCGGGGACAAAATCCTGTTGGACAACAGGGAGCGAGAGAGGGACTGCTGGCAGAGGGGGAAGGCAGAATGGTTGAAAGGAAAGTTCCTCTGCAAAATCTTGTACTCAAAAATTGTGCTCAAACACATAATACAATGTATTGACCTCTGGGAAAGTCCCTGAGGAGCTTTATACAGTTTCAGTTGGTGTGTTCAGATAGACAAACAGGTTTTGTATCACTGTGATGGAACTGGACAGAGCAGGAGGCAGTGCCATGATTTACTGTGCCATACATTAATAGTATCAAATTATGGCTCCGTGGTTATTGGGGTATATGGTGCAGTGTGTTTTACTCCTGGCAATAAATGTAGTGTTTGCCTTGGGATGTCAATCAATAAACTATCTGCCTTAATTGCTATCGATTTATTCATTCATTATAACAGTGTACAATGAAAACCAACACTCCTGTGTTGTCACAAGCCCTGCAGCAACAGAGCTCTTGTGAAATCCATTTTGCTCAGCAAAACTCAGGATTTCAGATGGGGACAAACCTCTGTGAAACGCGCAGTGACTCCAGCTCTCCACTGGGACACCAAGGGCCTCTGTCCGTCACTTCTGATTCCTGAGGGTGAGGGACTGATGTTCGCTTTTACCTGTTCTATCACCTGCTGCTGAATGGGAAGAGAAAGCCTCTCTTTCCTTTCCTTCTACCTCAACCCAGTGATGGAGAACAAAGCTTTCCCTAAGTGAAAGTGTAAATGTGGACACCCCGTGTGTTCCAAGGCGTATTTGCAGCCTGCAGAGACGCTCAGCAGTGCAGTGATTGGCTTTGCTTAATAACGATGCCAAAAGCTCCTTATCCTGCCAAAGCAGCATTAAAACCTGCCCTGCACAAAGAGCTGGGTGGCAGGGGCAGTGCTGGGGGCTCACGGTCTCTCCCAAGGACACTCGGATTCTGCTGTGCCGTGTTTACAAGGCGAGCAGGTTTCTTGCTGCTTTTGGCTCAGCGGGATGCTGCCAATTTAACAATACCTCCTCTCTTTCGCCTGGGAGGAGGCAGAATGCTCCAGTCAAAAGATTAACTCTGACACGGCTCTGAAACTGCTCTGGAGGGACAGAAGGGATGCAGTGGTGCATTCAGCCTGGAGAGCACAGGCTTGGGATGGGACTGAGGGCTGGGTGCTCTGCTCATGTCTTTTTTTTAGGTTAAAAAATGATAATTGGAAATCAGTGATGACTGAAAATGATAACTGTGAAACCAGTGGAAAGGGAAGCTGAAGGGGGTGGGGACAAAATCCTGTATGACAACAGTGAAAGAAAGAAGGGCTGCTGGCAGAGGGAGGAAGGGGAATGGTTTGCAAGAGTTTTTGTTAAAAGAATAAAACATCTGTTTATTGCTATTCCCATCTTGAAACAATGCTCAAGATACCAGGCAGTCTCAGATTTATAGCATGATACAGAAAGAGGAGCCTCTTTTCCTGCCTCGCTGGTACCTCAGTCACGGCTTTGTGCTTTGTTCTGGGGATGCCACTACGTCCCTGCTCCTCCTGATGCCTCTCCCAGACAGGAATGTATGTGCTGGCAATTAGGCTTAGTGCAGGCAATTACACTTCTGGGGTTTCTCTCCGGTCTCACCTCATCTGAGCAAGTCAATTAATCTCTCTGCATCTCAGTTTCTCTGCCTGTAAAACAGATAATAATGTGGGCACCACCCAGCGTGGCTTAATCGAAGTGCTGGCATCTCCCTGGCTGAGAGGGACGCAGAGGTACAATGGACTCTTTATCTGAGGCAAAGTGAAACGTTGCTGTCTGAGTGGTGGTCATTATACCTGCCAAACCACTGCAAGACTGTGCACTCCCCCGGGATTTGCTGGGTCACCCTCCTGCCTGCTGTGCCTCTGAGCCGTGGGAGACCCTGCTGAAAATAGCAGTCCTGGCACTTCTGCTCTGGATGCTGCAGTTCATCTCTTTTCCTTTTTTTAAAAGTGCTAATTTCACTGACATTTCTTTTAAAAAAGAATGAGGAAAGGAGAGAGAGAAATCGTTAAATTAGAGATGAAAATAATGGCCCCATTAGGCAGTTGCTGCTGGATCGGGAAGGAGGAAGGTGAGCTGCAAAGATCTCATATTAGGAGTAAGTGTGTGCAGGTGTGAGGGGCTTCTCTGCAAATTGTGGCCAGTGTGATGTGAGGAGAGCAAGGCTACAAAGGGAACCAGCTTTGATAGAGCTTGCCCAGGGTTGTGCACTGCGGGTAACAGCAATGTCCATCCCTCCTGGTAGGACAAACCACCCCAGGTCACAAAACCTCTCCATGTCTCGCTGTCCACACTGTTATTCCTCATAGCACTACAGAGCATCACTCTGAGCCTGCCTCACAGCAAAAAGCAACCCAATTAGATCCCAGGATGAAAATTTAACAATTAAGTAACTTTTCTACAGAGAAAATTGCAGCGCACACACCATATCTCTTCGGGAGGAGATGTCCATTAGTGCTAAATGTGCTGGTGGCTTTGGTAATGGGACACTGATCTGATGGGAGTAGGAGGGACAAGCTTAATCCAGTTTCAGTTATACTATCAGATAGTGGCAGTTAATACTTTGATCTTTAATTCTCTGTATCACAGTATAATCCATGATGCAGAAGGCAAAAGTTTTGTATCCCATTATCATATCCCTTGCATCAACTAATGACTCCAAAAATAAACAACATGTTTAAATTAATAGCAATTTCTACATGTTTTGTGACAACTCTATTTCCAGCGTATGGTCTTTAAATGGTTTGTATTTTTATGCAGAAAATGTATTGTGTGAAAGCTGGGAAAGCTATTTATTGGGTATTTTTGGTATTCAGTGAGTGCTTTTTTGGCATTAGTCCATCTTATGTCCACTTGGATTTTAAGGAGAGACTAAGTGGCTCTGACATGAGTAGAGGAGGGTGAGCAAATGGAAGAAAGCGTAATTGGAGTAGATGAACTTTTCCAGACTCAAAGGAGACTGTAAGAAGAACCACTCTAGAGTTTGGAGAATTTCTGCATTCCCCAATAACAACCTACTCCAAGAAAAAGCCTGTAGCTGTGGTGAGTACACAAAGAAGACACAGCAGCTGGAACAGGTTGGAGTCCTTCTCTGTAAAATCTTTGTGTTCTCAGCAAAATAACTCTTTCCACACAATATGTCAGCCACCTTCCCAATATTTCAAATTTTCATTGGAAAGCTATGAATTTGTCTATGGAAATGAATTTCTTCTCATAATTTGTGGTTTAGGGATGGAAAATGTTGGCTTACTGGAAAATAAGAAAAAAAGTTTTCCCAGATTCCCACATCTTCTCCTTTTCTCATCCAGTTCCTGTTAGTCTGTGCTCATCCATCTTAAAGCACAATAGAAAGGGCTCTTTTGGATGGGGTTCAGTTTTTTAATAATGTAGCCCTAAAACAACATTTGGAAATTGGGTGCTCATGTGTCTGAATGGGTGTGCTGAGCCTTCAGAACAATTTTTATGACAGGCAGACAGGTGAAAGGGAGAAATCACAGGAGGATTCAAATGTCTTATAAAACACAAGAACCAACCTGAGAGCTCACACGGTGCTGGAACAGATGGCTTTCTGAGAGGTAATCTGTTTTCTCAATTTGGTGCTGTGTTAGGCACATAAACATTTCCTAAGGAGAAGATGACTCCTTGCCTTTTGATAAAAGGCACCTGCCCTCCATGCAGCCACTACCTGAACAAGGACAGAAAGAGATAAAATAAAATAAAAATTATATAAAAATCATGTTGTGTTTTTCAAATCTTTGTTGGAAAAAGGACATAGAGAGGGGGAATATTCCTAATTATTATCTGAGAAGCATTCACAGACAGTAGCTTTGGGGAAGCCTGTGGCAGGTTAAGGGAGCATATCAGCAAGTGCACACAAATGAGAAGGTACCTGCTCAAAGAAAAACAATGCATAAAATATCCTGCTTATGCAAATGTATGATGATGACATTACCAGGCACTGATTAGAAAATAAATCTGATTTGCTTAGGGCTCTTTTTATCAACAATCCTCTGGGTTTTTAAGGTATCTGGTGGCTGTAAACTTGGCTCCTTCCTCCTTGTTCGGCTGCCTGCTGAGGTTTGTTTCAGTGCTTTGGAGATTAGCAGAGGAGGGAAGGCTCCAGCTCTCAGGGTGTCCTGCAAGGGATACTCCAGGCATCACTGATGAACAGGTCAGGGTGGTTTTTGTGCTTGCCACAGGTGAAATGGCTCTTCATGCATCCTGTAATCTGTGTTCCTGCTCCTAAGGTTGCTCATCAATTCCTCTCCAGTTTTCCCCCATGGACTAGTCATGCAGCAGAAGAATAAATACTGAAATAACTTATAGAGTATGTTGGTTTTAAGTTCTTCTTGCTGTTTTTACAAAGGTTTACAACTTTCCTGTTTTCACTGCGGGGACAGAGACAACAAGAAGTGGCAGGAATGCTCCACCCATACCAGCTGATACGGTCCCAGACACCAAAGAGCAGCATGGTCTCTTTTGATGATGCTCATTGCTAGGAAGATTTTTCTGATAAACAGTGGCCATTAGCACATTCTGCAAGTGCCTTTTTTAAGCTTGTCTCATCTTGGCATGCATGACCTGCAGAGACTGGTTCCTAGCTCTACAAATTGGCAGCAGATCACATTAACAGATGGCCTTGAGTACACACGTTCCAGGACTCATTATGCACCTCTTTTTTTCTTTTTTTAAGAGCTGTGTGTGGACTCTGTCCAAGTATGTGGCAACATCTTTCACATCTGGGATCATGGTGGTAGCTCCTTCCTTGTATGACAAAGGTGCGTCTCATCTGTGATACGCTCCCAAGTCCTCACTCACACTCAGAGGGAGCAAAGCATCTGTCTGGTTGGAGTAAACAGCTGTGCATTCCTTTTGGATAGCCTGGAGTGGGCTGCTGGCAGCCTACACAAAATGAGCCTACTGGGATCCATCCAGTCCTCAGCACACGCCCAGCCTCAGTAGATTTTCCCAGCCAAAGAAAACCTCAAACACTCCCTCAGCTGATATTCCTGGGGCAGCCATAGCACAGGGAAAATGGAGCATGGAGTAGGAATTTTCTGGCAAACAGCAACAGGTTGCAGACAAAGCCCATGAGAAGGGCAAACAGAGCCTGGGGTCTCCTTGCTTGGGGGTATTCAAAAGCTGTCTGGACATAACCCTGAGTAACATGTTCTCGAGGACCC
This sequence comes from Scytalopus superciliaris, assembly GCA_013400415.1. Lineage (NCBI taxonomy): Eukaryota > Metazoa > Chordata > Aves > Passeriformes > Rhinocryptidae > Scytalopus > Scytalopus superciliaris. The sequence goes on along the minus strand of VXBX01001290.1, from coordinate 153,249 downwards.
TGCTTGAGCAGGGAGGTTGGACCAGGTGACCTCCAGCTGTCCCTTCCAATCTTACCAATCCTATGGATCTGTGATTTTAGTGCTCAGGGCTCATGGCTGGGGCTGCCTCCACTGCAGAACTGGACAGGGAACTTCTTAGAGGTGGCAGGTAAAGGACACAGGCACCTCCTGATCTGGTTTTGAAGCTTTTAGCTTAATTTGCATAACTTCAGGTCTGTGTTATTTACCTGATGTCGTCCCTTTGTCTTTCTGAAGATCATCGCGACTCTGCTGCCTCCCCTTTGTGTCAACCTCAATTTTTTTTCCTGGGAGAAATATGTCATGCACTGATCTGTCAGTCACTTCTTCAGGGATATGGAATCTATAAAAAAGAAAAGCCTGGTTTTAAATGACATGTCACACTAAACTGCCTCATTACCTCCAAACTGAGATGAAATGCATTCTCTCCACGTATTATTTTTTCCCCTATTTCTCAGTATTATTCTTCATTCATGGGAAGGGTGTTTAGCCATGGAAGATTATAGACTGGTCATAACCAAAGAAAAGGAGAGAAAGATTTACTCCAATCATGTCAAAGGGACCTCAGTGAATATTAACTGATAAAGCATCCACAGGTCTCAGCACACCCTCACAGCCCGCCTGTGAATTTATCCGGCTTGATAAATGGGAGCAGTTTACAGAGCAGGCAGAAATTGATACGGGAGAGGTTTCTATCTGGAATGCTCTGTATAAATTACTGGATGCTTATCTGTGAGTAATTCCCTTGCATATGCTAACTGTCCAGACACTTACAGCCTATGGCAAAGACATTAGATAACCTTCGATTCACAATTGCCGGGGGCAATCTTCAAGCTAAATAAATAGTTCATCTCTTTTGGACTCAAATGATATATCTGTTTGCAAGCACCAGGAGTGCTGGTCTAGAAATGGATACTTTAGCTACAATTTTTTTTTTAAGCTGTCCTTCCTTTTTTTTCGTGCCTGCAATTTGTGGCTGCACTTTATGTAATTTAGCAGCCTGCTATCCTGCCTCGTCTATTTTATCCATCAGGTTTCTAATGTTCCCATCTAGGTGCCTGTCAGGTAGACGGACATTTAAAGATATGATTTTTTAGCTTACCCTTTCTTGCTATACATGCTCTATTGAGGACAAAAACTACCCCAAGCTCATTCCTCTATTTGTCTTTTTGGCAACTTTGCCCACAGCTTCCTCTTGCTTTAGACCCATGTGCTGAGCTGAAAAGGAAATATTTTTCTACTGAGCTCTGCAGTCTTGAGAACAGAATTCATCTGAGCGAAAAGTGAGGCCAGGATGCAGGCAGGGTGAAAATCAAGCAGACAGTACATAAAGACAAGAGCATTTTCAGCACTCAGACAGGCAAGTGACAAATATCATCCTCTTCTGACATAACTCCCCCACCCCACCTTAATACAGACATTGCATGGTGTTTGTTTGGCATCACCTGAATTTACAGCTCTATTTTCTATAAATAAAATCACTATCTCTGCCTGAAAGTCAAAGCAGACTTTTTTCCCCCCCAAAGGAATTGCATTGGCACTCTCAGCCCATCTTGCAGCCCAGTGCTAACCAAGTATAAACGAACCAGGAGGAAGTTCATCGTACAAAGAGGAATCTTCAGGCTGTTGAAAGGCTCCAGGCAACACACAGCAGCAGATCCAAACCAGATGGTGGGAAGCTGCTACATCTCCAGCCATCAAGAGCCAAGCCAGGGATGCCCATCCTGTTGTGAACCAGCTCCTGAGCCAGGGGAAATTTCTGCCTCACTGTAAGGATGAACTGGAGCTGTGATCATGTGGCCAAAAGCCACGGTGTGCTGGGAGATGAGTCACATATGGAACTGCTGTCCCTGCCTGGAGAGACACAACCCTCCATGAAGGACAAGCAGGAGGCTCAGGGGGGCCCAGTTGCTGCCTTTGATTTAAATCTTCTGCTACACGTTTGTCAAATGTGCTGACCTGCAACAAGCTGAACAAAAGGGTGTGCACTGGTGTCCTAATCCCAGCCATAAAATAAACTGGAAATTATTAAAATCTAGGCTTAAGACACTCTTCAGCCAACAATATTCTTTCCTCTAACTTTTGCTGCCTAACAAGTTGTGCTGATAAGTGCAGTTTCCCTTGGCTGGGTCTGTTTGTTTGTTGGATTTGTGTTTCTCAGCTCTGGAAGAGGTGCTGATCCCATGCCTCATTCTTGGCATTGCCAGGGTCCCTGGCAGAAAGCTGTGCACAGATCTCTCCACAGGGGAATACTTCATTAATCAAGCACTGACAGATGTCCTCATTGTTTTTTTCCACTTGATGGTCAAATGCCACTTTTGCTCCTGAACGATGCTGCCTGCAGTCCTGCACAGCACAGCCCCCAGCTGTGGCAGAGGATCTGGTGCTCAGCCTGGATCTTTGGGGAGAGGAGCAGTGCTTCCCAACAGCCCTCCAGGACCTCATACAGATGCAAAGGCAGAGTTTGTCTTTTGACAAGTTTCTTCCACCTTCTGGGTTTAACAGCTAGTGACAGCCCATCTCTCCTCGTCCTGGTCAGAGCCTCTGTGAATGCTGTAAGCTATGGTATCATCTCAGGCTTGGCTGCCCTCTCACTCAAAGCCATGATTAACCCATCCTTTCTCTGATTTGTTGTGTAAAAGCAGCAGTCAGCAGCTGTCCACAGCTGCAAGGCACAACTAAGTACCTGCAGTCCCTAACCCCAGGATAGGGATATCCCAAGGTTTCACATGGAAGCAAAATGACTCATTTTCAGTGGCCTTCCTGATACTGCAAGGGGTTTTTTTGGCTGTCATTGCATATTGATCTAATGATACTGGAGAACTGTCAGAATTAAATCCAACTATGCCCAGTCCAAGCTCAGCAAATGCAGAGATAGCTCAAATTGTTTCTCCCTACATTTATTATGGTTAGTTACACCGAGGCTCAGATTTACCTATTTACACAGATTTCTGAAGTCCTTCTGAGGCTCCCCACCATCAGGAGGAGGCATTTGACTGCCCAGAAGGCCTGAGCTCTTCCTCCTCACTCCAGCTGTGTTACAAGCAAGTGCACAACTGGAGGGATGCCCGGTTGGGATGAATATTGGAGGTGCTCAGCTCTCTTTGGGCCTTTTGCCCACCAATTCTTGCTCTTAAGAACCTGAAGGCAGATTTTACACCACTATTACTTTTTTCATAAAGAGCTGACATAATTGGTTATTAAAGGTCAGTCAGAGGAAGAAATCTCTTTGCATTAGTCTCTTCAGTTGAAATCTGGGAGCTACTGCCGTTCTGCCAGGGTCCAACTCAGCAGCAAGCTACAACTCCTTTAGATCTGGCCAGAGCAAACAACACCTCCGTCCACTGCTCCATGCCTGTGATTTGGATCAAATAAACCTTTTGCTGCATTCTTGCAACAATTAGAACAAATTCCTTAACACCCAGGGAGTCCTTTAGGTCCAAGGAGAGTTCTGTGCAGAAGGGAAATGGGCTCAAGTTTCTTTCTCTGTCTCAGCAGAAACATGCACGTTTCCATCTCACGGGAGACAAAATCTAGATGCTATTTTTGCCTTCTCATGGCTTGTTGCAACAAGGACTCCCCTACTACCTTTCCCAAGGGGAAGAAGAGTTGCCTTCATTTCTAAATTTAGCTTTAATGAGTGCAAAATGAATAAGGCAGCAGGGGAACCTAATCTGGTTAGCAGAGCAGCAGCAGAAGCACAAGATGTTTGTGTACAGTGTTGGGTTTTGATTTCCTGTGCTGAATCCACAGGAGCACTGAAAGGACTCAAGGCTCCTGAAACTTCGGTGGTTTTGTGGTTAAACAGTTGGGTATGAATTAGGCAGGTAGTCCTTAGTGCTGGTGATGAGAGCAGAGCTGAATTTGGCCTTGGGCAAACACACATGCCTGCTGAGTTTGCTGCTTGGATGCTGTTTGTGAAGGGAGAAATAGCACAGGCTGGAATATATAAATTTCTATGTCAAATCACCCACTTGCCACAGCTTGCAGATATACTTTGCTCCCAACACACCCCCTCTGGCTGTGCCTGCTATCATCCTGCTCTCTGGTCTGGGAGGGCCTGTGTTGCCTTTCTGCTCCTGTCCTAGAGCACTACAGAACTCTGATCATTCATTAATTTAAAGCAAAATCACTTGATGCATTTATTCAACGCCAAAATCCCAAAACAACTCTATCAACACACCTCAGTTTTGCTCCAGACCTGATTCTCCAAGTCTCTACTAATATCCTTTGGTCCTGACTTGCATTATCCTTATTTTCCTTTCCATCCTTCACAGTCCAAAAGGAGAGTGCTGCTGAGCTCAGCTGTGCTGCATGGCAGTAGAGATCTGCACAAGATCTAAATGGGTAAGATGCCCTATCTGACTCTTGCAGCTGGGATTTGGGATTTACATAAAGTGTTTCCTCCAAGGAGCCAAACTTTACAAACCCAAATTCCTTGGTCCATTGCTGGGAAGGAGCTCCACAGGGGAAAAAAAAAAAAGGCACCATTATAACCAAAGTAGCTTCACTGTCCAAAAGCAAAGGAAGAATGTGTACACAGAGATAAATTATTCAGAATCTACTGCAGGGCATTTTAAGCCAGAATTAGCACCTAGCACTTGACAGAAATGGCAGAACATGGGTCAAGATCTTAAATGATCAAGGCACTTCCTTTGGTCTCGTGAAAGCTGAAACTATCTTCAGAAACCAAAAATTCTGCTAATCCTGTGCTGACACCACCACTTTCTGCAGAGTCCTGGGGCTTCCTCGGAGGTCGTTGGACCAGAGATACATAAAGTATGTGCAGATTGAATTTCAAAAGCATCTCTGCACCCACAACTTCTAGTGAAGTCCTCCGAGGAGGCTGTAGTGCTCTGAATCTTTTCCTAATTAGATCAGCAGTCTCGTCTCCTTCTGAGAGGGTTTGGTATATCCTCTGTCTTTTAAAGGAATTCTGTATCAAAAGCAGAGATCTGACAATTTGGAGCCTCCTTGAATACAGAAAGAGATGTAAAGACAATAAAGATCTTCCCCACAAGCACCCTTTTGAGTAATGACAGCTGGAGAAATAACACTTGTTTGTAAATAACCCATGACCCTTTTCATCCAAAGGGACCTTAGTAGCAAATTAATCAATGTGGTTTTTCAAGGCATTGAGGGCATTAATAACACGCTCGGTCAGTTTTCTCACCTGGATTTCAACTTTTCCAGGGCTGTGACCACACATTCCCAGAAGAAGAAATAATGTTATTGCTAATTTCTCACTAATTTATAATGGGCTTATTTGCAGAGGAAGGAGCAGATATAATTTATTTTTACACACACTTCTGTTTCATGGGATGAATGCAAACAGTAAGCACCATCAATTATTCAATCAAGCACAGAGGCAGAAAATCAGCTGGGTATGAGCAAACTGCTCATATGAGCACCGGGGTCCATTATGCCCCTACATGAGATATTTCAGCACTATATAAATTAATACAAAAGGATGGATTTGTGTTTCAGTGCTCTCACATTGCCTGGTGTCACGTAGATATCACATGTTTATTTATCATTGTTGGGATGAGAGTTCATTTGTATGAGTGAGTGTAAAGAGGATGCTGGATCTATTTCTTGTAGCATTTGCAGGCTGAGCTGATAGGACAAGGAAATTGCACCTGGGAAAGAAGGAATTGTTATTGCTCCCATTTTATGGGTGAAGAGTGAAGGTCTAAGGAAACAAGGCCAAGTGGAAGTGTATAAAGAGCTGAGAGGTGAATCCTGTGCTCAAGTCACAAGGTGTATGTCTTCTCAAGAAGCTCTACACCTCAGAAATTCAGCGAGCAGACAGGAAACTGCAGCTTTCCCCTCTCCAGCTCCAACAAAATGAATGGGATTAGAGATGCTCAGAGGAAACAGGTGGCCCAGAGGTCACCAGGGAGCCAAACCCTCACATCTATAAACCCCGTGGGCGAGATCTGTGCAAGCCAAAATGAGCAAACAACAGTGAAGTGTTTGTGAGGATTTATATATTCTTGAGTCTTTTCCTTGGGGATATTTCTGCCCTTTGCCATGAATCTTCATATAAATGATATTTTTGTGTGCAAGAATAATTGTGCAAAGGGAAATGCTGAGAAATATGCATTTGAGTGAAGTTTCACTACAAAGAGGCTTATATAGCCACACAGAAATCTTTGTGGTGTATAAAAGTTTCGGTCCCTCAGCGAGTGAATTGAAGAAATACAATCTAGGTAATACATTTTGCAAACCAGAAAATAGCAACAAAAGGCTGGCAAACAGCCAGATGCCATAGAAATGAACTCGAGGAGTGAGATACATCATAGACTGTGTTTGAATAAGGAACATTGTCATAAAAAACAAGCCCGTTCATTCATGAATAATACAGGACCTAGGGACAGGTCTGAATTTGTCATGTAAATTATTTACTGTAACTATGAAATGGGCACCTGTCTGGGCTTGTGGCAGCATTTGAACTACAGCCCTTTAAATAATAATAAAAAAGGAACAATAAACTTGATTAAGCCGAAAAGGAACTTCTTTGCTACTATGAAGTAGCTCTGCCCTCATGCATAGAGGTGTTGCTGGGGTGGGACCTCCACTGGGCTGAGCCCCCCCAATTATTCAGCTGGAGAGCATCTCCAGGGGGGCTCTTCACTTTGTTCTGCTGGTGAGGTCAGCAATGAGTTTGTCCATGGGCCCAAGTTTGGGATGAGGCCACCAAAGGGACCCCAAGGTATCCCACACCCCTGAGCCCACCAGCAGGATGGCCAAAGTGCCAGGAGGCAACAGCACGACCCACCTTCAGAGAGAAGTTTGGGTTTAGGCTTAATGAAATTGTAATGCTTAATATAGAACAGTTATGAGCTCAGGGCAGAGATATCTGATTTGCAGAGGCATGTCCCATATGGGATGGAGAGCAGCTCTGTGGGGCCCATCTGCCAAAGCCAGGCTGACCTTACACTGATGAGAGAGCAGCTCTTAAAAACACAGCACCCTCATGCCCAGCAACAGTAATTTTTAAAGATGGAATAAAATCTGCACTGGAAGAAGTCTAAAAGACATTTGTGGGGGTTCTGGTTCACCCTTACAGCCTACCCCAGCCTGTTCCCACCATCTCACCACAGTCAGCTCCTCCAGGGTGATGTGCAGTTCTGTGCAACCTGAGCTGGAAGAGAGCAGAGCTGCTCAGAATTTGTGGTCTTTTGTTTCTTGGTTTCCTTTCCTTTCCCCACCCCCCACCCTGCTGTTCTATAGAGAGCTTCCAAGAAAACCCCAGCAGATCAATAATGAACAAGAGTTACTTGAGAAAGCCACTCGGCATACTTGTTTAAATAACCTCTCTTACTCCTCAATTGCCTTGTTTTTCTCAGGGTTGTCATAGAGAGGAAGATATTGATGAGTTAGTGGTGTGTGAGGGAGCATGGCTGAGGGTGAAGTCATTTACTCTGTTCTAGAAAGCATTTATTTTTGACCTGTTTCTCCAGTGTTGTAGCTACAGTGTCTCTCTGTTCCTTCGTGTCAGTTTGGTCGCTGGGAAGAGCATCCTGCAGTAGAGGCAGTGCACAGACATGGTTAATGCTGCACTGCCTGGGACTAGAGGAGTGTCTGTCATGTTTAATACATCTTGAGAAAGCAGACACCTCGTGGCAGGGAAGTCAATAGGTTGTTTAGTTATACTGAGCTTCTAGAAGGCAAAACCTCATTTTCACCTCTCTAAAGAAAGGAAAGGTCTTGGGTATCAGTGCATTAGATCTTAAGAATGTCCCATCAAAACACAGGCTGCTGTAAAGGTTGTTACCTTTTAAGAGAAGTGTCTTACTGAAATCAGCAAGGTCTCTGCTCTCTCTCTCTCATATAAGAAAGGCAATGAATGAAAGCAGGCAGTAGATTCTTAGACTGCTTTCCCCAGAAATAACCCAAAACTTTTCTTCCTGGTGCATTGCAGCCTTGTTTGCACTTAACTAGAAAACTGGAGAAGAAGAGCTAAAAGGTGAATGATGCCAGGCCAGGCTGTCTCTGAGTTTCAACCATCAAAAGGCTTCTTCAGTAACAGGAGCACTATGAAAAGTTCAAGTCAGCAGGTATGATGTGGATCAAGAGTAACCTACAAACTGCAGCCCTTCTGGAAGCTACACTTGCTATTGAAGACTTTCCTCTGGATATTTTTTCCTGCCCTTGCTGAAACACACAGTTGTATTTCCAACCCACACAACACACCTGTTCTCTTCAGGTGTGTCTAACAATTCCTCCATTCACACTGGAAGGCAGCACTGCCAGTAGAAGAGTTTTGACTGTAGCAGTAAATTAACTAAACATCCTAATTAACTGATTCACCCTTTTATTGTCTCACATCTCTACTATCACTGGGCCTGCTGTGCTATAACAATGCTTTAAAATTCTAACTTGTTTTGTCTCTCTTGGGTTTTGAATACCCTTGCATTCCCATTCACAGCTTCAAATAGGAATACTCATGCAAAAACAAATAAACATGCATCTTGCAGACTCCTTCACCCTCTTCCGAACACAGCCCCCAAAAGGTGGCTGCCCTACTTGTTTCTAAATCTTTAACACAAGCAATGACCACATATAAATAAACAGAGCTACAGTAATACCAGGTGGCTAATTCCAGTGATGGCAATAACAGAGCAGGGAAAGGAGAGAGAGAAAAAGGAACCAGCACAAATATTTTCTGAAAGACAATCCTAAACGTTATTAACCTGATTCTCCTCTGCCATCAAAACTACACCAAGGGATCTCTGGTTCAATGAAATTCAGATCATGAAAGGTAACAAAATCCTTTCTGTTAACAAGCCCATAAACTAATGGCACTTGAAAAACTCAGCACACCAGGCTTTATGACCCACAGTGAAACAGATTAGAAGTAATGCAAGGGCAAACAGAGTCCCTTCAAACCTCATCTTCAGCTCCAAAGAATGTTCCTGTGCTGAGCAGGTTTTGGATGCAGTTCAGCACCCTTTTCTGCATCTCCAGAGATATTTGTGGGTCAGCAACATGTTTCCACAATATTGGAAAAAAGTAAAATAAATCAAACACCTTTTTTGTTCAGATGTTATTTCAGCAAAGGCTGGGTTATGTTCTGACTTCATCCAGAAATTAGATGTTTCTCAAGCTGCTCTCCTTCTTTCCAGAGGCATTTGGAAGTTGTGTGGGTGTTAGCACTGATTTCAGTGGGGAATTAGTACATGTCCTGAATGGAGAAGATATGGTTTGAATACACCCAAGGCTTGCATGAAAAGGTCTCCAGGATTTCAGGTAAAAGCTTTCCTAATTAATCTAAGGGGAAGGGTAGCATTCACCATCCTCCAAGGGCTGCCACAACATCCTTGTATCAATCATTCATATCGTCAGCTCAGCCATCCCTTTCTTCCTGCATGAAGCGAGGGTTTGAAATACAAGAAGTTTAATTCTAGAAATCATCTCTGAGAGAAAAGCAAGATGAAGGTCCACTCCATTCCAAGCATTTCTTAGCCTTCTGGATTTCTGTTTGCTGAATTTCTGTGTTTGTCTGCTGGCAGCACTCTGAGGTCCCCTGTTCACTTTGCACATGCCATCCTGCAGCCTTTTGGGGCACGGTCGCTCTTCACTGCCTTCCTAAGTCCATCTGAGAATAAGATTTCCATCCCCCTTGCTCTCCCACCTCTCTGCAGAAATTTTTCTAACTTGTTGTAAAATGAGACCATTTTTACTCTTTCTGGCCATTTCCTAAAGGTGAAAATGGGACCTCTGCTGAGCTATAGCATCCCAGGCTCCAGGCTTTTAATGAAAACCTCAAATTCCTTTGTTTAAGGCCAGCAAAGTGACTAATGGACTAAACAGCCTGAGAGATGGAGGAATGGCTCTGCAGAAAAGCACTGTGGCAACCAGCAAGGTCCCTGTGCTGAGCTAATGTTCACGACAGCCAGCCAGCCCCATGGACCTCAGGCAAATCCCCTGAGCTGCACTTTGTTCTCAAGCAGCTCTTTCATATGTACAAGGCCAGTAAGAACACCATATTTCTACAGCTGCCCTTAACCTTCATGGATTTTCACCCTTAAAAGAAGGATTCCTCTATGGAGAACTCTGCATTCTGAAAAATACAGGCTAAAGCTACACAGCCTGTGCTCAAAGGCAGTGGGACATGAGCAACCTCAGCCCCTGAATACAGTGCTCCCAGTCTGAGGGTGAGTCCAGCTCAAGCATCACAATAGCAGCATCTTCCCTTCCTGCTGGGAGGGCCGGAGAGGGAACATGAAAATTTGCAGAAGACCACACACAAGGCCAATCTTAAAACCAATGCTGGCCTCAAGCTAACAGGAAAAATGCACCATTAGCTTTGATTTCTAAATACATTAGTTATTCTCTCAAAGGCTGGATCAATGGAAAAAAGAAACTGACTGATGGATAAACCTTTACTTGCTTAGAAGCAGGATTTATGCTCTCACTGCCTGGCAAGAGCATGGCCTGCTGCTGGGTGACTGTGTGCTCTTGCAACTCCCTTACAGCAGCTGTGTCTGCTCCCACATCCCAGGTGACCACATGTACCAAAAAGATTTTACTGGTGGAGTCTGGATTGGCAAGAGGCACCTGTGAAAAATTCCAGGTCTGTGTGCACTTGTGTTTCAAAATAGAACATAACACTGAATTTCAGAATTTCCACAGAAGTGTAATGTTAAGCAGAAAATACTGCTTGAAGGCAGTAAAAACATTTCATTTTGATAAAATTCCAAATACTCTCATTTATTTTATATGCTGAAAGAATTCAAGCTACAGTTTCCCAAAGAAAACTCTAAATACTCCAATTCCAACAAGACACTGCAAGGTCATCAGCTTTTGTTTGAATGAAATGCCACTAAAATGGAGATATTCACACAAGAAGTAATAATTTGGGGGAAATGACATTTTTTATTCACAGGGAATATTCTGACTGGTTGTATTTAGCAGTTTGGTTTTGCACTTTGCCTGCACAGCCTAAAGGCGTTTGTGTGGAAGGACAATTGCCACCTCAAGAAGGAGCTGAGACTGAAGCTCCTCTTTGTGCTGCTGAATTTTGGCTCATAAAACTAAGGGAGGTCTTGACGTACAACCTCTTTCAATCAGGCTGAAAAGATTAGTAATTTTTTCCTTCTATCCCTCATTTATCAGCCTCCATCTGGTCACCTTTAGTGTGGATCACAGGCACTCCTGTTGTCAAAGATGCAGAGCACTTGTCTTGGTTCCAGCTCGTGCAATGTCAGGGACTGGAGGTTCTGCTGCAGCTCATGGATAACAGCATCACTTGGGAATGTGCCAAGCGCTTTCCTTCTGCCCTGCACAGCAGCAGCCCTACACCAGGTGCCTGTATTTACTGAGCTCCATGTGCATCTCTCCCTGCTACTTGCATGACATAAAGTGTCCTTTGCCATGCAGGAAACAGGGAACCCGTTTGGGAGCAGTGAATGGGGAGGATGTTGAATGTCATTACCTGACACTTGCCACATGAGCCAGGATCCATCCCTACCGACCTGAGAGACAGGCAGCAGGATGTACAGATGGAAGAGATGTGGATTGGAGGGTGGCTGCCTCTTCCAGAACAACCCCTTTCTCTTGTTTTGGAGACCTCTGTGGATATGCAGTGAGAAGAGAGTATAGTCCTGGCTGCTCACAAGCTGCAAACAGCTTTTTGCAGACAGGCAATTCCTGGTCTTGCAAGGCACAAACCCACAGCCCTGCCTGTATTTATCACAGGAGTGATGGAAAACCAGAAGTAAGGGATAAATACTTAACTTTGCCTTGCCATGAACAACATTGGATCTCTCTCTCTTCCTTGACTGCCTGAACAATGCTCTTCAAATAAAGTTTGTGGTTTAGAAGTTCACAATTCTAATGATGTGCTTCATCCTTCCAATAATCTCTACTCCTCACCACCAGATTGCTCTTTCCATGATCCTCACTTCAGGACACACACAACCCAGGGCATGGTCTGGTAGCAAGCACAGGGAACACCAGAACACAAAACTAAAACAAGTTCTTCCAAGCTTTACCAGCTACTCCCCTCCATTCAGCCCAACTCAGGAGCACGATAAAGAGCACCAGAGGCTTCAGAAGCTGAGCAAAATCGGTGCAGAAGTAGGACCCTCAGCTAAGCACATTGATAGGAACACCACAACCTTCTCAGCTTAGAGCTCCCCAGACATCATCACCAATCTCTGCCTCATACCCAGCTCGGGCTCAGAATGGCCTTGGGAAGGCTTCCAGCATCACACCCTCCCTAGGATGGGTACCATAACATCAAGACTTACCCAAGGTCCCAGGATGGCAAGAAAGAGATGGATCAGAAAGGGCTGAAGGATGCAATAAACTGATGCCATTGATGTGACCCATCTTTCAGTCCTTTGTAATTAAGGCAGGGCTCACAGCACAGCCACACACAGCCCTGTTGCTAATTAGGGAGGGCTGAGCACTGACACGTTAACCTCCTAGTCTCAAAACATTAACTTTACCAGGTGTAATATCTTCCAGGTGACATAAAGGTTAATAATCTGCATCCACAACAGAATTCAGCTCAGTAAATACCCAATTAGCCCGTTTCTGTCAGATGGAGTAGCAAAAATACAAGGTCTAGGATAGCTGAAGGGAGGTCCTGAAATGCTGGGTGTGATGTGTGCTGGTGTGCTCACCCACTGTGGGGGACAGAAGGGACCTGCCAGGAAGGGCCAGTGGAGAAAGCAGGAGTGATGCCTTCAGAGGGAGCCTGTGCAGGCTTCAACACCAGCAGTAGCTGGGCTGAGGGAAAACAATAAAGTGAAATAAATAAAGGATTCTTTGCTGTCAACATTTAACACATTTTTTTCCAGCCTTCCTTCCTCACTCCTGAACTGTTCTCCAAAGTTTCTGCTGTTAGAAAGTGAATTCAAAGCAATATGGTTGGATTCAACCTGTTTGCAATAAAATGTTTGCGTTTTTTTCTGACTTTTAATCTTTGTTTTGCTCTCTGCCTTCCAGAAGAGGGAATTAGAACAGGGAAATATAAAAAATTGGAACAAACAAGGAATAACTGAATATTCAACTCAGTTGGAATGTAATTGCCTTGTTTAGCATCACTTTGTAGAAGCTCAGGAGAAAACTACTCTTTTCATACAACAGATTTGAAACATTTAAAAATAATGGGTCAAAAAGGTGCTTACTTCTACACAGCAGCTAGAATAAGTGGAAGTGAATAGCACTGAATTCTCAGGAATGTGGTCTGGTCCCACAGCACGGGTGTGTTGATGGAGATGGAGAAGCCCCTACAGCTGCAGGGGCTCAGAGTGCTTTGCAGGGCTCAGCTACTTCACTGAGCTGTTGCTATTTCAGCCAGAAGCTCATTTTCCCTTTTTCCCTCCACAGCTGAACTGACACAAAGAGTGTCAGACACATTTGTCACCACGGAGACATCCAGCACTTTCCCTAACTGCTCAGCTCATGTTCCCTCTGAGCTTCTCATTTTACTGACTTCCAGGTGTTCAAGTTCCTCCATTTTGCAAACATCTAGGATGTCCTCATTCTCCCTTTGCTTTCTCCATTAACTAAACTTCCTCTTGCTCTTTCCCAAAAATTTGTCACAACCACTCCTTCACCAGGACCTCTCCTCTGAAGGCTCTGCAGCAGAACATGTCATTTCTAGCAAACTTTCAACCTCAACACTGAACCTCCAACCCGAACTATCAACCCTACTTTTACTGAAACTGAAAACTTTCACAGACAGCTGGAGTATGACCCCAGCCAGCCAACCTGGGAGAACCAAAGACATCATCCAGTGAGACAGGAGAAGAATGAAAATAGTGTTTTTAATATCATTTACAGCAAACTTACAGTATGTATTTCACATCACATTATTTCTAAACTGCTCATCTGGAAAATATAAGCTGCAAAAATACAGAACACAGTACTCAAAATATATCGAGCATGTGGTTTCTCTTTCCTTTTTTTTTTTTTTCCCTTTTTTTTTTTTTTCTAAATCAATTGTACAGTGAAACAATTCCTTTCCAAACCAGGCTTCAGTTTGTTTTGGAAGTGCTGCTAAACACCTGCAAAATCACCAGCAGTCAAAACAGCACACTTCAAAGACCTTTTTGAGGACCACTTTTCGTTGGGCAGAGAAATCCACAGCCCAAGGGCTCACCCAGGTCCCACACACGCTGCTACAGACCATCTGTGGGAGATGTCCTGGGCAGCAAGAACCTCCTTCACAACCAACCACCCCCAAATGCTGCTCTGCCCAGGCAACTGTGAAGGACAGCAATGGTATGAGGGACAAACATCACAGCCTGGTCTGGTACAGGCAGGTAGACACTCCTCCAGAGTTGTGGACCCTGCAGAGAGCTCTGCAGGGAAGTTTTGAGTCATAGGTGTGACAAACTGCATGCAGTGGTCTTGTTCTCCAACAAGACAATCAATTGTGGAAGCACCCTCTGTGCACTGATGGAAGATTATATCCACACACCAGCTGCAAACACTTGTCAGAGAAGTCCTGAGCTTCTGAAGCCTGGAGAAACTCCCACCACCAACCTGGTTAAGGGATGCATCAGGATTTGGGGGGGCACATGGCAGACCTGCCTCAGGGAAATGCATTACTTTTTTATTACACCATGGAGAAACAGAATGATGGTGAAGGGAGTGGGTTAAGGAACAAACTAAGTTCCTAATATGCTTATTAGCCAAAAAACCAAGCTCCTCAATCTCTGCCAAAGACACAGAGGAGCCAGCTGGTTAAGAACAGAACTTCTTTCCCAATCTGCTTTGAATTTTAAGCTCTCAAGTTTGCTCAGCTTTAGCTACCATTAAGGGATTTCAGGGGTGGAGGATAAGCAGGTTACACAGGCAGGGCATAGGCTGCTGGTCAACCTCTGCAGCAGGAAAACAAAGCAAAGAGAAATCAGCCAAACTGAAACTTTGCTTTCCCTCCACCGTGAATGAAGCACGGTCAGGGACTGGCTGGCAGCAGTCCCTTCTGCTCACAAACCACTTCACATCATAAGCTGCTCTCCTCTTTCCTATTTAAGCTGCCCCCACTCCCTCCCTTCCAGCTGGTTTTCAGATGGTGCTCGGGTCTCATCTATACAGGGCAAAAGGAATTTTAAAACAGTCTTACTGCAAACATTCCCCATCTAACGCCATTTATGCATTGCCAGCTCACATGACTCCAAACGTCCCCGTGCCTGGAATGTGATATAAGTACATACAGCAGGGAAAAAAAACATTTCTGCAGACTGCATTTGACTTGTATCAAAATCCTAATGAACACCACATTTATTGTACTTTATTTACATGGTAGTCACGTATAATATAATACAATACAGCGTTCCATTTGCAGTGGTAGGCACTATGGGTTTTAAAAGGTCACAGCTCTTCCCCTGCTCCATCGCCACCCCTCCTCCCTACAGACCTGGTACCGAAGTGAACTGAGAGCTCCCTGTTGTGCGGTCCCAGCGCTGCTCCAGCTTCCCACTGAACCTGCTCTGAGACAGCTCCTTCCCAAAAGTAGGTGAGGGAGGCTGCTCTCATGTGTTAACATGGAGACTCCCAATCCCTGGCGGTCCCAGACCACTGGCAGCCCTTAGCATCTGTCAGGGGCAGTCGTGCACAGCCTCCTCACTGTGCTTTGCACCAAAAACATTGTGAAGGCAACGTGGGGCTGTAGACAAGTTACAGCCCCCTGAGCACAGCGAACAGGCCACCTGCTCTCACAGGGCACTGTTTGGGAGGACTTCAGGGAAACGGCTGCAAGTCTTCAAGAGGGATAACCGTCCTGCTGTCATCAGGCAGGAAGCGTCGTGGGCGAAGAACAGGGGTCGTTTCTTCCCTTCAAGTTCACAGTTAAAGAGTTGTGAGGCACCAAAAACATAGCACTGAGATGCAGTTTGCATTGAGGGGTAAATGCACTGGTATTTGTGCGACGCCGTACTGCAAAAGAAAAGGGGTTTCAAGGGCCAGGATGTATTTGGCAGGGAAAGATGCCTTTTGCTGTCCCACCAATGGGCAATTCAGTCGGGAAGAACTAAGATGTTAGGCCATATGCAACTCTCTTGATTCCCGAGAGGTTTTTGCTTCTGATCCAAGCGCTGTGCAAACATCGCAAATAAAATTTACACCACCTGCTTCACCTTAATACCAATTTGGTTTCGTCTGGGTTCGTACCCTTCTAGTGTTTGCTCTCAGTAATTACTCAAATGAATGTGTTAACTGGTAGGAACACTATGAAAGGCTGAGAATTTCAAGCATCTGTGAGAGAATATTACTGGAGAGTGGATTGTGAGTTGGAAGCCAGCACTTTGGCTGTCCTGGAGCAAGTGTGTGTCCAGTGGCACTCTGCCCACTGGCTCTGAGCAAGGACCCTCCTACTCAATTCCTAATCACATGCTTTTGAACTAAGTATTTGTACTGATGAGAAAACTCCACACTAGGGAACTCAGGGAGCAATTATATCCCCTGTGATTTCTATGTCCAGCCAGAAGAAATCAATGTGTATGAATTACAAGAAAGCTCTTCCAACCCCTCCAGACCACAGATGATATGCAGAAATGGCCTTGCAAATACACTTGGAAGCATTTTCTTGGTTTTCTCAGCAATTCATAAGAAAGAAATACAAGGGAAAATTCATTTATGAAGTTGTTATACATTATTTGCTGAGTTGGAGTTGACAAGTTTTTTATTGCTTTCTGCCATTTGCAGACTCCAACTTTGTGTAGAACAAGCCCAGCACTACAAACTGTCAGGGTATGGCTAATATTTTTCTTGCTAGGATGGGACAGCCTTCTCTGCCACACTTAATCTGAATAAAGCAGGGGAAACATTCCAACCTCATTGTATCTCAAAGATCCCATCCCTGGGCTCACTCCATCAAACAAACAGAGACTGAAGGAAGGTTTTGACAAGCAAAACAGCACAAACACTACAAACATCCTACGGTCCTACTCTTGCAGCCATCTAAATGGATTTCTCTGTCCACATGGCTTCTCCTGAATTCCCTGTGTCCTTTTGGGACCAAGGGATGCTCAGAGCCATGCTGTGGCAAGACTGAAGTTGAAAGAAAAGCTGCCCATATCATACTCTGCCACAGAAAACACCAGTATTGCTTCTGAGCAGGCAGAGCTTTCTGCTGCTCCACTGGATTCAGGGAATAGACAATGGCCAAAGCTTTTACTTGGCATGACTAGTTAATAAAGAAGTACCTCATGTCTAGCAACTGCTGAAAGGCCATTTTTCAGCAAAGCAATTGTAATAAGACTCAGATTGGCTAGGAATGTCAATGGAATGATAAAAAACATAATTTGCAGCCTAAGAGAAACAGATTTGGTGTATATAAGCAGAACAAACTATAATATTTTGAGCATATGTAACACTAAGTGAGACCTGCTGGCATCACAGGCAAATGTAAATGCCACTCAGTAACTCTGAATACTTGTATTGACTTGGTGTAGCCAAGCTGTGCTTTGTCATCAGGGGGGAAGGGAAAACTATGGCTGGAGAAAGGGAGCTGGTGGTCAGTTTGAGAGAAATGCCCACAAACTATGGATCTGGGGGAGGAAGGGCTACCCAGGAGCACAGAAGTGTGGATAATCCTTTCAGGGACACTAAAGGGCTCAGTTACAATGTTCCTTTCCTCCTCAGATTGATCTCAATCATCAGATATCTGTGGCTGAACCTGGCTCACACCAAAGGCTCCCATCAATATGATTGTCCATATTAATTAACTGCTGCTTGTGTTCCCACCACTTTCATCTTGGCTGTCTGTTTCCTGGAGTTGCCTCCAACAAAACAGGTGAGTCACAGCAGCAGCATGGGATGTTGGGAGAGATGAACTCAGATTTAGGTCAGAACTCCTAATGCAGATGGGAGCAGGTCAGTATTATTGCTTATATACAGGGGTGCTCTGCCCTATGCACAGAAAGCCTGTGCATGTATTAATCAGATCTAGAGAGAGAACAACAGACCTGCTTCTGTCTGCAAACACAGTTCACAGGAAATTAGGGGGATAGATGAGTGTGGCTGTGTCTAAAGTTAGAACAGGACTAAGGCTGGAAACCCTTGTGAATAAAGAGACAAAGCTGTTATCACATTTGTCCAGTGAAGCATTTGCATGTGTGTTTTATACTGAACAATTTCCCCCCATCACCTGCCAAGAATAAAATGAACATCACACCAAGAAGGTCCAAGTCTTAAGAAAAAAACAAGCCCAACACACCAAGCTGTGACAAACTCACATGGCAGTAACAGCCGTGGCTGGCTCAGGGGCTAAAACCTCAGTGCTGGTAGCCTTAAGGTTGTCTTGGGTTGGCTGTGGAGTGAAACTGCTGGTTGTTGCCTTTCTGTGCCCCAGGACCTCATTTACTGAGAAAAAAATGTGTCTGAGACACCAAGGTGAACCATAAGTACATTGCCTCCAACAGCAATGTGATAACATAAAACTCTGATGGGGATAGGAGGGACTCCAAACCACTTCCATTCCCTTAATTTTAATTTTTTTTTTTTCCAAGGAAAAAGAAGTCAATGCATCTCAGCCATTTGGAAATACTCCAATCGCTTTCCAAATGTCTGTAGACCATCAGTTCAATTCAGAAGCATTTTGAAGTATAGCTAACTCAGCTAATGGAAGCTAATTCCTCTCTGCATCTTTCCCTTCTCACCTTCTGAGCAAGGTGAGACCCAATCAAGATTAAAAGTAGCAGCACCGAGGAGTTCAGTGCATCTCACCGGGGTGTGGCAGTGGGAGGTCCCTGTTAGCTGAATTCCCAAGGAATGGAAGGCTTGTGATATTCAAGTGATAATTCAAGTTGATGGCCTTTTAGGGCCCACTCTACATCCAAGATGTGCTGGGCAAAGTCAGAAAAATGGATGATTTCTATATGTATAAAAAGAAGGTTCTGTAAATGCACCACCTTTTTAGCAAGGATGAAAAGAAACCCCTTCTAGTGTCATCTGCACCAATTTTAGATTGGGGTCCCCTTCTGATTTCACCAGGGCTATGCCAAGGTGGGATCTGTGCAAGGGAAAGGAAACCCCAACCTGAAGTCATGCAAGGCCACTGGGCAATCCCAGAGAGACTGCTGAATCTCAAGTAATTTATTTTTTCAAACATCCCATTCCTTAGCAGACAGCCATGCAGGGAACACAGTGCTTGGAAATGTCAAAGTAACATTTCTGCTGAGACTGAGGGCTCAATAAACCCCTGAATTTCAATGCCCCTGAATATGGGGGAAAAAATTCCACCATTCCATTCTAACTCCATCCTTGCTCTTAAGCCTCCTGCATGGTTAAGGCAGTTGAGGGATGGAAGCGAAGTGCTGACAGGCAAAGGCCCATATTGCAATTTGGGAAGCAGGAGGATGTGTGACACTCTTCATTTGCTATTCTATCACAAAAACTGGGTCACAGGCAAAGCTGGTTTGTGGGTTTGAAATCAGAAAAACCCCAAAATGCCTGCTGGGATGGATGAAGGTTTTAGTCTGTGTATTTTCTTTAAACTAAAGCTCTCTTCTTAAATCTGCACCAAAGCACTGACAGCAAAGGGCTTCATGATACAGGCATTGGATACAACCTTGGAAAAAAAAAGTGGGATGTGGAGAAAGCTATCAAAAGTTGCATTATCAAAAGAAATAAAATAACAATCGTGCAGGAATTTCACGTTACAGCTTAAAAATAATGTAAGTAACCCCGTTCAGCTGTGTCTCTCATACTAAGAGATGAGATCAAATGAAAAAAAAAATAAACAAAAATAAAATGAAAACGTTTTGTGTGCCCTGGAATCCTGTTTCTATAACTCCAGTCAAGGGGGACTTTTGACTGTACCAACAAAACACAGCTTGTGAACACTGGGAGTTTGTTTTGCATCATGTCAGCATGCTATTCTCCTTCACCTTGAACTTTCAGAGGGGAAAACCATGAAATTGTGAAAGGGGTTATGGAATTTTAAGCAATCAGGCTTTTAGAAAGGTTCTATTCTGTGACATTTGTGTTCGAGTCAGAATGTGTGTGTATAGTATAAAATTATGAGCTAACATTTGAAAAGACAGCAGTCTAAGTAATAAATCTGCAGAATGAAGAGAACTGTACAGAATGATTTCAAAGGCTTATACTTGACAATTATATATATTCTATGAGACAGTTATGCACCCTGTGCCTCTTGTAAATTCACTGTTTTATGGATGCAGTATCTCTATTTTAGCAGACCAAATCTAAACCAATCTAATGGTCTAAAAAGCATCATTTACCACCCAGTGTAACAATGGCACTGCATTGCTTAATAACGTGGGTTTTTTTCCTTAAACTCCTTCATCAATCAAGTGATTCTTAACATGGCTGAAACCCAAGAATCAAATATCTGCAGTTACAATATTTGTTGAATATTTGGCACAGTGGAGTTTATTTGATACACCCTTTTTTCTGCCCTTACTGTTGCTGAACATATAATGCTGCGCATAAATTACAAAGACACGTGTAAAGTCAGTCAAGTGGAAGCAGTTTGATATCCCACACCCATGTTGCAATGCCTAGATAAGAGTAAAGTCTGCTAAAAAGGTGTTGAACATGAGTGGCAAGTTATCAACCCTCTGTAATTGTGCCAACTCGGGGGTGTCCACCGCCAGCAATGGACAAGGACCTGGAGAAGATCAGCCACTCCACCAGCTGCGTGAAAGTGACATCCAGCATTTGACTCAACATGCCAGGTTACTTCTCTAAACACTCTCAAGTTCACAACAGCTTCGAAATTCAAACAAAAAAAGGAGCTTTTTATTATGATGCTAACCCTTAAAACCCTTCCGACATTTAGTCCACTGGAAATCGGTCTGGTTCCTGGGGAAAAATTCATCAAAACACCACCAATTTGTACTGCTTCCCAGCAGGAATGTTTTGGAAAACAAAAAGATGCATACAAAATAAGCCTGACCCCCACTCTTCCTGCAATCAGATGAAAGCTCCCCCATGATTTTCGTACGTTTAGGTAAGACTGCATTGCAAGAACAAAGCTGCATCTGCCCCTGTATGGATGCTTCCTGGGGCGCTGAATGAAAGTCTGAGTTGCTCAGTGCTGGCCAGCCTCTGCTCCCATAACCCAGCCTTCCAGAGGAACACTATTTCCACATCTAAGGGCAAAATGTGGCATCCAGGAGAGATTATTCCATCTTCCTCACATGGCTTCCACTGAAGTCAGTGGAATTTCTTGGGTGAAAAATAAAATAGCAATTGTGAGGGTTGAAGGATTAAGGTCAGTATTCCTCTCATCTTGTACACACACACACACACACACACACACACACACACACACACACACTTACTTTAAAGAAAACATCCACCACACAATTTCTAGATTGCAAATTATATATATATATCTTTAAAAACTGGAGAGAACATAAACAGCCTCTCCACATATATATGTATTCACTGAGTCACATAGAATATGAAAAAACTATATTATGTAAATCATCATATTATCTATAATTCTCCAACTGACAATTGTTTTTATAGAGACACAGTGCATTCGTTCTCTTTTTTAAAAACATATTATGTGTCTTCATTGGCTTGGTAGCATATTAGAATGAAGGCGTATGGATAAAAAACGCAGAGGATTAAACAAACCCCTTGAGTCACATTACGTTTGGGTGAATTAAACAGGATCCTTCCCCAAACTAGCATAAATAAATCCTCCCTATGGAAAAGTGTCAGCGATTTAAGGGTTAACATAGATTTGAAAATAATTTTAGAAAACATCTTATTAGAGGACTACACAGATAAGTATTTGGAACTCATCCCCCTTTAAAAATGACAGCACGTTTGGCAAGTGTGAGCAAATGTCTTGAACTCTACTGGGTTTGAGATCTGAGCACAGCTATTCACAGACAGCCACAGAGCTGCAATCTGCGAATAAGCCTGGGCTGGAAGGACTTGGATACCCCTGACAGCATTGCTCGCCACCGGGAAGGTTTCCAGCAGCTTTCAAGGTATTTATTGTGGACTCGTGGCTGGTGACAGAGTGTGACTGGTGGAATGACTCCAGCACCGCTCCCTCTTTGCCACTGCAGAGCACAGCAGGTTTGAGCAGCAGCACCCAGACTGGCCAACCCTTCAGCCCACGCTGTGGGGCTCCACACATCCCCAGGACCCCGTTTGCAACCGCAAACACCTATCACCACCATCACCTCACTTTCTCTACGCCTCATGCCCCAGCCTGTCCGTGTGCCGAGCTCTCTGATGAACTGCTGCAGATGGACTCCTTGGGAGCTCGTCCTGTCATCAAAGGGGCTGGTACCCAGCCATAATGGCTCCCTGCTTTCTCCATCACCCTGCAGGATGTCACAAGTGATCCCACTGGAAGATGCTGTTCTCAAGAATCCTGGCTGGGTCTGACTTTGAGAAAAAGACAAAAGTTTCCTGTGTTGCCGTTGTTGTTTTGCAGTTGTGAATCTTCATTCGTGCTCTCTCCTTGTTTTTATCAAAAAGGACCCTTGTATTATTAATATAGTTCACCCCTCCACAGTCACTATAAAACAGACTCCATGTTTTCACACCACTCATGATCTTCAAGGTTATAGATAAATTTTGTCCTATGTGGTTGATTTTGGGGCACCGAGTCCCGCCCCAGATTGTCTAGGGTGAGAGTAGAGGCAAAAAACTCACTAGTGCTGAGACCACCTTCGTGGTTCTTGATGTATCTTTTATAGTTTTTCCTCAAGCACTGCCAGGTGGTTGTATATAAGATGAATGCAAAAGACTTCAGGGCTATAGCAATACTAACATACAGGTATCTATAGACCACGTTGTCGTACAGTGCGCAGGCTCCTTGCTCGCCGCAGAACGTGCTCCAAAACAGACACGTGGAGTCGATTCCAGCCCCAAAGATCAGCGGAGGTGGGATAAAACCTGTCAAAATAAGAGAGACAAATTATGCTTTTATGATCCTTATGATAAAGAGAGAGGACGTGACTGCAGTGAATGGAAAGAGGGCACTTCATCAAGGTTAATGGTCCCAGCTGCAGCCTGTGATTCTAATTTTTAAAGTTCTAAATCAACCTAAACCAAGTCCGTGAACAAGTTTTTAGCTTGGTCTATGGAAGAATTCCTGCTGATATCAACATGCAGCAAGGATTTTACTCAAGTTTAAGTGGCTTTTATTAAGCTTCTCATTTGCCTAATGAGATTGAGTGGAGGGGTAAATGAAAGAGGAGGAGGACAGCCTTGCAACTTGCTCTCTGTTTAGATACCAGCAATTTTGTACTTTAGGGTGTTCACCTGAAGGATGTCACAGCTCTCTGGTTCAGAGCTTGAAATCAGCTGGGACACAGAGATCCCAGTTTTGGGCCTTTCCCTGACACAGGAAAAGGTTTTCTCTGGATCTAAGGAAAAGAAAAAGGGGCCTCTAAAAGATGTCCAAGATGCAATCTGCAGCTTCAGAAAGCCATTAAATGAAATATCACAGCAGGATTCTCCCACAGCCACTGCATCTAACTACGAGTGAGTGTTTCTCAATCATGGCTTGCAGCAGAGCTGCAATCTTAAAGCAAAGCAATCACTCCAATCTCATTTAGCTAATAAAGACAATGTTTTTCTTCTCTACTTTTCCCCATCCTACAGGGACATTGCAGCAGGCCCCCATTTCACATTACCCTGATGGTGATTAGGACATCCACGTTCCAGCTCTGCACTTCCCAGCCAGCACACGTGCACCAGGAGTGCTGCACTCAGAAGAAAATGTGAACATTCTACATAATGTAAGCATTTCTCTTCCTTTTGCTGTATTTAAGGGGGGAGGCTGGAATCAGATAAACCCTGAAAAAACCCTGATTGATAAAGTCACTGCTGTGGGTTAAGACAGCAAGCAAAAGAGAGCAACATATCTACTGAAATCCAACAGCAGGTAGGCACAACACACACCTGATGGTATCACTGCATCCGGAGGTGATGCCTGAGACTCTATAAATACATGTGAAAACAGACACAAGAACTGCAGTTTTTAGACAGCAAAGTGTTTAATCTTGGATCCAGGTTCATCATTAACCTGGATTTCCAGGCTTAAAAAAGATACCTTCCTTCAGCTTGTCACGAGCAAGGTAGTGACATTCATGACATGTATCCTAAGACTACAAATAAATTGGTTGTCTTCCCTGTTCCCTGTGGTAACTAAGATCTCTTTATTTTATTTTGTTGATGACTAGAGCTCTGCACATTTTGTTTCATCTTCCTTCTACGTTAATAAATGTAGGAATTAAGAAAGGCTATATGGGCGTTTGGTACTCATTTTAACCAGTCATTAATAGCACAAATGTAGTAAATAAAACCAGATGATATGAAAGCAAGACAATCTGTTTGTTAGAAACACTGGTGTCTAAATATCATATCTAAAAACCTGGTTATGTTCTGGAAAAAATGTCAGTGCCAACTCTCAGTTTGTCATTTCAATAACTGGAAATTCCAGACTGGGCTGGTTCTGCTTCTCAGTTAGAAAGACTCTTTTTTTTGTTGAAACTGTGAACAACCACACACTCAGCCTGGATTTTAAAAATTCAGCTGGCCTCCTGCCACAGTCAAGCAAGAGGCTGTGCTGCTGTTGGCAGTTTGTATGCCCACTGCTGCTGGATGGCACCTCAGGGGGTAACATCCAGATGTGGCAGCGAGGAGCCACATGCTTTCTGGAATAAGAGAAAATCAGATTTGGATCATAATTTTGAGGTGTGAGCCCCTGCTTGTTAACATGCTGAGAGATGTGGATACCAAATTTTGGAGATGTACAGGCTGAACTTCAGAGAGAGCTACCATCTCCATCTGCTGGCTTCAGCTGGCTTGCCTGCTTTCCACAATCATTTGGCCTGGAAATTGCTCCTCTTAAGACTTGAGGAAGGACCTGATTTCACTGAATGCCAAAGCTGCTCCCATGTGAATGCAGGCATGGATGTGGATATGGAAAGCTTTTAGCAAACAGTGTTTCAGGTTGTTTTTAGCAGAGGAGACTTACAGGAATGACTTGGTGCCAAGACCCCCTGAGACAAAGGAGCTGAGGGGCTTCACTGCAGATTGGAAACCTCTTCTGAGAAAGAAAGACTGTGGGGCTTTGTCATGCTAGAAGAAGAGGCAAAGAACACGAGCTTGTAGGAAAAATCAAAGGAAGTGCCCTGGTAAGCAGAGGCTTTGCTAGGATGTACAGTGAGCACCATCCAGAAAGGATCTTACAGGTCTGAAACTCTTTGCCATTCCAGACAATTCCATTCCAAACCTTTGACTCCCATGGCATTGCTTTACTCTCTTCTCTGAGAAATTGCAGAAACACTGTTATATGAAGACACTGTTATGCTGCCCTCTCACAGCAGAATTTCTATGAAATAGGATAATACATGCAGGAGGATACTGGGAGAATTCAGTCATGTTTCATGTTATTACAGTGAATATTAAAGAGAGTCAATCATGTTTTACCTCTTACTGCAAAGTGTTGCAAAAATTTCTGATATATATATTTCTCTGCAGAAACTGTAGGGCTGCATAAAAAAGCTGCTTCTGTCTTATTGAAATCTATTAGCTACGATTGCACCTTCGGGTCTCATACCTCCTGTATTTAATACTCTCCTTTGGTTCAAGAAGCAGCTATTATCACTGTCTTCTTAAGTCAAAGCTTAAAGGTGAACTGAAAAGCTTTTAAAATAAATCAGTGAAGCTATTCTCAAACCTCTGGTTGTTAAGGGCACAATTTGAATACCCTTGCTCATATCGAAGAGTACCTTCTCTTCATTTTCTGTGTGTTCTAAGCTACATGGCTGATCTGCTTCAGGATGTATTGTCTTATTTCATGGGAATCTCTTAGTGACAGAGCAACATATAAAGATTTGAGTTTAAATTCTTACTATGGCTTCTTTACTGTTACGAAAAAAAGAAATCTGTTCAACTTAAGCATACATGTCTGAGCCTGGTTTTAGAGGAATTCAGGATGCTGGTATCTCAGGAGGCATCTCTCTTTTGAAAGGAAAGAAGAAAAAAGAATAATCTCTCCTCTTAAGTACTTTTTCCTCTGGAAACAACAGCCCACAGCCATCTTCCTCCCACACTTGCCTGCTGACACTCCACATTCAGCCAGTCAGAGCTGAAGACAGGTCAAAACCCACAAGCAGAACCAGCAGCTGAAGAAAATGCTGCGTTTGCAAGGCTTGAACCAGAGCTGACCCAAGTTATCCCAGAAGCTTCCCTTTGAGTTATCTGAGGTCTGGGTAAGTTTATTTGATGGAGTTTTTTTGTATGACTGCAGCTACTTCATCAGAAACAATGAAAATATAATTGGCTTTACTGTAAATTGGTCTGGGAGCACCATTTCCCCTTCAACTAATGGGGAATAAGGTGTTAAAAAATAAGAAAATAAATGTGGTCACTTATTCAAAGCAGTGTGTAGTACTGGTGAATTTTAGGTCCTGTTCTTCCCAGTATCTTGCTGTAGCCTTAGTGATACCACTTTATCCATTCCTTTGGGACTGGAGGACCCCCACAGGGAAGGTGCTGCTGTGCCCTGCTAAAAAAATGTGAATTCTACTCCCACAACATACAGAAACCCTGGGCATGAGATGGTCCCACACAATGAGGGATCAGAGGATTTTGTCCTGAATCATTGAGATTAATGAGCTGAAACAGCAGAGCTTTAAAATAGGAGCCATCTCTTCCAAGGGGGGAAAAAAAACTCCACCCAGAAACAAACAGCAGGCAAACAACAGCCTGGTGTGTTCCTTTTAATTCATACATGAGAAGCACATACTGGTCCAGAGGAGCAGCCATATGCATTTTAATGGGATTTTAACCCACAGGAGGATACAAGGACTCAGCCTGTCTCATTTTTTTTGTTTCCTTTCTGAGAGACCCGAAGGAAGGGACAAAACCACCATGTAACACAGGTCCTGTCCCTCAAAGGAGGATGAAAATACATACCCCTCTACTTCAGCAATATGCAATACAGCAGTAATTTTGCAAGCTGCTGACATGTTAATAACAGCTATAGAAGAGAAACTGTTTGTGTGGGACCATGGGAGAAACACTCATTTCTCATGCAACACTGCATTTTCTTCCATTAGCACAATACAAATGGCAAGAAAAGTGCCTTCAGGAGCCTCCATATGATATCCTTCACGGAGAGGGCTTGGACCCCAGTGTGTCAGACCACACTGACGACAACCACAGCACTGCATGGAGTAGAAATCAACTTCTGCATGTTAAAAATAGAGTTTCCCATGAGGGAGGAATGGATGGGAGAGGAGGATATCCAGTTTTTGTACGTACCCAGCAACCGGAGCAGCAGGAAAAGCACCCCCAAAGCGTAAGACTTGAGTTCGGGGCTCACGGTTCTGCAGGGAGGAGGGAGGGAGAGAGTGAAATCAATTCCTGTTGTTCTGCTTTGATTAACACACCCTGTGGCCATTCTGTGCTGTCAGCTAGGATGCCACCACCACCTTCTCAAAAAGTCATTAACGGGGTTTTTCTTCTGCCTTCGCCTGAACTGCCTACAGCCCCAAAAGTAATTGCATAGGTGATAGGTTCAGGAATTAGCTAAGTCATTAATAACAACAGCTAATCTTGTGGCTGGATGGGGAAAAATGAAATTCCCATCCCATTAAATCATTGTTTACAAGCTCCCCATCATGTTTTCAAGGCTCCAGATGTTAAAAATTGGAGGGAGAGAAAACTTTTGGTTCTGAAACTCCCCAGACTACTGTGAACAAGAGAGGGAAGGGAGGATGGCGGACCAAAAGGTTCAGTCAGCCTGTTAATTCCAGCCTTCCAGTGAGGAAGTGCTCAGGACTAGTTTTCATGGGTGTGAGTTTAGCATGTTATTTTTTTTTATTCTGGGAAGATAATGTTTGCATTGTCTTTTGATACAAACACAACCCACTATTGCATTAGTGTTATCCTTCAAAGGTGTTTTAAAAAACATTCACAGCTTTCTAATTCACTCAGCTCAAGGATGCTACTGGCATCATCCTCTTGGGGTAGGCTCAGCAAAGCCTTTGGAACTTTAGAAACCATTAATTTGCTCTTGAATCTTATAATAGCATTTTATTTCCCACAGAATATAAAGGCTGGGAAAGCAGGACAGCAATCCCCATGGGAATATATTCATCACACATGGGAACTTCAAAGGTCTAAGCTGCCTCTTCCATTAGCTCCTCCTAGAGGTCTGCAGGCAGCACTGCTCGTGGCATTCATGGTGGCAGGGGTGATCCTCTCTATAAATACACTGGAGGGATATCAGATAAAACAGTTACAACTAGCAAGAGCTTTTAAGGTAGGAGAAGACCCTTCTGATCACCTGCCCTCCTTTCACACCTTCACAGGCCACCCTAACACCATACCATGACTCCTGCATGAAGCCTGTGACCTCTGTATGAATTTCAGCAGTTTTCAGGCAGACCCCCAAGCTCTATATAAAGCCTTTATGCCAGGAAATATCTGACCTTAGAAAAATGTTCCAGTGGTTAATGGCTTGGCTCAAATAGGATTCTACAGTTGTGTGGGAAATGCAGGAAATGGAGTATTAAAAGTTTATTTTATGGAAAAAATAAATTACCATGTGAAATATTCACAGTGGGTTTTTAATTTGTGCTGGTTTCCTTCCATCCACTTTTCTGCATTTAATACCAAAGTCAAACCCTATACTTTAAGGTGGACTAAGAGGTGCCACCTGGAGACATCTTTTCTCACTGACTACAGCACTGAAAAAAATGACTTGCCTAGACAAGATATTTAATTTGTAGGTGCTGAGTTCATTTTTAAAGAACCAGAGGAGCTGCCAATGCCACTTGTTCTGTCCTGGACACCAGGGACACAAATGTACACCAAACTTTCTTTAGGCAATGCAAGATGGCAGTCACAAGAGCGAGAATCACAAGAGAGCACAAAATGGTATATGGCTAAGAGCTCTTCCCCGTACATTTTGGTACCTATCAGTGATTCTGAGTGAAGTTACTAATCTGGATGTGTGAATTGTTTATTTCCTGCAGCTGTGAATGGAATATGTTTAATATTCCCTTCGCTTTTCTTATTCCCTTGCATTCTTCTTAATAGCTGGTGCTGGGCTTATCTCTTTTGAAGGCAACACTAAGATGTCTCCATGCAGGATCCTAAAGGTGCTGGCAGCTTCCTTGAACAAAGAACCCTTCAAACTTCAAATTACTTTTCTTACAATATTTATCATGAGAAATTTGATTTCCTTTTAGCTACCAGAGATGCAAAGGGAGAAACGAACTAGTAGGTGGAATATCTCATTTTGTATCCTGCAGGGAGACATGCCCTCACAGAGCTGTTCTGTCCAAAATCCACTCAAGAGTGTGTTTCTAATACAGACCTTATTGATTGAATTTTATTGGAATTTTCCAGGCAGCAGAATGGATCTGCTATTTATGCCTCTGGTTATTACTCTCAATAAGTGACAGCCTGGACAGCTAAGTAATTCTGGATAAATGTGGGCTTAGATATATATGTATATCATAAGGTGAAGTGTTCCATGTGTCTGGAAATAACACAAGGTCAGTTATTTGAGTAAGCTACTTCTGCCCACCTATTTACATTGGTTTAACTCGAGACATGTCCTTCAGACTTCCAAGTTCTTTATGTACTTGGACTTGGTCCAGGGTGAGAGAAGTTAAAACTCCAGCCAGGTGGGTATTGACCAAAACTAGCTTTTGCCACAGCTTTTCATTTTTCTGTGGTTTCTATGGACTCCAGGCTATATCTAAAGGTATCTCACTAAGCTGAGAACACAGGGTGGTAATTCTGCTCCTCTCCTGATGGAGCTATAACTACTTTACTACCTGGACTGGAAACTGCACATGTGTATTTCCCTTCCCATGTTAATCCCAGCCTTGGTAAGAACAAGCCTTGCTGCTGTTCTTCAGAGCATCCCTGCAAGGGATTCTGTATGCAGGCCCCGTTCCACCTCGCTCCCACATTACCAAACTCCAGCAACTCCTGTTTTCTCTCCAGCAGGTCTGTACTGCAGGCCCTGAACTCAGTGGGGCCATGCCATGGATAAAGCAGGTGCTGCCAAGCAAAATAGTGGCTCAGAGAGAAAATGGCTTTTGAGCAGAGGCTCATTCCAAGGTCATGGCTCTGGGGACAGTCAGTGCAGTGTAAAAGGCAGAGGTCAGGAGCCATATGGGACCCTCAGCTCCCTGCAGCTCCCAGTGGTTCCCATGGCCCCTCCAGCCCTGCTCCCACCCCCAGAGCAGCCCCCGAGGGATCACCAGCTCCGCTGGCTGTGGTCCCACCTGATGAGGATGATGACTGACGGCGTCTGCGCCATGGCCCCGATCATGCTGCAAACACACATCACGCAGAGGAATGTCAAGAAGGCCTCTTCGCAGCCGGGGCTGGGGCATTTGCCGGGGACAACGGTGGCATTTTCAGCAGGGACCGAGGTGAGGCACGAACAGCCACTGAGGTTCTGCAGAGGAGCACAGGGAGTCAGGAGAAAGGAGAGCTGCGATCCCCACCACTGCCCTCTGTAATGGGGGCTTGTCAACAGCAACTCCTAAACCTCTAATGGTCAATTAAGTAACTCTTAAGTGCTTGTTTGGAGGGGGTTTGGAAGGAATTTCAGGAGCGCCAGCTCTGACGCATGTTACCAGCAATGGAAAGCTGTCCCTTGGCTTGTTTCTTTTCTTCTGCTCCTTTCAAGTCTCTCCTAAAAATGTCACCGCAACAAAATTATTACCATGTTATACCTCTTTGGAGGAGAATAAAGAAACAATCTGTGTCTCTGCGACAAGGAAGATCCCCCAATTATGGTTCTAATTACTTTCTTATTTACTTCCGTCCTCTTGGCTGTTGCAATTAAACTGAAGTACATTAAATGCAGGTAAATCTGCAGCCCTGTTCTTGGCTGCAGGTTTGGTGCCTGCTTCCAGCACCCTGAATCCTGGGAAGGAGCCACCCATGATGAGTGCTGTGGCTCACTGAAGGCTGAACTACCACAGCTTGGCACCACAGATGCTGCTGGACTTTAAAGCACTCCAGGGCTAATAAATGACATCTGGTTCAGAGGGATTTGTGTTGAGCTAAGAGCTGAAGTCAAGCGAGATAAACTTTATCAATATGTGATCAGAAGGAGGGTGGAATGACTGCATTTTGCTTTGATCTCACCAGCAAGTGCAGCATGTGAAAAGAAGCTTTGTTTGCCAGTCACAGATTTAAGGATTTACTATTTTTTCTTATTTTCTGACTCGCCCTCCTGAATTTCTGAGTGGGGGATGTCAGTGCAATTAAGGAGCACAATACCACCAAGAAATCCCTTAACGAATACAGAATGAAACAGTCATAAATGATTCATGGCTTGTCCTCATCAGCCCGCTGGGCTTGCAGGTCAAATGCTTGTATAAGGAGTAACGCCATAAAATAAAACATATTGGAAACCAGATAAATCTCCTCCCCTTTCCCTCTACCATGTCTGAGCAGAAATTCCTTTGCTTTTCTGCAAAGGGGTCCCCTTAGGACCATACAAAAGCACACTTACTGGTTCACTGCCTCCAAAGATAAGGATCGGCAGGGATACTACTCCAACCTTTCTGACACCAATCCCTTTCTTCTGCATAGGAGTCAAATGCTTTTCTTCCATCTAAGTGCACAGAGGGCAAGGGAGACCGTGGTGCAGAACTCCAGGAGAGCTGGAGCAGACATGCAGTGCCTTTCCGGCCGGCAAGCAATAATGTTATGTTAATTAACATAACAAATTCCCGTGCTGTGAGTTAGAAGCTGACACCTGAAGGCTCCGGAATGGTGACAATTAGCACCACTGAGGTGGTGCTTGCACGGACAACAGGAATTCGCAGTTCCTGGCTCTTACTGCGGTGCTTTGCTAGCCACCAGCCTGGACACAGCCCTGTCGATCAAAACCCATCTAAGTCTAGAAAAGTATACAGCTGCACTGAAAAATCCTGGGACAAAATTCCCCTCACAGCAAACATGCAGAACTGGGTGCTTGTTTCCCATGGGTTTTCATCAAGAGACAGAAAGTATCTGTTTCTGGCAATAGTGGGGCAGATTCTTCTCTCATTAGTGTGAGTTTTTCATAAACCACAAGGCAGATCCCCACCTGCATTGCCTGAAAATTTGTCCCTTAATCTGCTTTTTTGACCATTCTGCATCAAGGTGCTGGCCTGAAGCAGTGCCAGTAGTTTGCACCAACTACATCTGCTTGCTTAGCACTGCACCTCATTCTTACCTGGGAGATCTTTGATCTTTTATTACTGACACACCATACAACTCACAGACATCAAACAAGGAAACATCAAAGACAGAGTTATAACTTCGTCCTGTGGAGAGGCAACTTTTTGCTACCTGTGCCAAAAGTGCTACAGATCCCCTTGTCTGCAACCCCACTGCATACAACCACATATTATCACAACCCTCTGCTGCCCAGCAGCTTGCACACCCAGATTTCTGTGTGCCTACACAGATGCAGAGCTTACACCTTTAACAGCATCCTGAGTCTGGCATGATTATCTGTCCAAATTACATGTTTTTAATTACTCATTTTTAAGCCCTGGCTCTGACAGAGAAGGGACAGGCTGGTACTTCAATCAAAGCTGTGAGATGCCAGCACAGTAATGCCAGTCTGGAATTCTCATGTCTCCAACCAAAAGGCTGAGAGAATCAATGGCATCAAGTAAACAAGATGCACAGTCAATGGCTTCGTATGCAAGGGTTGCTCCCAGAAATGGCTTGAAAGAAAAATTCCTGAGGTCGTCAGAGCTCTGCCTATCAGCCCCAATATTCCTGTGGCTTTCTGGACCTCTGGAACCAGCTCAGGAAGAGAGAAGAAACGAAAAAGAAAAAACTAACCAAGCTACATATCGCTTTTAGAAATTGTTCACAGAGGAAAAGTGGAGCGAGGCAGTCAGAAAACATCCAATGTAGTAAAGTTAAATAAAGCATTCAGAGAATTTTATGTCCCAGTAAAAAGCAACCCTTGGCTCATCACAAGCATATAACATTCACAAGACCCTCTAGACAGGTCATTACCTGGATTATGGGTTTAAAACTTGGTTTGGCAATTTGGCTTTGCCTCAAGGCCATTGCATGGCCAAACTGGTCCATAATTCTTGATAATGCCCTTTCCAGAGGATGCTATTGCTTCACTAATTTGTGTTCAAAACGTTACTGCAAAAAAAACCCACAAAACAAAGCAATGAAAAGAACTCCAGGATGATGATGAAAAGGCAAAACAAGAAGGAATGAATAAGAGAGAGGGTAAGGGAGAGTGAGTTTTTTGCTGAGATGTTTTCTCTTGTAAAGCATAAGGTCAGGCAGCTGCAGACTGAAGGGGCAGAGCTGAATTTTCATTACCATGCTCCTTCCAGAGGAGCCAGAGCTTTGACCTGAACTGCTCAGTGAGGTGGTCACTCTCACACTCCAGCCATGGACCACACCAGCTGTATTCTTGCTAAAGGCTTGGTGAACTGGTGAGATACAATTCTCTGTGTCCAAAACAAGCTGGCTTCTTATTAAAATCATCCTCCTGCCACCCCAGGTGCTGACTTATTGGGAGGAGGAGGAAGAAGAGGGCAGGAGGTAACACCTTCACATATGTCACACACTCATGGAGATTCTTGTGGGGTTGTTGAAAGCACCTTGAAACTGTGGTATTTCAAAGGGATGCTGGAGAGGAAATGGAGGAGAGGTTTAAGTGGGACAAGGTTCCAGGAGATCTGGGCTGTGAGGCTGCACTGCCAGCAGTGAGTGTGCACCTCTGGTCAGTGCCATTTGTGTGTGCTTTGTCTCTTTAGGGCAGGAAAGAAGGCTTGATGTCTCCTCAAAAAGCAAGGATGAAGCCATGGAGGGCAATGTGGCGATTGCTGATGTCCCTACAGCCACAAACAGTCTCTGTGACCAGGCTGACCTCCAACAGACTCCACACAGGCAGTGTGGCAGCAATCACCATGCCTGGCACGGCCCCAGGTATGGAGTAAGGATGCAGGAATCCCACCAGTCTTCACCCACGGGAACAGCAGGCACTCATTTTCAGTATAACCCAGAAGACATTAACATTTCAGCAGCAAAGAATGAAAAAGCTGGCTTTTAAGATATTGTTAAAAATTCCCCACATCTTCTTTATACAGAGATAGTTTGGTCTTTAGGAGTTTTCTAAAGGAAATAAACTCTTAGATATAGAGAACTGAAAAATGCAGAATGCCTTTGGATGAAGTCTCTGCTCCCTTGACAACTGCTCTTGCTGCTGCCTCAGAGCAAAGCAAGGAAAGAGAGAGAAGCGAGAGGAGTGAAAGGAAAGCTTAAACAAGGGCAAATAAAACCAGAATCTGCTTGCAGGTGATTAGGAACCACATTTAGGAAAAGAGCAAGAGGGAAAAGAATAAAAGGACTGGGCAAGGCAACCATGGGCATGTGGAGAAGAGGGGAGTTGAAGAGCTGCAGGACAAGGGAGCAGCTGGTCCCACAGCTTGGGCCAGGAAGCTTTCACAGAGGATCTGGGTTCTGTTACCACACAACCATGCAGATCTCCATGTTCCTTGCTTCCATGCTGAGGACAAAGACGAGAGGAGTAGGAGGAAGAGGATGTGAAATCCCATCCTGCTCCGTGGGTAAACCTGGCAGACTGCTGCCAGAGAGGGTGGGCATTTATGCAACAGAGAGAAAAACGACAAGGGCTCATGCCCACCTGAGGTGTGAGGTCAGCTTTTGGGGGTGTAACCACTGCTGGCTGTAGGTGAGCTACTCTACCAGACACGCACTAACCTCACTCACTTGAGCTCTCAGAATTGTTCCTACAGGTGAGAGGCCCCAAGGAAAGCCCACTCACCGTGCTGCTGCAGCCAGCAAAGCAGGCAGATAAGTATGTGACCCCGTCTGCCCCACAGACTGGAGTGAAGGAATCAGTTTGGCATTCACAGTTGTTATTGCAGGGGGAATATGGGTCCAGAGATGAGGTTGGAGTTGAGCTGTAAGAGAAACAGAAAGAGAAATTAATGGACAGTGTGATGATACTGGCCAGCTGTTCCAATCACTACCTTACAGAGATGGCTTGAGGGGGGGTAGTTAAGGCAGACACATTACAAACAGGCTAGCTGGGTTCCAGCTTTAAGAAATCCAGACTGCAGCCTCTCCTTGGGGACCAAAATGCCATGGCCACTATCCCTCTGCAACAGGGAATCTAATGCAAGTCTTCGGCTGCCTCATTACCCCAACGAGAAGCCCCAGGGAAACCCAAATTGATGATGCAGAGATTGTTCTGTATTTTTCTGTAACACTGTGAGGAGCTGAGAGGCTGAAGTTGTCATCTTCTAAAGAGTTGCCACAGCATACTGAGGAGCACCAGAAAAGAAAATACAGAATAACTCTCTCCAAGTCCTGTGAGTGCTACAGGGTACTGTGGGCCTCATTTCTCTCATTAAAATGGGCCTGGAGCCACAAACAGCCTCTCTTCACCATATCTGTATTTGCAGGCATCTAAAACCTGATTCTACAAATCTCCCCCAGGCCCTTAAATCAATGTACAAAGCAGTGCATATCCCTCACTGCCAGGAGAAACCAGAGGGAGTGATGGACCCAGTGCAGCACAGGTGGCCAAGGGTAAAACTCTGTTGCCAGCTGCAGGTAGACAGCTCTCACAGCAATGAGTGACATGGAAACATCCTGGATTAAGAGCCCTGTACAACACTGCCTTCTATATGCTTGATCTATGGTTGTCTGAGGGCCAGCACTGCCTGTCGAAGACAATAACATGGATTTATGTTGGTAAAGCTCTGTGAGACTTTGAAACTTTCTGGGGACTCACTTGTTTCCATAGGGAACAGTAACCCCTGCCACAGGTCCTGTGTCACATCCCAGGAACAGGAAAGACACGTAGCAAGCTGTGGACACCAGGTTCACCAGCATGGCCATCCTGATGGCTCCCAGAGCAGACAGGCTGAGCTTCTTCACCAAGAGGCCACCCAGGAATATGCCCAGACATGCACATGGGATTGCTGTCATCCCTGCAAGAGGAAAAATCAGTTAGCAAGAGGAATGAGGGAGGCTCAGTGGACTACACTATTACAGGGGTTTACTCTCCAGCAGTGAGATCTGTGCATGAGAAAACCTTATAATGACCAGCTGCTGGAGTAGCACCAACCTGGGGTGGCCCAAAAATAGAGGAATGGATACAAATGGGTATGTTGCCTTGAACAGAAGAATCAGGGTCTTCTTCCAGTTCTCATCCATGTGGGAGGAAAATGCCAAACGTGCTGAAATTGGTCCAACCCAACTTAAGCAGTAGCATCTCTAATGCTTCCTGCAACAGTTGGCAGACTTTTCAAGAATTTTCTGAGGTGTCTAGAGGCTTTGGATCAGCTTTGTTTGGTATAATTCGCAGCAGTCTGATCTTCAGAGACTAGGCAAGAGTTGCATTTGAAAATATGAAGTCTCCCTTAAAGAATCTTCTTAAACTGTAAGATGTTGAATCACTGCCAGAACTGACTCCCTTCCCAGACACACACAGGCATTATCACACTATGTT
The DNA here is from genome assembly GCA_013400415.1 of Scytalopus superciliaris. Taxonomy (NCBI): domain Eukaryota; kingdom Metazoa; phylum Chordata; class Aves; order Passeriformes; family Rhinocryptidae; genus Scytalopus; species Scytalopus superciliaris. The sequence goes on along the minus strand of VXBX01001290.1, from coordinate 116,765 downwards.
TGTTTGGGTTCACTTTTATCCCTTTGCTGCCAGTTATACTCTAGATCTCACCTACTTGGACTAAGCTTAGAAGAGCATCCCAATCCTAGCACTTCTGGACTCCCTTAAGTGCCATGTGCGAAATCTGGTAACTTTGTTCGAACAAGTTGCTGTGAGAAACATGGACATACTGAAGTCTCTTTTCTCACTGCCAGGTCAGAAGCAGGACATGCCCTTGCTCATGGATGATCCACTCTTTGCTGACCACCCAGCTGAACTCATAGGCAGCTCCCACCAAACAGCTTTTTTCCTTCTCCCAGTGGATCAACAGTGAAGTCTCTTTCCTCTGCCAAGCCTTTAATTTTCAGGAAAGATGGAAGAGCCTAACATCTCTGAGACCTCTGGCCTTCTGTCAAATCGCATTAAAATTCATTAGCAAGTTCCTGTGCTGCTGGGGGTGGCAAGGCTGACTGTAGGGGATTGTGTCTTTTGGTAAACCAGGTCAAAACCAGAAGATATCAATGAGTTTAATAAGAAAATACATAACTGTCAGGAGAGCAGCTTGCAAACTCCTTATTTTGATATTAATATCCACCCATTTCCTGATGTCCCAGTTTTTGACAGATCACTGCCAGCTGCCCATCTGGCGAGCTGTGGTTGCAGATCATCCAAGATTGACTTGCAGATATCTTAATTGGGTGCTGCTGAGAGAAGGACTGTCACAAACAAATGACTGGGCCTGCTTGGGAATGAGCAGTAGCAGAAAATAAATGAAGATCATGCCATCAGTGTCCTGATTGGGAACAAATGAACGTGGAGAAATATATACAGGGGAAACCACAGCAGCATGGAATGGTCAGAGAGAAGGGACATTTGAAAGACAACCATGCTGCACTAACTCAGGTACTTGAACTGATGACCACAATCCCATCATTTCCAGGCCAAAGGAAAAGTAGGAGAAACTGGAGAAATGGAGATGGGGTGAAGAACTCTGGGGTACCTGAACCATGAGATAAGCAGTTTGATGGGCTGCTCTGTCACTTGGTGAGCAACCACAGTCATGGGCAACCAAATGGCCCATTTCTGTAGTATTCAAGGCTATTACAGACTTTCATATCCTGGCTGCCCCATACCACTTCCCACACAATGGGCTTCACTACAGGGGAAGTGATAGCAACGGGATGCAGTGGAGAGCACAGTCGAGAAGGAAGGATGCTAGAGGTCTGCTCTGTGCTCTGCAGCCATGGCACAGCTGGATCCCACCCCTCCCACTTATGGACACATTTCTAGATGTCAGACAAGTCGCTTTTTGGGCAGCCTAGCCAGTAAGACTGGCTGCAGTTACCAGCCATGCTGAACACTTTTGAATACGTTTGGATACTGGAGATTTGGTGGCCCCTGTGGTTACTCACCCAGGAGCTGATTGGCAGATGAGGTGGTGAGGTTGAACTGCTGCTCCAAGTACTTTCCCAGGAAGGCGGCGAATCCGGCCACCACCGCGATCTCCATGCAGGCTGCCAGGATGATACAGGTGAAGACGGGATTGGAGAGCAAGTGCTTAGTTACTTTGGGGATCACTAGAAGAGAGGAAAAAGGGAGAGATGTTTTTGTGTAGACTTTACTTGAGGTACTGGAGGTGTCTTCCTGCTCTCCTGAAGAGTAAACTCACTTCAAATCAGGAGTAATTTATTGCCTGCACAGACAAGCTGGTTGAAATGTGGCATCACCAGAACAAAATTAAACACCTGAACAGTGTCATCTAAAGATTCCGGTATCAGAAAGACAAAAAAAGAAGTAATTTGTTGTTATCATAGAATATCCTGAGTTGGAAAGGACTCATAAAGGTCATCCAAGTCCAGCTCCTTGCTCTGCATAGGACAGACCCAAGAAGGCCACCATGTGCCCAAGAGGGAAGAGGAAATGCTGAGCTATTCACTGTGTAGGATGCACACACGTGGCTTCGGTTTCATGATCCCTTGGCTCCCTCGTCCCAAATCATTAGTGTTCGGACCCCTCACTCCTCCAAGCCCGTCTCAATTTCTGATAAGCAAACACAAGTTACCTTACAAAGGGAAATCAGGCTAATGAATCAGATCGTGAATTTTCTACTTCAGCGAACATTTTAATTATTGCCGAGATAACACAGCTTGAAGAGGAGAGGATCCCAGTACAGAAGAGAGCCTTGCTTTGTCTAAATACCTGATGACTAATTTCTCCCTGAATTAAATGTGAAAATCATGAAGTTTGAAAATTACCTTGCTGAAGTGTAGTGAAGCCTCAGTGGACCCCTATTTGCATTTTGAAAATCCATCCCCCACATCCTGTAAGCTGTACCAGGGTCTGGCAGATGACGTTTTTCTGGTGTTTGCTTCTGTTTTCCCTTAGGGTTTTTTTTACACTGGTCTCAACAAGAGAATGCACAGCTCTTTGTCAAGGTTCTGCTTGGGTGCCCTTGGTTTTTTCTTGTGGAGAGGGGAAAAAAGGGTTGTAATTAGGTTTGGTCTAACGTTTTTGGAAGGGGCCACCCCACAGTTTCTGGTCTCTTTATATCACAAATGTTTTTCCAGGTTGTACAAAATTCTTGCTTCCTGAGGATTTGCTGAACATAACGAAGGTGTAAGAGGCATAGTAATTTTTAGTAGAACAGAGGAGAAAAAAGAGAAAAAAAAAAGGAAAAAAATACTGTGTGGGAGGAAGGGGAGTGGGGGAATTCAGACATGGATAAATTTCAGAAGCCACCTGCTGCCTCCTTCAGCTCTTTGGTGGCCACCTACAGAATTTCCCCTTCTTGCCAGGAAAAAGATAGAAAATGCAAAGGTGGACTTGGCAGTGCTGAGCTTGGAAAGCCATATTTAAGGTATTAATGCCTGTTGTGCCTCTGGAGTTCAGTTTGTTCAAGATTAATGGATTCCTCAAGATGTAGCTTTGTGCCAATTCAACTCCAAAGAACAAAGGTCTCCTTCTAACTTTATCCACCAAATAACAGCAATGACAGCCTGCCTTTCGCAGGAGGGAGTTAAAGATCACGGACATTTATTTCTGAAGTTGGCAAGGCTGGTACGCAGCCATCATGCACTACCAAGGTCAAAATCCATCTTGTGTGCTTGGGGTAGACTGAAAATTTTACAGAGTTATTGCATTGTCTCACAGAAGAGAGGAGCCCCTTGTGACTGCCTTGCCCTGCAGTGCTGGGCTACGAGTCACATCACTTCATCACCTAAAGGGGCTACAGGAGAGCTGGAGACTGACTTTTGACAAGGGCATGTAGTGATAGGATAAGGAGTAATGGCTTTAAATTGAAAGCGAGAGGAATTTGATTAGGTATCAGGAAGAAATTCTTTACTGTGAGGGTGATAAGATACTGGAACAGGTTGCCCAGAGAAGCTGTGGATGCTCCTGGAAGTGTTCAAGACCAGGTAGGACAGCATTTTGAACAACGTGGTCTAGTGGAAGGTGTCCCTCCCCATGGTGGAAGGGCTGGAATGAGATGACCTTTAAGGTCTCTTCCAGCCCAAAACATTCTGTGATTCCATGATTCCATGATCATTGCACCTCCTCCCTTTGAGTTTTCTGGGGCAGAGCCTATCTTTCCCTTCATGTTTCACCACTGTCTACTGTAACAGGTCTCTGTACCAGCAGGTGGATGTAACACAAAACCCAGTGCAGAGAGTGCACAGGCAACTCAAGCAATGCCTGGCAGCCTCCACTATATCCTCAGCCAGGACCAGCTCATTCCCTTTCATCTTCTAAGGGAAATGACAGGAGGTTCCCCATAGAAATGAATAAGCTTTTGTTTTGCTACTGTCATTTGTTAAGATCAATCGCTTGACACCTGCTGCTGCCTTATCCGTCTCAGTTCTTGGGGTGAAATACCTCTGGGAAAAAGATTAAAAGTCAGCAGTGAAGTTCAAAAATCTCTCAATAGACTAGAGCGACATACTTTCAGCTGTGTGGCATATGGTGCTGGGTATGGAGGGGGAATGGAAAATGTCTGATGGGGGACAGGGAAGCCCTGGGGAACACATCAGCTAAGGATGGCACTTCTTCACTGGAGTCGATCCCAGCAGAAGTCATGATAAACAATGGAGGTCCATTTGCTAAATGGGAAAAGGGAAGAAAAGGTCTTTTGGAGTCGAAAGAGTCTCAAAAAATCTACGTGAAGAATCCACAAGCTGTGCCAGACAAGGCACAGATAGACCCACCCTCCCACTCTCAGAAGGACTAACTCCTTTAACATCCTTATCCTAATGCACCCGATACGCTCCAGAAATGAAGGCAGAAAGGCAGATCTTATTGCCATGGCAAGATCCACTGAGAAGAACATGACACCTCTTTTCACTGCTGAAGTACTTTAAACCCAATTCTTCAGACCATTCATGTGCAGCGTCGGTCACAGGATCATCCACAGGTTGGAAGGGACCCAGGCACATGTCCCAAAGCTCTCCAACACCCCTACCAACCCCTTGACTTACCACTTTTTAGCACCCAAGCAATAGCTGTGGCCAAGGCATCAAGCATCCTCCCCGTCTCCCACCTGGGGCTGCTGTGGGTGACAGGCCACAGGCTTGACAAACACACACACTTATGTACACCAAGTAGCTTTGATTTGTCACTGCACATCGGGGAGTACCGGGGATAATTGGCAACCTCATTACATGAGGTTTAACTACTCTCCAGAAACGACAAACTATAATCATCACGTTGGTGCTTGAAATGAATTGTTTGGAACATTACAATCACCAAGGCCCCTGTTTCTGGTTGGAGCACCCTACAGAGACATGTTTTCAATTTGCAGTAAAGATGAGGAACACAGAAAGCAAAGTAATAAATTAGAGGGAGGTTTACAGCCCAGTCCACCTAGGACAGTGTGGTGACAGAAAGGCAAAATGTAGCATTGAGCCAAAATACACCTTTCTACTACCAATACCAGCAGCAAGTCTCAGATCTGAATAGAAAACAAAAGGCAAAATCACAAAAAGGATGAAGCACATAGCATAGGCAGCAAGAAATAAATACATTCTGGAAAGAGGTAGCTCCTGTAGTAGAGAAGATTGAGTAAGGCAAGAGGTGCTGAAGATATCTCAGCTGAGTTTAATATGCTGAAGCCCAGGTGGCCCTGGCAAGATTATCATGAAGGATATGAAGGAAAAGGATGGCACCGATGTCAAAAAGCCTTCCTGACAAGATGCAAGCATGTTGCAGCAGTAATATTCTCAATGCTGGAAAGCAGATCCTTCTAGTCCATCAGTCTGCCTCCAGCAACCACTTTTGCTCGACTTCAGAGGGGGACATAAACCTCCCTCACCTGTGACACAGAGGTCATGACAAGGCACAGCATCTTTTCAGAGACAAGCTCTGCCTGACTTCAGCTGCTGCTCAGCTTTGCACGCCTTCAGGTGTGCAGGCTGAAGGCCTTTCTGAATTAACCAAAGGTGCTGACAACAAGGATGCAGCCTGACAGCAATGCCCATGCCCTCATGAAACACAAGCCAAAGGGAACTCAGACACTGATGGGACCTGATGTGTTTTATGATCACCCACCACGCTCTCACCTAAGACCTGGATTTCTCAACAAGCTTTTTAGATGTTGGTAGGGGGACAAGACCCAAATCCAGAAGGGCATTAAAGTCTTGGTACCAGCCAAGACTCACCACTGAATGAAGGTACAGATGGAGCCCTCTCCTAAAAGTTGCCACTATCACTCATTAGACTCACATGTTTAAACTACTCCTGTTACCCATTAATCCCAACTAATTTCAAGATCTCTCACCAAGGACTACAGGCTCTCCATGGCCCAGGCCCTCCCTGCACAGCTGGGAGCTTCTGGCCCAGCACTAAGTGTCTGCTCCCAGAGAGCACTTTTTGGGAGAGCAAGCCTGGATTCAGAGCAGCTTCCTCCCTAGGTATTCAGCAGATTGGAACACAGAGCAGGAAGGAACTGAACAGAAGACAAGACAGCTGTCAGCTGTACATCCCAGCTCTCCTACACTCTTGAAAATGAAGCTGAAGAGAAACCAAAATGTTTCCAAATCTAGGGAATTTGCAGTTTTGAAATGCTTTTAATTCCACAGTGAGTTTTCTTTTAATTCTTTGTGAATGAGCTTCTCTCTCCAAACCTGAAGGATTCCATATCAATTTCAATCCTTTCAGGGTTTTAATATCTCTTGCTAGACAGACAAGCAGACAAGCAGAATGTAACAAATTTCTGGTTTAAATCATTGCAAAACAAAATGCATTTAGAACAGAATGTGTCAGGGGTGTTAAACATCAAGCCAGGGAAGCATTCTGAAATCAAATGTCATCAGAACTGACCGTTCAATTCAGTAGGTATGACATGAAAAAAAAAAGGATTTTAACAAAATATTTCCAAGCATGTCATAGAGCAAGCGGTGGGTTAGAGGCAGCGTGTTAACACTGAGTGAGAGGGCAGATGCTGGACAGACATGAGCAGAGGGCACAGGTGCCCTGACATTGCCAAGCATTGTCTCTGACCCCAAATAGCAGAGAGGTCCCCAAGGCAGACCAGAGGCAGGAAAGCAAAGCTGTGGCCCCCAGGAGAGCAAGAACTGCCACAGTCCATGCCTGAAGTACTTTCCCAGACCACATGAAGAGTCCAGGGCTGAAACCAGGCTGCCAGGTGAGAGCAAAGAGCAATGGCGCATTTATCCATCCTTTCCCAGCTTTTAATCCTTCACTTTCCCATGCTCCCAAGTGGATTTGCTTTGCTTAACTGAAACACTAGTCAGGCAAAGCAGTGCAGCATTCAGATGCCAGTTTAGCAATGGGAAGCAGCTCCCAGGACTGTCCCAAAGCTTTCCTGCCTGAGCTGCCATGCCCCTGTGCAGAGCTGCCGTGGCAGCCCCCCACTGCCTGGGCTGCCTTTGATTGCCTCTTCACCTTGAGCCATTCAAAGGCACCACTTTCCTTTCAAGTTTGAAGCTCCTCTTAAGGATGCTTCTTTCCCTGGCATGAAGATACCCCACAGGAAGAGATGCCATGGCTTCCCCAAAGCTGGGCCCTCCCTCCTGCTTAGACCTTGACAAGAGATGTAAAAGATCGATACTGTGAGTGGGTTCCTTTTATTCTAGTCCTGGATTTTTTTGTGTGCTAAGGCCTAGAGAAAGCCAAGGAATCTCAGCCAGCCCTGCATCTCACTGACTTTCAGCAGATCTTGTAGTGTCTCGAGCATCCTCCCACGTGCCAGCCGTTCCGTGTCGCTGGCTGACAGCCGTGACCTGGCTCGGAGCATGTCCCCAGCTGACACTGCCCCCCTCCCTCTCCTACCATGTCCTCTCTCTTGTGGAAGTCGCTGCAAGGCTTGGAAAAAAATGTAACAAAAAGCAATAAAACTCCTTCAATAGCAAAAAAAGTAGATGCAGTTCAGCCTCTAAGGATGTGCTGCTGATACAAGCAGTGTTGGCACAGTCCCTCCAGAGAAACAACTCTTCCTCCCCACACCTGCCCAAGAGATGGACAAGCCACACCAGACAGACTTACAGCAGGCACATCCCTGCCCAGGACAAGCTACAGAGACAACACTTGCTAAAAATGAGTTCAGTCTCAGCCATACAAGCATCTCCACCCCCAAACGCATGCACAGGTGAATCTTCTGCTGTTGCCCAGAGAACCTGTGGATATCCCATCCCTGGAAGTGTTCAAGGCCAGGTTTGATGGAGCTCTGAGTAACCTGGTCTAGTGAAAGGTGTCCCTGTGCACGGCAGTAGGGTTGGAACTAGATGATCTTTAAGGTCCCTTCCAACTCATGACATTTTAGGACTCTATGATTCTGTTCAGCATCACAAATCCATGTAAAGCCCAAGGCCCATATTAGGACAGAAGACATGCATGAACATAAATATTTTTAACTTCTGTATATAATTAAGAATCCTTTTTATCTTAGGAAAAAGCCTAAAGAGTTTAACTTTCCCCAAAGGAAAATATGTACAATCAACAAACAAATGAAGGATATTTGCTCCCACCACACGGGAATGCATATAGATATTTCATCTGCTGGCAAAATAATATATATCCACAGAAAGATTAAACCATCACCTGAAACACTGCTCATCAGGAATGATGAGGTGTGTTTGCCTTCCCTTGGGGAATGTGTCTGAACATCTCCAGGCAGGCACTTTAGCAACACAACTCTTGACCACATTCCGACTGTGACAATAGTGCCAAGGGACTTGAAAGGAGATGTCAGCTACCAACACCGTGTCATATGTGACAGCCTCAAAGGAATAACTAAAAAGGTCATTCCTTGTCTTATTTGATGTGATATAAATTGTATTTCAAGTCCATCTACAAAGAGACTCCTGGAATACCGACTGATCCGAAATGTGGTTACCTGCAATGAGAAGGCTAACGTGGAAGACTGTGGTGCCACCTGATGTTATCAATACTTGAAGCATATGAATGTGGCAGCTTAATTTCTCTACTTCAATGAGCAACAGATGCTCAATGAACCCCCCCATGGCCTCCCTGTGTGCAAGATGCTCAGCACCATCCTCAAGCTGAACTGCTGCCCCTCCATGCAGCAGGGATATGTCATACTTCCCTTTTCCTGTATGAAAACCTGCAAAAATTTCCAGTGCTCACTCCAAAAGCTCAGTAGCCAGAAGCAGACACTCCGCTGTGTACACAACAAAAGCCACAGAATTATCCAGATGGACGTAACATGAGAAAAGCCCATTCCTCAAAATAGGGACAATCCTTGCAAGAACGATGAAAATATGAAGGAATTGATTTTACTGATAAAGTTTCAAACAATTTAACCTTTACTCTTCTTTTTAATTTTCTCATCAAAATTTCACATATTTGACCTTTCCTTAATGAACAACCACATCAACTATTCAAGGCATTTTTATGTTTAGAAAATACTTTTTCCCCCAAAAAGCCTCTTTTTCCTTCCCACCTGTGCCTCATTCAACTCCCAATTAAGGCAACTGCACAGGGAATAAGTGATTTTGTCCTCATTTATCTAAATGCATCAGGCAGTAACGAAACCTGCTCTGCCACAGCAACAGGGAGTGGGAAGCAGCCACCAGTGCTACAGAACCACCCTCTCAGATGAAGGATTTGCTACTGCAGCCTACAGAAAGGAGATCTGCCCACACTCTCCCAAGAAATGCTGGGTCCTTAGCTGACTTTAATTAGAGTCAGCTCCATCTCCCATCACTGCAGGACAGGATGTGGGGTTTTCTCTCTAATTTGCTAAAACTTATGCTCTGCCCTGCTATACTGCTGCTGTTCTGGGCTGATATCTACCTCTTCCCCATCCCAGTTTAAGAGCTGTGGTGATGCCCAGCATTGATACCTGGGACTGCACAAAGCTGCAGCTCAGATGCTGGGAGCTCCCAAATTCTTTTAACTGCCCTTGCTGTCTCACACTCTGTTTTGGGAGGCAGAGGGGAGCAGGACAGTAGATTGGAGAGAAGTTCACAAATTGCTCTGGCAACTGTGTTCCCCTTCAATTTTATATCAACTCTACAAGACTATCATGCATTTCTGAAGCCTTGTATTTAAAAAAAAAAAACCAAACCAAACCTGAAACGCTTTCAAGTGGAACAAAGTCTCTCTTTCAAATGAGGACAATGCCAGAGATAATTAGAAGCTGGGGACTGAAATTTCAGGATAGTAATTTTTTTTGGAATTTTGGGGATCAGAGACCAATTACAGATATGACCAGCTGTTAACCTGTTGCTGATCCTTACAGGAAAGGGGACAGGAGCCAGCGCCTCACCTCGCAGCTGCTGGAAGCAGGTCGTGCTGCTCTCCCCATCCAGCGGGTGCCGCAGGACCCCGTTGCTCGGCTTGGGTCTCTCGTAGTCCCGCTCGGGAAGCATGGCCTGCTCGCTCTCCCCGGCGTGCTCCGGCCGCGGGGGCAGCGACTGCGGGAACCCGAACATCGGCAGGGACGAGAAGAAGAGTAAGGCACCACAGAGCAGGAAGCCTCCCCACCACGCACCGATCCACCGAGGGTCGTCCGGGGTTATGTCCAGCTTACCTGCAAGGGCACACACAAGTCAGTGGCTCGGCCAAGGGGAGGGGGAGGCAACAGGGTGATGATGCCCTAGGCTGCAAGACAGTTGTTGGGGGCTGATGAGGGACACAAGGCACAAGGTGGGGGCCTGCAGTGCACCCCACACCTGTACTGTGTGAGCCACCTGTGCAAAATGACCTCCAATTCCAAGAGATCCTTAGGACAAGCCGCCATTACCTTTTCTATCTGGATGGTACATCCAGCTTCTGCAGCACCCTGTAATTAGAGCTTTTCTCCTGTGTCTTGGGTCCGCCAGCTCTACGAAGCTGCCAGGTACCAGTCATGGTCATGTCCCCTGTGCTGTCACTGATGTTTTGGACATCTCTGTCCCAGCATGTCACCTGTGCACACACAGCTGACACACCTACTGATCTGCACACAGAAGCAGCAGCACAGACAAGTACACTGCACCTCCATCCCAGTCTACCCTTTTTTCCCAGCAGTTCAGTGGTCTCCCAGTTCTGAATTCACAGCCCTTTACAACAAAAGACAGATGGGCTTTCAGGGCACCTGTGACTGTGTGGAGGGTGAAACAATCCTAAATATTGGAAAAGCAAGTCACCCAGTGTTATCAAATGGGCTCAAGAATGTAGAGAAATAATCAGAAAATGAAGAAAAGCAAAGTAAAAGGCGAGAGTATCCTGCAGACCATCACTCAGCAGAGATAAGGCAAAAGAAGGGTCTGGAGTCAGTTTAGGGGAATAAAAATAAACAGCAGGACACAAAAACTGTGTTCCTAACAGCTGCCTCACTGCCACAGCCACAAGGGCGCCCAGTGCCAGAGCTGACTCCTGGGGGAGACCCAGGGCCGCGTGGCTGGAATAACAAACTCCTCTGTTCATGATGTCTGTCTGGTTACTGCCACTCTGAAAAATCTGTCTCAAGTGAGGCAATCAAGTTGTCTCTCAAGCACAGACAGAAGGAAACTCTTTTCTCCTTAGGGAAAACAGCACATAGCTCTCAAATACAGATAAAGTTTGAAAAATAGTATTGTGGAGGGACTGGAGTCTTCTGCTATTATTTTCTCCTGCCTGAAGTGCAATTTTTTCAGAATCTTGGGAACACAACACTGTGAAGAGAATCAAGGTCTTCTTCATATCCTCTTCCTAAAATAGTTCCTGCATGGAGGGCAGTGCAGCAGCACAGCTGGCATCCCACACCTGTCCAAAACAGGGAGCAGGACAAGGCTCAACCCCCCGGTGCTTGGTCTCCTCGTGCCACCTTGAGCTGCCAGGCAGAGCCAGCTGCAACATGGAAACTCCTATACAAAACCAGACAGAGGCCACGTGTGCCCCAGACTTTGCATGACAGCGATGGACCATGGCCAAAGCCAGCTGGATCTGCATCTGGAAAGCACTACAACCTCTCTGCAGGTGTCTGAGCCACAGCCCTTCTGTGTTCTCAGTGATAAACACTCTACTATTCTCCTCTGTGGCTCCACATTTGTCTGGGGCTTTTTGACCTATAAATACAGGGTGATGTCATGTTAAAAATGACCAGAAGACATCAAATTAACTTTTTAGGTAGGCCAGCATCTTGTCTCTGATGGTAAGCAGCTGCAGATTGCCCAGAAAGTCCACAAGAATAAAGCCAGCATATACCTGATATTATTCTTGTGATTTGTAGCTCGGGGGCTTTCTAAGCTAGACTTTGTCATGTTCATTTTTAGTTCTATAAATTTATCCCATTGTTTTTGAATCCACTTGTAAATTTTTAACACTTCATGGTGAGGAGTTCCACAATTTCACCTACTGGAAGATGAAATATTTTCTTCTGTACGTTAATATTTAAGTGTAAGTTATACTTAATAGTCAAATATCTAACAGGGTTCAAGCAAGCTTCTCTCTGTACAGAATCAAACAAAGCCAGGGAATGAAAAGGGCCCAGGTGGTGCTTGAACCAAACTGCAGCCAAAAGTCTCTGCCATCAAAAGAAGACACTTCTTTTTAATTTGATATTATTTAGACTTCTTCAGCTGCCATGTATATGTATACCAAGAAAAGGCAGTAGCACTTTTCCAGATTTTTGTTCTGAGTCCTGCAAGGTTAAAGTCCATCCAAACACATTCTGAGATAACATATTTGCAACATCACAGAGCTGAAATGCACCCTTAAAGAGGACAAGACCCCTGTAAGAAGGGTCTGTAGGATCTGATGGAGCTGTGGAAAAAGCATCTGAATAACTGAGGGCAAAGACAAGCATCAGATTTGCAGTCAGAGGGCTGAGGAAGCAGTGGAGAACTGCCTGTTACATATTGCCCTCTCATGGCAAACAACACATAGTGCAGGTACCAGCAGAGTTTGCAGATTTTTGTCTTAATGAACAAAAAGACAATTTGCAAACAATCTGCTTTAAACCAAGTGCAGTCAAGGTAGCAATAGTTAGCACAGATTCAGGAAAAGGTATTAATGTTGTGGGAGTGAAGCAGGGTCACTGGCAGAAGGTGCTGGGCATGGGTTTTACTGGTGTGCCTGCACCAGAACCTGGATGGTTCCCTCAGGTCCTGGGGTGACAGCTCTCCAGATTTCATCCTGTGCTCTGAACACAGCTCTCCTGGCATGACTATGTGCATGGGCAGCCGTTTGCCCTTCCACAGTGATATTTCATGGTGTCCTCTAAGAGCTGGACTGAAACTCATCTTACAGTAGAAAAGCCCATTGAAGAGAACAATTTTTAATGACTACAAATCTGTTTACCAGAACAGAGCTGAAAACTTCTGAATCCCAGTCATAAAATGTGATAAAAGTGATACATGCAAGAGGAACTCAAGATGGAATGAAAGGCAGTTTCCTGCCTGTGAACATCAATACTTTTGTCCCGCTAGTACAACCTTAGTGTATTTGATTTGAAACCAAACCCATTTCTCCTTACTTGTGTCAATGAAGACAGCATCCACATAGATTTTGGTACAGAAGGAGCCCAAGATAAATCCACAGGCTGGTCCAAATACCAGCATCGTAAACAGGATCCCTACAAGGAGAGAGAAAAGAGAAAATTAGTATCAGATTTTGGTTATTGCAAGTTGTTCTGCTTGTCTCCTGCAAGATGCTGTTATGCTACTGATGCCAAATAGATAGGGATATGTCTCTGTTGAATGCTTCAGGCAAAAGAGCACCCTAAATGTGTTTTGCCTTTCCATATCTCTTCAGGAAAAGAACAGATGGAGGTGTGATAATGCTGAAGGATTTTTATTGAGCTGAGAAGACAGTGTGGATGTAATGCTGTGTTTTGGTTGGCCGGCTGCTCTAAAAGGTGTCTTACTCAAAAGCATGAGATAAAGCAGACCTGCCTTCTCCCCATGGGGAAATATTTGCCTTTGCCACCTCCTGGTAAATTCCTGGTAGGCAGAATTTTCAGTCTTTAAGGCCAGCAAATCTATGAAATGAGCATTGTCACAGCCCACTAGATAAACCCCTTTACAGAAGGACGAGCGCTTTTCCAAATCCATGAAGCCCTTCTCCCCATCATACCCACATGGCAAATATTCCCCACGGTGCAGGGTTCTTCCAGCTCTCACAACTGCTCACTCCCCCTGCAAAACCTGCATGAAATTACCAGCGTAATGCCAGGAGAAGAGCTATTATGAGTAAATTAGTTATTTGTTTCAATACAGTATTTAGAAGCATTTATTCTACTCCCATTTTGGCCTCAAAACAGGAAAATTACAGGCGCACCGCCAGCTCTCAATTATCCAGGGCAGAAAGGCAGGGGGACAAAAGGATAATCCAGAAAAAGTATCAGCAAAAATAAAACAAAACATTTGTAAATTAGACAATAAGAACATATTCGATACCTTCACATTTGGGATAACAACATCAGTAGGAAAACCAACAAAAAGTCTCCAAGGACCCTTGTATATGGCTTTCTGAAGGAAGCAGGGACAAGTCTGAGCAGTGCAGAGCACAGCAAGAACCTGCTTGTTCCCTGAGGCAAGGCAGTGCCAATGGACCCGTGTGCCTGGCAAGGGGGGCAGCTCTTTGGGACCCTCATCAGCGACGTGCCAGCCTGTGCTGGTACCAGTCCTGGTGTCCCTGCACTTCAGAAATGGCCCATAAAGGAGCTGATTTGCATCTGGGTGCTTTGCTCACCCTCCTTTGGAGTACATCCCACATCTCTCTCCATATCTCTCCGGGGGTGCTGCCTGGCATCTCAGTGCATTCATAATGCACTTCATTGCAGCTATCTCAGCCCTCAAGTTCCTTATCTGGAAACTTTCAATTCCCAAGTTCTCTCTTTATGCATTTCTCAGGAGCTGGAGAAATTATCAGAGCTGCAGAATATTCCCAGGAGACCAACAGCCCTGCACAAGGCAAACCGCACCTGCTGGTGATGGCTTAGCCAAGCAGAATAAGCTGGTACGGTGAGAAACAACTGCACTTTCATTTCTAAAATGCAGGGTGCAAACAAATTCCTCCAGGTTGTTGGCACCAGGACCTGGCAGGATTAATAACTAGGTACAAAGCAGTGGTGCCTCCAGCCAGCTGCTCACACAGAAACCCAGTGTGTTAATGCCTTCATGGCTCTTACCTACAGCAGCAAGGCGAGAAAACAAAGGTGTTGGGAGGAAAAAAAGTGGCAGGTTGTATGAGCCACAGTAAGGAGTCACTGCTGTCAGGGCAGCAGCAGGAGCTGCCATCCCCTGCCCTGTCTCAGCCATGATCAAACCTGCAGCAGTGGCCCTGCATGGCAGCTGTGCTGCCAGCTTAAATTAGTCCCCAGGGTGTCTGCCCATGATACCCATGTCACCACTGAATCAACCATCTCCCCTCCTGCAGTCACCTTGTCCTGGGCTGTTGGATTTCTGCTCCATGATCCAGCAGTAAATCGGGGAATTTGTGCTCCTCAAGCAACAGAGCTGCCTAGGAAGCCTGTGCCTTGCTCCCTTGGGTATCTATAAAGCCTCACGTGGGAGATCCCAGTCCTTGGTTACCTGCAGAAACGCTTCATGGAGGGAAGAGACAGGTGGGAAGAGCAGAAAGAAAGGGATTTCTTTTCCCAGCACACTCAGCACCATTTCCCTCCTTCCCAGCCTCCAAGATCAGATTTCCAATGGCATTTTATGAAACATCCCTGTCACATTCTTTTTGGTCACTAGATGGCATTAGTGTTTGCCATTCAGCCCAAGAGTGCCATGTGGAGCAGGCTGGGTGACAAGTGCTGCTGCCCAGACACGTTGGTGTTCCTGGGGTCCTGCAGCCCCTGGGAGACAGCAATGACAGCAGGGCACTGCCATCACCCACGTATTTGCCACATGCACAATCAGGTTGTGCCTTTTCCCTGTCTGCACTGGGAAATCACAGGTTTTAGAACTGTACTAAAACAGTTAAGTTTTAAGTCAGAGTTTAAACAGACTGTATCTAGTAGAGATGGCCACGGCTACTCTCTGATGAATAAGCCAGTAATCAAAGAGCAGGTAATCTTTGCTAGATGAGCATTAATTATAAATGTCTACATAACTATGGCCAAGCACATAAGGACACACTGGGTCTCATATCGGTTGGGGCAGTGAGAAACAGAGTCCACATTTTGGATGAAGAGCCCTTGGACTTCAGGACTCTGGACATTGCTTTGCTCTTACTTCTCTGGCCCAGAAGGTATAAGGGAAAGGAAAGTCCACACAGACCTGAGCACCTCCTCTTTCCCAGATCCAGATCCTCAGCCCAGACCCTGGTACCCAGCAGACAGAGCTGCCTGAGGGTTCACATCTGCAGGGATGGCCCCCCAAGGAAAGACACCGAAGCACCCTGGGCTGTGACAGGTTCCCACAGGCACCAAGGGGGCTGCTGAGCCACTCCCTGATGGGACCTGTGTGTGAGTAAAAGGACTGGGTAGCCATCAGACAGCTAATCTGTGACAGCCACATCCCAGGAGCAGGCAGCTCTGGGCATCACAGGGCAGCTTTAGGTGAGACCTGCACTCCAGAGGCAGCAGGTATTTGTTTTCCTTCCTTTTTTTGGTTTTGTTTAGTTTTAAAGCCCCATTACTGGTTGATGACTTTCTGTGTTTAACAGCTATAGGGAATGGGGAACACACCAGAATTGTCTTGTGGCACCAATGTCTCTTGTCACACAGCTGTGCAGGCAGGAGGACAAGGGCCAGTTCTAGTCCTCTGGGCAACACCTCTGGATGCACCAGTGCTGGATTAAAGAGGGATGGAAGTTTGTCTTGTGATGATCTCCAAACCACAGGCAGAGTTGTCTGACTATATATACACAGGCAAAGACACAGAACTGGAATATATTTCATGGAGCAAAGGGTTAAGACAAAGAACATGGAAAAAGATCATCCTTCACCAAACCACCCCCAAGGAGTATTTCCCCCTTTTCCCAAAGCAGAAGTAAGCAGGGACCTGTGGCTGGAGATCCAGCAGCAGCAGGGAGATGCTTGCACAGGCAGATAGCTCAGGAAAAAAGCAAATGTCAAAAAACCTGTGGCCACTGCACATACAGGTACCAGCACAGGTGACAGATGAATTCTGCCCCTCCTCACACTGTGGTATCACAATATCACCACATCAGAAATGAGCCGTTCTAAGACTTGAGAAATAAGTTGAGTTACGACAATACCACATTTCATATCCTGGTGGCTGCAGGAAAGCATGATTTGCTCTGCAATGTCCTCACTAGAGGGCAATGTGGGATAGAGAATCCACCAAAACACGTATCTAAGATCTTTTAAAAGCTATTAAATTATTATTCACCTCTAGGCTAGCTTACAAAACCCTCTTGTTAATTGTGTTTTTTCTTTTTCTATAGTTTGCCCTAAAATTGAGAAAACAACTGTCTCACCCCATGCCCTTTTTGTTACCTTTTTCTGAGACTCCAACAAAATCCTACTGTTGCAATAATAGTATTTTACACTTTAATTCACAAATCAAGCAGATTGTGGAAAAACAATGGACAGTTCAGGGTCTGTACGGAGCAGGACTATGCTCAAGGATCAACAGAGCATGCTACTGGGCACAAGAAGTAGGCTATTAGTCAGCTGGGATAGTGCCTGTGGTTGAACCTTTATGTGGAATTGAGGACTCAAGGGGCAATTAGGAAAGTTATCATTAGCTTAAGACATCCTTCCTCTTTCCAGAAATTCTGCACAATTGCTAGCCATCCCTGTTATTGGGAAAACACTTTCCACATCACCCAGTTAGTCATGCAATCACCAACCTGCTGATTAGTACACAGGGAGGTCTTATAAAACCTCTTTTCCCAGTCCTGGTGTTGTTGCTGAGGATAAAGATGGGCTAAATTTGTGGCCAGCTTTAATACCACTTGCTCGGTCTATTCCCGTGTTTCCCTCTAACTTTCAGATCAGCCAGATTTGATAGAGCTAGAGGCCACTAATGTCAGGAGCAAACAGACCAAAGATCCAGTCCTGGATCCACCAGTCTCTTGGGAAACTCCAACTGATGCCAATACATCCAGCAATCAGTATAGGTACAGCATTTTGATGGTATTTTTAATCTGAGAGTATTTTTTTAATTCTTAACAAATAATGGCAATTCTTAGAAATAGTACAGAGATGCAAATTAAAACCCAAACCGACTGCCTTAGGACAATTGAAGCATTTTGTTTCAAAGCTCAGAAATAGCTCTTTTCAGTTTGGGTCCTTTTAAAGGGCAATAACATTTCAGTTTGAAAACAGCTAATAATTTTCAGCTTACCTGCTCTATCCTCTTCATCAGTCTCCCTGCCTCCCAATTAGGCAGGAAAAAAAAGGCAGTGAGCCAGGCTGGATGGAGAAATCAGAAATATTTTCCTCTCCATCTTTTCAAATAAAACAATTTGCCAGATCCTACTTTGTCTTGTCAACTAACATTTTCCAGGGGCTGAGGAAAGGACTGGGACAGAGGGAAATATTAGATCTGACATTTTGTGATGAGACTTCATCACTAGTAAGGCCCGAGACTGTTAATGTTGTTTTCCATTAGACCAAAGGGAAGGAGCAGCAGCAAGGTACCACATCTATGGAGATGGTGGCACAGAGATGCTCAGTGAGTCATGCAAAGTGTACAAGAACCGAATTGCAAAGACAGGGATAAAAGACGTCAATATTCCAGTAATACAGAGCTGTAACTTGGTGTTCCAAGTTGCTCTACAGGAGCAACAGGATCCTGAATCATGAGCAAACCTGTGTTGTGCACTGGTTGAAACAGGTGAAGCATCAACTCAATCCCTATAATGAATTAACTGGGGACAGTAACTCCCAGGAGAAACCCTCCTGGCTGGAAATAAGGCATCGAGGGAGATGCAGTAAGGCTTGCCAGTCTCACCAAGGTGCAGTGAGGAGGCACCTCAGGTACAGTTCACTGAGGAATAAGAGCAGGTTCAGTGCACAGTCACGGGCTGAGAAAAAATACGTGAGCAGCTAAAGAATACCAAGTCATTTCACTTCAAATCTCAGCCTTACTGGGGGATGAGAATATGAGGAAAGTTATGTTGGAGAGCTGCCAACATGTGCCAGGCAAAGGTGAGCTGGGTAGGTGAGACAGAAGGAGGAAAAGCAGCATCTCCCACAGCGGCACCGCATGCAGGGCTATCAGAGCGGGAACCATCAGCAGTGAATCACACAGCATTTCCCAACCATGGACAAACCCCTGGTGTTGTAAAGGATCCTGTTTTATTTAGCTGTAGAGATGTCACTGGTATCTCCTGTGTTCCTTTGACCCACGTTGCTCCTGCCTTAGCATTTGCATGAAATTAAAGAGCATAGATTATTCACTGTGCTCCTAAGGATCAGCACACCTCCAGCAAAGCACATGGCCAGAGCAATACCTCTTCCCCCTTGCACCACTCCAAGGGACTGCTTTGGTGGGCAAAAAGCCCATCAGTTTGGAAGATGTGGGAAACTCCAATGCAAAGCTAGTGTTGTCCTTCCATGAAGTAGCTACATCCTCATGGAGGAAGGGGTTGGGGAGCTAAGGATGCCTCTGTCAAGGATGTCAACAACCATCACAAAACACAGGTACTGGGATACATGGAGGAGGACAGAGCACACACACACACTGTCACGGCCCTGGAGGTGCTGCTGTGGACATGGGACAGCATCCCAATGGGAATGTCACCTCTAGCCCCTTGCCTGCTGCAGGAGCAAGCTCTTTGTAAAAGCACAAAGGGAACTGGCTTTGCAAAGCATGAGATAATCTCAAAACCCTGCTTGTCCCACATTTCCTGCTGCGTTGAGGACCAGGCAGGCCAATGTGAAGGGATTACTGGAATATTGTAATTCATGGGCTCTGCAACCTGCCCTTAAAGAGACACCACTCCAGCACAGCCAAAGGCATACTGGTACAGACTGGAGATGCTGTATCCTCCTGCCCACCAGGCACTGGCCCTCAAGGGTTTGGGATAAAAGCTCCCACACTCCCACCCAGTGGGCAGAGCTCGTTGCTTCAGTGGGTTTTCTCTAATTTCTATCAGTTGATGTGACCTCAAAAATGTACAGTAAGGGTAGAGGGAGGCTGTTTCCTAGCCAGATGGCTTCTTCCCATGGCACAATCCACTGGTGGCATCCAGCACTGCCCATCCTCCCTGGCAGACAGCGAACCCATGAGCCAGGGAGGCCTGCATCCCCACTTAGTGGTCTCTCCTTCCCAGTTTCTTCATTTACCCTGGAGAGACACAGTTTTCCCATTTGACTCCTTGTCTACACAACCAGCTGCCCATGCCCACCTCCCTCCCCTGTGGCTCCTGCTCACTCGCACCGCTGTGACCGACTGTAGGAAAGGCGAGTGGGTGGTGGTGTGTGTTGAGTTGTTCTGCTTCCTCAGTGCAGCCACTGAAGCCAAGGGAACGTTCAGACAATCTGGACAGATGTTTCCAGGTGCCTGTAGCTGTCAATTAATGAGGAGCAACTTTGGGGTAATTCACTTTAATGTTCAGTCTTTGTTCTGACAGGAATCAAAGCAGTTCCAGCCCTGTATTGGTATGAGATGAGGTGGGGAGGAGGGAAGAGGCTGGGGGGGGGTTCATCCCATCTGTACAGTAGCACACATATTATTTATTAGTTTTGTCTTCAGGAGCTCAAAACCAGTAGATCCCTCAGACATCTCTTTAGGGTTACTCAAGAGATGCCAAAGACAGGGAAGGATATCCTGGCACTCCCAAGGCAGTGACAGGCTGAATTCCCTGCTCAGCCATCACCTCCCTAAAGACCATTCACTGCATCTTATTACTTTTCCACCTTTAAACAAAAGCTAGTCCCTCCTTGTGAAGTGCTGCAGGATGCACAAATATTCTGCAGTGCTTTAGTAATCAGGGACACAAAACACATTAGAACAAACTGAGCTTTGGTTCTGAGCTCTTCTCATTGATTCCACTGTAACAGCTCATTGCCTGCATCTGTGTGTGGAATACAACACCTGGAGAAAGATCTGACAGTGCTGTCCCAAGACATCGTACTTCTCACTGACACACCTGCAGCTGCTTTTGGCCAGCTCCAGCAAGCAGCAAGCCTGCAAAACAGAAGTGCTGGATTGAATCTGACTTCTCCCATTTCCATGGGACCACTTGTTATGGGAGAGCCATTATGGGATTCAGTATTTGATTACCCCGCCTTCAGACAGTGAAAGAAATTATTACCAAGTTTGAAATCAAGAAGCCTTGAATATCTCCTGTCAGCTTCTTCCCTTCTTCTCTAATCAGACCTTTCCATCAAGATACCAAATCACTTTCTGCACCCTGTAAAATCAGTTCTTGCTTCATGAAGATTTGGGTTTTTAATGCAAACTATTCACCACTGTATGGAAATGGTGCAGAATGACTTATTTACCCCTGTGTTTAATAAGACTTAATGACTGATTCTAAAGCTGGTTGCAAGATTTCATTTACTTATCAAGAGGCAATAAAAAAATGTGCCCATGCTACAGCTAGATCAAGCTTCTAATGTGATTCTTCCAGGGCTGCAGAGAGAGCCCATGGCAGTGCCCTTCCTCCTGACTGCTGGGAAAAACTATTTCACTACTTTGCAGCACAGTTCTTTGTTCTGGCCTATATTTAGCATTCAGATGTTATTCCCTAAAGAGGTTGCTAGGACTTCAAAGCACCTTACACAGAGGTTTCTCCCCAGACTATCAGTGTCCATTTAAATATCGATTTCCATTTGAATTCAGGATTTCTCCAAGGAAATATCTGCTGACTTTGAGATCAAACCTGACTCCTATAAGCGGGTGTTTTGCCTGGTCAACCACCCTACATTTTCAATTATTACCAAGCCTTAAGCTTGTTTTATTAGCAAATCCCTGTCCCCAGCACTATCAAGGCTACATTTGAAAGGATCAATGTTATACCAACAACTGCCATTCCCAGGGGATCCTGATGCACACAGAGAATGTCTGTGGAGAGGCACAAAAAGCGACTGGACTTCTGCATTAGGAGCACAACCTCAGTGTCCAGCCTCGAGTTTCCCATAATGACTAGGTACGCTTGTGGCACCTCAAAACCACACCCTCATTCTGATGAGAACAGAAATAAGGAAAACTCAAGCAAAAAAACCAAACCAAACAACCAATCCCAAACCAAACAAAAACCCAGCCCAGAGCCTTATTTCTGTTGGCCTTTAAGTTCTTGCTCTACTCAGCTGCTGAAATAGGATCACTGAAAAGATGGCACAGAAACAAATCGTGTGATGACAAAAGCTCCGCAACCCTCAAAATTACATTTGCAAGCACAACAAAAACTAGAGCAGCCAATTTGTGAGCTCTGCAAGGTAAACTACGGGGATTCACTCACTGCAGAAGTCTTGGGATTACTTTGGTCCCACCAGTCAAAATGGGAGCAAACTGTTCCCTACTCCAGTTTTCCTCTGTTGCATTCCAGCACCCTTGCAGGCAGTGGAGGGACAGCTTGCTGCATTTCCCTCCTGATGAGAAGCTGGAGAAGAAATTTGCTTATGCTAATCAATCCCTGGCACCAGTCACAGGAGAGCTAATCCACTGGCAATCTCCATCAGTCTCTGCATATTTAACTAAAGCAGCGAACACTCACCGAGGATTATGAACGCAGTGGCATTGTTGTAGCACTGTTTTCCTACTTAAGCTGCAATCACTCTGATGCCCTGTCTCCTAATATTTACACACACTCTACACACAAACAGCCTGCAGAATCACATTGGTGCATGCAAGCATCCTGGTCAGACACTCCCTACAAAAACACACAAACACACACACACACACACACAGAGCAAGTGGTGATTTAATAGAATTCCCTGCACCCAATGTTGTCTCCATCGCCCTCTGCCAAAATGCTCACCTTCACGGTGGTTATTTCTATAAAGCAGCATCCCTGAAGATATACATATGGCTTAATGCTCACAAAATATATGTCTCTTTCTCCAAAGGATTTACAGGTAGTTCAGACATGCATTGCAAAAGACTAGAGACTCAGGCTGGGTTAGGAGAACTCTTGAGAAAAAAGCTTAATGATGCATTTTTCTGTCACTTTCCGCACAAAGCAAACAACTAAAGAAATAAAAATATGCCCAAACATGTGTCCTGCCTAGTTAGGTGTGTCACAAAATGCTGATGCTGAGAGATCTCTGAAATGTAAGGACAAGGCACTTGCTCCACCTACCCTGTTGGCTCACATTCCTGTCCCTGAAATTTGCTTGTTATCGCCTCAGAAGAAGCCAACTCAGTTTCAGAAGTGGGTATGAGCACGTACCTAACTATAGCGTGCAAATGCAGGGCAGGCTATGCACAGCCTGATGCACGAGCCCACGCTGCAGATCCCACACCTTCAACATACGGTGCAAATGCAACAGCCGTAGCTGTGGGCTTGGACCAGCAATTTCCACCTTTCAAGCAATTTTTCTCCATGCTAATTGCCTTGGGAAGCAGCCACCAAAGAGACTTGGGAAGGAAAAAACCCACACTGCTGCAACGCCAAGTACAGTTTTTTGAAGGGCTGAAGTCGCATGCCTTCGAGCTGTGCTCATCTCCTCCCAGCTGCTAAACACAAACACCTGTTTCATCACATCCACGATGCTGTTGTAGCTACACCCAGGCAGATTTCCTTGTGTTGTTTCCCAGGAATTGTGCCAACTGTAGGTTTGTATGGAAATGCACTTTCTGGGCACTTTTCTCTCTGTGCAGGACTACAACTCTCCCCTGAGCTTGCCGACTGATGTCCTGTTTAGCAATGGGTGGTTTTGATCCTACACAGGAATACGTGGATACATTAAATATCTGCACAAAATTCTTCCCACCTCTCTCTCCCCTGCTCAGACAAGCTGTCCATGTCACCTGCAAGCACAACCTGTGTTTGCTCAACAGACATGAGCCTCTTCTGAGGCTCTTCCACACTTTAATCTCCATCACTTGAATTCTGTAACAATCAGCACCTCTCATCCTCCTTACACTCTAAAATACACTAGGAAAAAAGCCCCAACAGACTCATGCAACTGAGAGTACAATGCTCTATCCCCACATATGATCCTTAAGAGCCTGTAACGTGAATTTTGGCATTTGGAGTTTGATGCAACACTTCCTTCCCTTTTATTTCTTCAAGCTGTGTATTGAGTTTGGCACAGACGTAACACATTCCTTTGAAGATAAGGCTGCCAGGACTGCCTCCCTCTCTCTTTAACCTCAGTCTTGGGGGTATTCCTTCCCATCCCACATACCTTACATGAGAACACAGCGAGTTCCGTTTCTAACTGAGGTTTTATGTTATACAGACAGCTTGCTGCTTTTCTAAGCAATGATGAGTCAGGAAGAAAAGTTCAGCTCTGTTTCCTCCCTGCTGGACCTCCTACACGCCTGTCTCGCTGTTTAAAAGGCTCTTCCCTGCAAAATTCCCCACTGCTCCTTCCCACCTTTCACCTGACAGCAGCAGGGGGACACTGCTGCATTTCCAGTCCTTTTAATGCCTCTAGCAGTGCTTGCCATTTCTTCCTTGTGCTGACAGCACCTGGGATTTCAAGACCTTTCCTCTTAGCATCATCCAGAGAAGAGATTTTCCAAGGTTAGAGGACACACACAACAGCCCATAGTTCCTGAAATTCCCTTCTCCTCCCAGCTGATCAAGCTCTTACAAAAACATACATGTGTAGTTCTCCATCCCAAACACAGCACCTGCCACAGAATCTGATTCTGAACAACGGGTGGAAAGTTCATATTCCTGCTGTTCATACATTTCCATGCCAAGCAAAACCTCCCATTGCCCCACAGTCCCAATCACTCCTGCTCCAGTGCTTCCAGCTCAGCTGATGGCTCCCTGGGAACATAAGCAATTCTAATTTACTTTTCTCCTTTACTGAATTTTTTTTCCCAAAAAGTCTGGGAAGAAAAGCTCAAGACAATTAAAGAGTAATGTGAAGAAGAGAGTGTACAAAAAGCAACAGTTGCACAAGAACTCTTTGGGCACCTCTTGCCCTCTCAAAAACCATCAGAAAACTCTCACTTGTAACATGAGCAGTTTTCACATGTTTTGTGAGGTCTCTTCAATTTTCCCTTTGCCTGGCTGCTGCTCAGGTACAGACTATGCTGCAGTGATGGAGGATGACTCACAGGCAATCAGCACTGGGTATGCCCATCCTAAATTTCTGAAGCAAGGAGAGGCCTGGGAATCACCTCATGACGTCAGGCAAGCTGCTGGGAAGCCAGTGCTGATAACAGTTATCTGTGCCAGCCATTTAGGAAAGTGCTGCACTTTCTTCTGCACAATAGATTTAATCTGCTCTGGTAATGGCTGAGCCATCAGGAAAGAAAGGAAATTAAAAACAAAACTCGTGTTGCTCCACTTCCTCACATTGCAAACACCATCAGAAAAACGCATTTGCTCTGGACAATAGTCATTCTTTGCCCTGACCCAAATCTCACTGAGGTTTATGGGAACTCTTGCACTGACCTTAACTGGCTTTGGGTCAAATCTCCCATTTGCTTCTTACAGCGGATGGCCAGACATTTAGTGTGCTGTGACCTGCCAGACTTTTACTAGTGAGCAGCCATGGCCGGTCACTGGCATCTTGCACCTCCTTTCCATCCATCTCCTCCCTTCGAGGTCCCTCACTGGAGGATCTGCAGGGATCGCTGTGGAAAACACGGGGCTGTGGCTCCAGCTGTGCTTTGCTTCATGGCAGTGTTACTTCCCAACAGGCTCTATGCAAACTTCTCACAAGAGAAATTTGGGAAGTCTTAGCACATACTATGTGTGTGTGGGACAGCACTACATTCCCACAAAAGCTTCCAGGGCAGGCAGTGGGGGTGTCCCCGTCTGACAACCACATCCAAATATCCCCCCCAATCACCCCACGTGGGGAAGGGTGAGGGATGCCAGATGCCAGCCTGTTCTGGGGGATGGGGAGACTGGCTGGATGCAGGATAATCCCCCAGTCTAAGATTACTTTCAATATAATTGTTGGCAGTCAGTTGCACTATAAGCACAAACCCTGGAGGCTGGATCCAGAGGACTATGTTCCTGAAAGCATGTTATTCAGCATTTTATCCCTAGTGCACAGCCTTCCCTCCACTTGCCAAAACTACAGACCACGTGGATGTTTTCCTGAGGTTTCTTTCAAAGTCAGAAGCCGTGGGGAGCTGCCAGCCTCTTCAGTGCTGCTTTCATAAGAATATTTTCCCTTGTGCCAAGGAGGACCCTGTCCCTGAAGAGTCTCTTTCTGCCCAGGGGAGAGAACAGCTGCTGTTATCATTATGGGCTTGTCTCCCTTAATTAAGCGTCCACTACCACAGCTGAAAGATGAAACAAAGCTCTTTTCCAGCCCTCCAGGAGAGGGATAGGATGGGGGCTCTGGGAGAAGACAGCAATTCTCCTCCAGTAAACCTGGAATTGCCTTTTAAGTTGGGAAATTAATTAAAAGAACCTGAATATCCCATTTAAAATCAATCATATCAGACTGGCCCAGTTAAGGGTGTTTAATGGGAGGTTGCCCCAGCCTCAGGGAAGCAGCCCTAGTTGGACAAGTGAGATGAGTATAGGATGGCCTCTTGTTCCTGAAACAGGTTGTCCAAAACTGTTCCTATTCCTCCTCCTCCACTACCTTTCAGGAGCCAGTGTGGCTCTGCCCAGTCAGTCTCCTGGACATAAAGATTTTAATGATAAATACCCAATTTCCACTATGTTCAGAGACATCCATCATAATTTGCTGCATTTGATAGGCTTTATATTTTCAAAGGGGTTGGAAGTGCAGGCTTGTTCTGCCTTTTTTTGTTGGTTGGTTTGGTTTAAAAAAAGTTAAATTTAATTTAAAAATTAATATAAGCCTCTTAATTCCCAAATCTTTGGCTTCAAGCTGCTTCTCTTTGTAAGCATCCCTTCATCCTGGTTAGACAAAAGAGGGGCTGCAACCAACAAAGTAACTGCAAATATCTCTGAGTAGTACTCCTAAGAGTCTCTCACTGGCTCCTTCGCATCTCCAGTGTGGTTCTATTAATTAATTCATGGGGACTCTCTCATTTCTCTGACTGTTTATTACCCCATTTCCAGCAATCACCTTCTGGAAGACATTAACCCCTTAAGACTGTATGGGCAACTGCTCAGAAAATTAAACCTGTTTCAGACGACCAAGCTATTCTGGCTGGACCTGAGCTGGATTCAGAGGTTTATAGAACTTGTTAGCACCCATATGGTGCAAGTCCTGCCAGCTGAACTGCCAGTGCTGGCATTTCCAAGCCCAATCCTGCAAAGCAGTCCAATTTAAGATACTCATACTTTTAAAATAATCCAGCTGAAAGAACTGCTACAGAGAGGAACCCTACAAAGTCTGTGACAGGAGGCTGGAAACAGCAATTTCCAAACCAGCAAATATAGCTGCCTCTTTTATCGTCTTTTCACAAGGTTTATCTTCACTGCAAAGTCCTTGTAAGTGGAATTGGTCAGAAAGCCTTTGATGGACCAGTGTGCCACTGGGAAAATGCAGCAGACGAAGTCAGGAGGGTTTATGAGACTAAGGAAGGTTTATGAGACTATGCTTATACTTAGTTTTGGGGAGGAGTTAAAAAAAAAAAAGAAGAGGATGTTGAAAATTCCCCTCCTCAGAATTTCAAAATGGAACAAAGTGTTATTTTTGGGGTTGAAAAAACATTGGCATGCCTTTGTGATAAATTTTCCACATTGCATGGTATACAGCCATATACAAAAGGAAGAGTTAATAAAAACACTGATCTCTCAGACACTTTGCTCTGAAAATACTCTGCGTGGAAAATTTCAAAAATTTGTCCCATTTTCTCCCACTCAGAGGAACCAAGACCCATGCCATGAGAAGCCCAGCCCTCTCAGGAGGCAGAGCCGCCGTGTCCCGCCCCGCTCCGGCGCTGCCAAGCCCTGCGGGACCGCGCTTGGCTGGCCCCCACAAACTGCCACATGTTTCAGCTGGTGTGGCTTTGGACGATGATCTACTTTCATTATTTTTGGCAGAGTTCATCGCATTCTTTTGGACAGTAATTACATTTTCCAGGGCAGGCTTTCTGCCAGAGCTCAAAACGATGACCAACAGGCCCCTTTTTAACCACCTGCTATGATTCCAGCCTTGATTAGTTATTAATGTGCTGTTGAAACCCATTGCAAGAACCACCCTTTCTGGTTATGTTACCAGGCTGGCTTCAGAGAGAGGGAGGCTTGAAAGGAGGCCAGGGACATAACCATAAGCAACAAAGAGAAATTTGGAAGGTCTGAAACCATGGTGTGTGTCTTTGTGAGCACGGACCTGACTTGTCCCCATTGTTCCCACAGTTTTGATATGATATAAGCAACTCGATGCTAATGGTATCTAAAACCAGAAATAAAACTTCTTGTGAAAATCTGAGCTCTTTTTGACCCAACAAATACCAGGCTCCCATTTTCTTCTTCTGCTCTAGCTGTCGCTGGGAAATGAGAGGCTTGAAAGTGCTGGGTTTCTGCAGGTGTATGGGTACCTTCTGACTGCCTCCTCCCAACAAACGCTGGCTTCATGGACTCATTTATCTGAAAGAGAGTAGGTGCCTTAAAATACACTAAATTCTTATGACTGGCATGCATAAGGGTCATGGTGGTCATGGAGAGCAGCAATAGCCCTGTGCTAGCTCCAAAGTAGCAACAGCTTGGTGGCAACTGTTGTCTGTATTTATAGGTATTGTAGATGTTTATTATGTGGCACCACAGAGAGACATCAAAGCACAGTCAGAAGTTCATCTGTGGGCTGGTAGGATGTATCAAGCTTGCCCTAGCAGAACAGGTCATTTGGCCCAAAGAAAACCTGTCATTTCCTTCACTCTAAAATTTCTATCCTCTAATTTTTACCATCTCAAAATTTCCAAAAAAGAAATAATGGTTCAGTGGAAGAGGGGGATCACGCCTTGCATGAAGACAACTCTGTGTTGCTGAAGGTAATTAAGAGGTTCCTGTCACTGCATATCACACACTTCAAGTATTTTCTTCATTAAACCACAGTTAACAGAGGCCTGAGGCAGCAAGAGGCTAAGGGATGTGACCAAGGATATTCCTAGGGTTTTAGGGAATGAGAATTCTAATCCTACACCTCTTTTCTCTAGAACTGGTATCCAGAAATGCCCAGATTCCATATTAGATACTTTACAGTCTGCTCTGACAGACCCATTCTCATAGTCTGTGCAGTCACACATTTAACTATATGTCCTTCTCCTTATAATAATCAAATCTTAATTTTATCTTCACTTATGAAGCCCAGAAACAAGTCAAGGGCTTGGCACACATCACAGGCACAAAGGACACAGACGCCTGGCACCTTCACAAAGCAACAGTCCCAAAGAGAGTAATCACAATTACACTCAACAGGAATTTCTATTCTCTACAGGTACCAAATTTTAAAGGAAACGTGACTGACAACATTGCTGATGTCCTGCACAGAAGCTAAAAACCAACAAACCCCCCCACTTATCCTGATCTACGGTCACTCAAATGGCAGATTTCTTTGTAGACTTGGTCACAAGTATATATTGTCCAGGGTTTATCAAGCTCCCCAAATAACTCTTTCACTCCTTCAAAGCCATCAGGATTTCTCCAGCCAGGTTTTCCATGGCATCCTCCCATCCTCTCAGGCTGCAGCTGCAGGCTGCCAGGGCTGGTTTGCAACTTCCCTCTGAGCAGACCTTAATAAAGCCACCCACAGGATCTTGATAAAAATTAATGTGATACTCTGCCATATGTCACCAAATCTGCATCCTGCAGGGGATACATGAAAATTACAAACTTAGTTTTGTGGTAAAGCATCACCCGATGAAATGACCATCTCGGGGGAACATTCCACCTTTGCTTTCACTCTGTTCATCTTCCAGAGGTTTTTATAAATAAAGCTACAACTGTGTTTATAAGGATCCATAGTAGACACATAGAAGGCACTCGGTATTTATTGTGATAATTTCTGCTTTGCAAAGCAGGCACATGTCTGCCTGAAAACTTTTGTGCTCTGCTTCTGCCACTGTAACCTGAACCGTGGGCAGGAGGAGAGGACTTGGTTTTTCACATTATCCTGGTTTTGCTCCTTCTCTAATGGAGCTGCAATTCTAAAAGCATTTAAAATTAACTATTCTCATTACATTTTTCCCTTACCTGGTCCAATCCATGATTTAATCAGGTTAGCACTCCATGGAGATAAACATCTACACACAGCACAGTTCCTCAGTGCACATGGAGTCACCAGGAGAAGGAGCAGACATCACTTGCAGATTTAGAGGCTTAGGTTGCTCTGTGGAAAGTTTGGCAGAGCAGCTCAGTAAAAAGAAAAGATTTTTCCATCCCTGTGAAAATACTTCCTTTAGTCCAATGTCGAGACAAATCGTCGGCCCTTGTAATTTGTTTTGCCAAAAGAAACATTCCCAAAATGCTTCACTGAAATTACTGAAACATCATGTGTTGATAAAGAGGAGGAAAAACAGCTACCTGGAGTTTGTGTCATCTCATTATTGCATTACATAAAAAAAATCTTTTGCCCCTATCCAAATGACAGAACGCTGACTATCTCCTGTTGAATATTTGGATAAATTTGATTAAAAATATCTCGATTTGAACAAACTGACCTTACAGAAAACCACCACAACCCAGTGGCAGACACAACCCAGCAATCTCTCTGCAAGCTTCACTGTGCAAACTTGATATGCTCTGAGCTCCCAGTGGAAAGGTGCAGGGATCACAAAGGGGGTTTCTGATCTGCAAGTGACCTTTATGAACAACCTTAAAAAAAATGGAGGTTGTAGCATAAAGTTTTAATCATTGCATCACTGGATTTTGGCAAGACTATAAACAAGACTAGCAGGGTGTGTGTTTAAAGGAAATTATCTGGGCATCGAAATCATAGAGTGTATTCATCTCCAGGCAAATATTACACTTTCCCACTTAGGAAAGAAAGTTTTCCTTGACACTGAATGACCATTAACCACATAATACTAATAGGGAATAGCAGATATTCAGAACGATAATTTAGGTATGTGTCACAAAGGACAGTTTGGAAATATGTAATTTTCACAGTCCAAACAGATTAGAATCCATCTAGTTCATTACTTCAGGAAAGTGTATTACTGCTCAGCAGTATCATGGCAAAACCATTGGGTCACATCCACTTTATCACCCTGGTCAGTGTAGGACTGCTCTTCCTGGCTTTTGCAAGGGGGAAATTTTCAGATGTTCATATGTAAAATTTTACTATGCAGAACTGAGCATTCATGCTCATTGTTAATACTGAACTAGTGAACACGTGGAGAAAAAACAGACAGGAGAAAAATGTACTTCATGTTGCCTGTGAAAACCACTATTCCTTTCAACAGCAGGTGCTGTAATACAAAAAAAGGTGCTGACTGACACAGTCTGAAATTCTAAAATCCTTCTGGGGACACACAGATCTATGATGCTGTTTATAAAGGGCTCCTCATCCATCCTGAAGTGACAACACTACACAGGCACTGCTGCAAACAAATCCTGCCTTTTCACTGCTCACCAGCACTGATCCTGCTTTCCACACACTGCTTGGGAAAATGTGCTGCAACCTCCCCACTTAGCCAGGCAGGCAGTGAACAGAGCCCTGTCCCCCAAACCACCACTTTGTGCCATTCCTCCTCCACCACGGCTTGCAGAGAAAGGTGCTTGTGGTCCTGTCACAGCAAGAAAAGATAATGTGGAGGAAAACAGGTCACCTCTCAGTATATGGTGGAGTCGCTCCACAAACCTTTATGGCCCTTTAATACCGGCATTTGAAATAAATCTGGGCTTACAAACAAGTGCTGGAGCTAGAGAGAGGTTTTAATGTGTTTGAAAGGGGGAAAAGGAGCTTGATGAGAGCCATGCTGCATACCACAGATACAACACCTACAGATGTCCTCACTTGCCCCAGAGACTGAAACACCATCCCTT
This sequence comes from Scytalopus superciliaris, assembly GCA_013400415.1. Taxonomy (NCBI): domain Eukaryota; kingdom Metazoa; phylum Chordata; class Aves; order Passeriformes; family Rhinocryptidae; genus Scytalopus; species Scytalopus superciliaris. Next base: position 85,433 of record VXBX01001290.1, on the reverse strand, counting down.
TGCATGGGGAAGTTTTCTTCCCTTTCTCTGTTCTCACAGATTTTGTTATGGGTGATTATGAGATCTTAAAAATCCTTCAAACTGAGCAATCACACTTCTAAACCTCCTGGATGCTCTTGACCCAGCACTTCCAGAAAAAATTCTCAATGAGGACTACATTTTTAATAACCTGCTAAAGGAAGAAAAGGCAACATTACCATCACTAGCCCAGACATCAGAGTATTTCTCCCTCACCTACCTTCAGGGGGCTACATCTCAACTGCTTCCCTTGCCAGGGAAGTATATGCACCACTCCCTGTCTCATCCCAGATTTCATGTGTCTATTCCTGAACTGGAACCAAGCCAAGGGTTCCCAAACTTCTCCCCAGCTCATATGCTGGCTCAGGGTCTGAATTTTATTGCTCAGGAAGCAAATTGGGGGAAAAAAAAGAAAAAAAGAAAAAGCAGCAGGAGCAGTCAGAAAAATCACATTTGTTACTCACTAAAAATCTACCTCTTTCAGTAACAAGTGCTTCTCTCTCCACACAGAGGTTCTCAGACACATCTACATAAGAGGCTTGACTGAGCTTAACTCTCTGGAATATGTGTCACGCCAGACCCAAATCACAGTGCTGTGATGTCACGGCCAGCAGCAGCTCAATTCCCAAGACTTGCTTTTTTTGTACCAAAATAGCAGTTAAGCCTGAACAGGAAGTTCTGAAATATTCATAACGATGGAATTAGAGGTAACACTTAATCCTCATTACTCACTATTGGTATTTAGGCAGCATACTGTCTGGCTCGTGAATAATCCAGAGGCAGAAGGCAAAAGAAGTTAATATATGTGAACAGGGCACTGTCATTTCTGAAAAGTGATTCTGTGCTGCCTGTTGGTCCCGTGTAATCTTTGTGGGCAGAGGGAAGGCAAATTCCTCTCCCTTTACCTGTCATTATAAGAAAAATAAGAGCTGGCATGAATAAAGAAGAGATGAGACAGTTCCATATTCCGCTTCCAGCTACCTGGAGCCGTATTTACAGTGTACAAATTGCACTGAAATTTCCTTGCCCATTCAGGAGCAGTTTGGTGGGTGGTTCTCCATGCCTACACCACCATGTCTGCCCAGCAGCAGGAACAAATGTTGCTGGAAGGCTTGAGCCACAGACAAATATTCCCTTGCAAGTGCAGCCGTGATCCCGTTTTCCTTCTCACTACTCCTTTTGCGAGCAGTCAGGGCAGGCCAGCTGGATGAGCTGTCAGTGCAAAGGCATCCTACCTCGTTCCAGTCAAGAGGAACCAAACTAGCAAAGACCTGTTTCTATGCTCATAGTCACTTGTCTCATTTTGGTTTAGGGATGAATCAGAGGAGCAACCTGCCTGCTGGGATTAAGGGTCAGCATCTCCTAAATACCAGCTAAAGGAATAAACTGCAGCGGACACAGTAGGGGCTAGAAAGGTGACATCTCTGTGGCCTTTGTTTAGTAACAACAGTCATTTCAGGGACTTGCACATTCCACAGCCCTTGATCTCAGGTTATTAAAAAAAACAACCCAGAAGTCAAAATACTGCCTATCTTCTTTTTGAAGACAAAACAAACAACCAAAATACCTACTTCTCTTCCCCACTGCTGGCAAGCAGCAGAGATGATACAAGCCAAGCTTTGGTCACTCCATGACCAAACATCTCACACACCTTGTGTTGGGTACCATCCTACTGTTGTTTTTAGATGTGGTAGATCTTCCCTTTACTTCTACAAGGACACAAGAACAGCAGTCAAGCTCAGCCAGTAAGCAACAAGGTTTTGAGCAAAAACTTTGAGTTTCCTGACAAAGGTATCATCTGGCCAGGCTGGGTCATCCACAGAGGATCTGTACCAATAAAAAATAGCCTAAAAAATGGGCTGTCAACTAGTAAAGTCCTTCAAAACACTGCATGGAAAGAATTTTTCCTTCTTATTCCCAGAAGTATAAGGATTCATGTTTCAGTGTTGTCACTGTAAATGAGGACATGTTGGGTACCACCACATACTTCACAGGTTCTGCAAGTCATCTCAGTGAGGGGGTGACAAGGGCACAAGTTCAGGATACTGCCACCACAGACAGGGCTGTGACAAAGTTCTGACTACAGCACAGTCACTCCAGCTGGCTTCCAGCCTGCCAGCACTTGTATCCCTGCACTTGCAGCCTGCAAAGGGTCAGAGAACTCATCTCCAAAGCAACCTAAGTGATGAAAGTAAAACCTGACTCTTGGCTTCTGAGTCCTGGCATGGATCAGACAAGTTTAAAGGCAGCTCAGCTCCCTGTCACATTGCAGAGCAGCCTCTGTCCTAAAATGACAGGTGGTGTGGGTCAGTGCTCAGGTATTTCCATCTGGTTGTGAAATGCTCTACAGATGTGGGAGAGCAGGCAAAGTGACAGCCCTCTGGTTTGTGCAGAGCGTGCTGCAAGATAGCAGAGAAAAAGGAAAAGCAGATTCACTCATCAGCATGAAAGACTGTCAAACTGCCAGAGCCTGTCCTTCCCACCACCGGATTCTGCCCTGTGGAGACAGAGATGTGTAAGCACAGAACGAAGCAGGATTTTCACCTCTGACATTAAAAAAGAGCAAAAAGCCTGCTGCTTCCTCACAGCTCCTCTGTGCTGTCCCTGTTGTGTGGCCAGCACAAGTTGATTGCAGATTGCAGACAGTAGTGGCCACTGCCATCTTTAAAATTTCTGTTTGCAACTGTTTAATTAATGCTGCAAAGGTACAGACTGTAATGTTAATTAAGCTAAGGGGGACTTTCTGAAAGCAATACTGATGAGTGCTACATGGTGCTAGAAGGGGCTGAATGGTTGTCTTTCCCCTCCAGAAACAGGGAAAACAAACAAACAAGTAAAGTATAGACCTGAACAAAACAGGTCCTAGTACATTTTTAAACAGATCGCATTTGGTTAATTTCAAATAAATACTATACAATTTAATTTCCAGGGCTGGAAGCAAGAATAATACAGCCCTGCTGTGTTGTCTTCATCTGTCTTCTAATAAACTGATTAGAGCCCAACACGGTAAAGCCCTGTGCACCATTATCTATTATTCAGGTCCCTAAAAGATGTTAATTAACCCGCATGTTCTGAGAAGCTCCATTGTAACACATACAATAGGGAGCCACATGGCATAGTCAAAGCACGTGTTGCTTACTCCTTTTGACTTAATTACATGGGCATGATGCCAAAGTGGTACTGGAATAAAAAATACAGTATGGCAGAGACAATGTCCAGATGTACACGTCAGCTTACAGTTCATTATTTTATCAGGAAAAAATGAATATATCCCCCTTTCTCTGTTCTTACACAACAACAAAAACCCAAATATGTAGCTTAGTCAGAACTAGGTTATGTCAGGCAAATCTGATATTAAACAGGACAGGTTTGGGTTCAAAAAGCAGCGCTCAAGAGTTGATGCTACCATGCAGCAGATCTGAAAAACACGTGCTTCTTAGGTTGAAATGCAAACTATAAACTAAAGTTTATAGGAGGAGATGAATGGGGTTTTGACTTTGCTCCTGGTCCCTCAGCCATTGAGAAATGAGTGGAAAGACTAAGAACAAGAACCCTCTGCATTGGCTTCTGCAGCCTGGGCACGGGCATGTCCACTGCAGATGAAGATGCTGGAGAAGGTGCATCATCCAGACCTCCACAAAGCATATACAAAATGAAACCTTTCAGAGGTCCAGCACAAAACAAAGTCTTTCAGATCTCATAGTTCAGCCTGCTTCATGATGAAAAAAATGCTCTTCTAAGGCAACAAAATTCTCTCTTCCCAGACTGCAAGGCTTGGGAGTACATGATAAGTATAAGAATTACATTACCATTTGAACACAATAAAATAACACGTGTTCAACCAAAACCACTGAGCTGTTTGGACTGAAAATTGTATTTCTTCCTAAAATCTGACCCAGATGTAGACACTTTGGGGTCAAGTTTTGAAAGCTGGCAAAGCTGTATGCACTAAAACCAACACAGGGCAAAGGGATGTGATTGGCTGCAATGCTGCTTGCTCTGTCTCCAAGACTGCAGGGCCCAGATTTAAACAGGACATCAGGTAGACTACCCACCCTCCTGCAAAGCCTGGGGTATTTGAATGGTGTCTTTTAAGCCCAGTCATCAAACACAGAGGTGAAGGCAATGCAAACTGGGAAGGTTTCTGAGCTGCTGGTGACCAGTTTTCAAGCATGGTGTCTCTGGTTTATGTGGTGGGCAGTTAGTGCTGCACTGGGGAGAAAGCACCGTGCTGAGCATCCACATACTGCATGGGTTAAAATACCTTACCTGTGAAACTGAGATGATGGATATCAACATAAACCACTGACAGATGTAAACTGCTGGTTTGGGGCCAAGCCAGTAATTATCAGACATAAAAAACACCACTCCTACAATAGATCAGAGAGGATGAAAGCCAGCACGTTGGACATTACAGCAACTCACCTTTCTCTTGCAAATCTCTCACCTTTTGTTTTGTTACAACAAAGAAAGCAAAAGTAAAAAACCACAACAAACCCACAGATTTTTCCTATAAGGTTCCAAGGATCATGGGCAGATGAGGTTGCAAGAGATGCACTGCAACTCCCAAAAGGAACAGGGCCTCCCTCTGGGATGCACCCAGAGTAACTCAGGTACCTCGGCAGGGCTTGGCCAGGAGCACACCAAGCTCCTGTTCAAAGGAGTCACAAACAACAGCTGACCCCAGAGAGGCTCCAGCTGCTCTCTGCAGCCCAACACCTGGCTCGGGGCTCACTGATAAGGGCTGGACTTTGCTTGGGGGCAGGAACCGACGCTGTCCCCCAGGGCTTCCATATTCTGTTTCCCTGCCATAAATCTAAGCCAGCTCCATAAATCTGCTAACATAAACTGCTGGTGGGAGTTATGCAAACACGACACATGCAATGGGAGGTTTGGAGGGAGCCTACCTTTTGTTTGTCTCCTAGCCTGGCTGGTATGTTTCTTTTAAAGCTGTTTAAGAGTTGCTAGATCTGCCAAGCACTTGTGATATCAGCCAGCAAAACCACCAGCCTCTGGGAGCATATTACTTTGTGCACTATATTTTATGGCCATACCAGACCCTTGTGATGGGCTTTCAGATGTCTCTGGTGTTAGGATTTTGTACTTGAACGCAGAAGGACAATTTGTTCCTTGTTCTCAGTAAGAAGGAACTTGAAGACATGACAAAATTTGTTTAAGAATTTAATGTTAAATAAAAAAGCTGAAAAGGTTACTTAACTCAAGATGTCCTTAAGCCCTTGTGTATTCTAGAAAACTAAGTATCAGGGACAAGTTATCTCATGTGTATTTATCACAGATCTCATATCTTTCTTCACACACACAGAAATTTGGAGAGGAAAAAGCAGTTTGAGGTTCTCTTCTCTGATCCTGCTGAATCAAAGATTACCCATGCAGCTCCTGCTTTCCCTAATACAAATGTCAAGCTCTTCCTGTGCTTTCTCTGAAGCTTCAGCACTGCAGCCTTTAGAGATGGACAACTGGACAAGGCTGATCATGGGTTCGATGCTTCCTTTTTTAAAAATAAAATTAAAACGAACAAACAAACAGAAGAACTTCGTAGTTGTTGAAATAGCTACTCAGCAACATAGAAAGTTTCCATCCAAAGTTTAATCTGTTGGCAGAACTTCGAACATGCAGCAGGTCCCCTGATGGCAAGGGAACACAGCACGCTGAGCACCAGCACCACCAGGGTTTTACTGCATCTTATGTTGATCCTTCTGTTCATCCACCCAGCAATTCCTACTGCTGACAATGGCAGCACCTTTATGCTCACCCAGCATCAATGCAGATGCCATTAATATGTCTGTGTCTATGAGTGTAAGTAATAGCACAGTGTTAATTGAATGGCTCAGTGTTCATTTCATCACACATTAACACTGCTAAAAGTTATATAGTTCAGTTCCCAGGGAACATTTTACCATATACTATAAACTACCTCAACAGAAAAAAAGGGCAAAGACAAAGCAAACCAACAGACCAGAAGGCTGAAAGCTCCTAGTGGCTTCTCCCCTCTTGGAGGGCTGTTATTTAATCAGTTTTTATTTCCATTATTTATCATGTGGAAGCAACTGTGCTGTTTCAGTGGCTGTAGCTTAAAATGTAATAAAATACGGTCGTGACACAACAATACCTGGATCCTTCAGCCAAACCCTGCATTTCAGTGTCAGGATGTACAAAATATTAATCATCTGATGCAGCTGCTGCTGCCTTTGTGAACAGAGCATATATTTCACTGCACCCTGGCATGTCTCTTCTCCTGAGGGCTTTTATTAAAAAGAGCCTGTGAGTTACTGAACTGTTAAGGTTTCCAAGCCAGAAATTTGACCCAATATCCAGGTTTATAATGCTCTTGGAAAATATTTAAATCAACAAGCAGACCCAGACCCTTAAATCACAGCAAAATAACACCCGACACACCATTATACAACAAATCTTTTTTAAGAAGAGGCGGCTGATAAAGCTTAGCTCCTGGCATCATTATTTGCAATGTTTTATAACCAAGGAGGCCAGGTTCCTGCTTATGGATTAGGTCACCAGACAGAGTCAGAAAAAATTTGGGCTGACAAACCCCTTCTTAGGCTTCACCTTTAGGTCATGAGTTTCACAATACTTCAATTAAGGAGAACAGTAACACAATGCAACTGCACAGTAATAACACATGCTTTTCTTGGAGGGGAGCACTGAAGGGCACTCCCTGATGATGATGACGATGACCACAAACCTGGGCTGCCAAGACTGGGTCAAGGCTCTGCTCTTGCCTTGGCCTGGCAGAGCAGTAGGAGCCCAACAGAAATGTGGCTCCAGCTCCCTGGAGCCCCCTTGCTTTTGGACAAACCTCACATGTCTGTTCACCCCAGAAAAAGAAAGATGGAAACCCAAAGGAGGATAAGAACATTTCTTTCAGTGGCAGTGTCACTCCTGATGAGAACTGGGTCATTTCAGCCATTATATCTAATTACAAAAAGGAATCAGTCTCTAAAAATAAAGCTTCAAGTGCCTGAACTATAATAAAGGCAGATAATTAACAATCAAATAGAAGAGGCTATCTTCTCCAACATGTTGAGTCCGAGTCTCTGCTGAGACATGACATTGAAGTGTATCACTAACACAGGAGTTGCATGAAAAAGGCAACAGCCACAGCTCCTGAGTGATGACACCAATATATAGAATCCTCATTCTTGGAGCTTTTGAAAATAAAGAACCCCACCGCACTTCTGTAATTACTGGTGCTGAAGGGAACTTGTCTGCTTTGAATTCACACATACAACTGACCTGTGAATTAGCCAAGTATGTCTCCCCTCTCTCCAATATCCCTCCTGCTTAGATATGTGATATATCCATAGCTACTCCATCCTCCGAGGACTAAGACATGCTCAGAGTCAAATCAGTCCACCTGAGACACAAACAATCCTCTGTGAATGGCCATTTCTTTCCACAGACTCCACAGTCAGCCTTCTAGCTCTGAAAAAAGTGCCAGTCATTGAGACTGTCCCTCCAAGTGAGGATGTCTCAAGGCCACCCTTCATCCCAACTTTAGCAGGAAGTGACAAGCCAAACTTCCTGGTGGGAGTCAGGAGCAAAACACCTTTGGAACAAGAAAGGGTGGAAGACTGAACAGCCAATAATGGGCAAAGCCTCAAAGCTTGTTTGATATATGTAAACATGCCAAAGATCAGACATATCTTTGAAGCACTTGGAATTGCAAAGCTGGAGTGAAGTCTCACAAAAATAATCTTGTTCATGGTACATCTTGTTCTTCCTATTTCTGAATGTGATGGAAACACTGTGAGAACAGCCTCTGCCATCACAGAGCAGCATATTGTATTCCCAGGCCACGCAGCAACGGGAAAGTAAAATTGAATGGAGCAAAAAAAGCATAATGCTTCGGCATTATCACCCTCAAAAGAACTCTAGGAGGTTTATTCCAAAAAAGGTCCAAACTGCCTAAGAGGCCATTTGAAAGTTTTTTACACCAATTTTATCCCCAGAACACTTCCCTTGAGGAAACTTTCACAGAGGACCTAAAAGGGAAATCGAATTTGAGAAATTCATCCATGTTTGGGTGAATACCCCACCTCTCCTCCTCTTCACCAGGAAACTGTGGATGCAGTTTATCTGTGCAAACAAAAGAAAAAGCCCAGAGGACAGGAGGGAGACATCCAGTTCAGCTGAAGGAGGGCCACCAAACACATCAGGAAGAGCAGAACAGCATCCAGACACTGATGGAGCAGTTCTTGCCTACAATGGGGGAGTGCAAAGTTACAAGCTGTGTCTGTTGCCTTCTTCCCCACTCTTTTCCTCCAGAAGACTTTCCTAGTCTGGGATCTCTTACTCATTAAAAGAGAGTACAGCTATTAAAAAAAGACAGACTTGGTGGCACCTTTGGGGGATTCACATAAGGTCAAAAGGAATCATTATGGACATACATCAGGCAGCCTGTGCAAACACTGAGAACCTCACCTAGCAATTTCTGCATCACCCTAGAACCCCTGCTTGAGCTACAAATTACAGCACATTTTTTAAATTAACATCTAGGCCTGAATGGAGAGATTTCCCATGACAGAGAATTGGTAATTTTTTTTCAATGGTAAATCAATCTCATCATTCAGAAAAAAGCAGCCTGAATTTCCTACCTGTACATCCCCAAAATTCAGCTTCTAGCCACTAAACATTGTTTGGCCACCTCCTGCTCAGCCAAAACCCCCACTGCTGTTGGGTATTTCATAGATCACAGACTGGTTTGGGTTGGAAGGGACCTTAAGGGTCACCTGGTTCCAACCCCACTGCCATGGGCAGGGACACCTTCCACTAGACTAAGTTTCTCAAAGTTCCAGTTTGTCTTTTTAAAATCACTTGTTTGGTGTGTGTTTACCACAGTAATAGGTGATGCAGAACATGAGATTAAAAAAAGGCAGGAGATGGGACAGCCAAACAAGCTCCTCAAGATGACCATGCCCTGGGCTCAGCATGAGCATACTGAAATGCACTCTCAGGAAAGATGGCAAGGATGAATCAGAAAAAGACTTAAAGTGAGAAGCATCGCTGCAGAAAACATTCAAGTGAGGTGTCCAGGCAATTGTGACAGCAGCTTTTGAGAAGGTTGTTCAGGATCTGTTTGAACCACCCTCTTCTCTCCCTTAGAGGATCATTATCTTACACCCTCCTCTCTCGCTTTTAGTCAAACTCCTTTCATTCTTCTCCACCTCCTCCTCACACACAACTCTCACACACACTGTTCACCTGCCCGTATATCACAACCTCCCTGCTCTGTGATTATCCCTTTTTTCAGATACCAACTCTACAAAGGTGCTCTGTACGTCACACCTGCAAGGACTCTCTTAGACAACTTTCAAAAGCTTACAAGTGATATTAAATAACATCCAGCAAATTGTGAGTTACAGGAATCATCAAGTTTTTCATACAGGGCCATTCAGGGTAGTTACTAATCATACATTCATTACATATGCAAACTTTTCTGACCTGATTCTCAACAGGCAACATCTGTGTGCCTCAAAAAATGTGCATCCTTGTGTTACAACTCTTGTATGCAAAAAGGAGTTATTATGTACAAAATTTCACCCTTTGCTCAGAAATCTTTTCTACAGATTGGATTGGTTTTGTCAGTCTCTACCTTCCTTCCCTTGCCAACAGTGAAGGAACCTGCGTCACCTGTCACTGTACCTCTTTGTGGCCATGGGCTATCCCATCTCCCACTTCCCTGCTTACCAAAGTCTTGCCCTTATAGTCTATGGGATGTTCTTTCCTTGCTCCTAAAAAGCAGAAGTGTCAGGGCTGTTGCTGAGGCTGAAAGCTCTTCATGGTGGGGAAGAAGCAGGGGAGGGTTGTGTAGTATCTGATCCTTTCCATCACTCTCCCAACATCTCACAGCTCCAGCCAAGCTGCTCTGTGTTAACTGTGTTAACTCCCTGCTAATCCAAATTTGCTCACTGCTCATGGGTTAGCCGCCTCCTCCAAGAGCAGCACTAAGGGATATCACAAGAAAGATGAAACAAATGGGTACCCATTTTGTCCGTGGTTAATGCAGTGCAATTACCACAACGCTCGTGTTCCATAATAGGCAACAAGCTCTTAACAAAGTGATGTTGTACAGGAGGCTCCTGTAGATCACAGCTGGGAGCACGGCTGAGAGCTCGGAAGCACTCCTGGTTAAAAATAGGCCAGCACATGGAAGAGGTAGGATCTGTAACTTCTAAAAATAGCCTTCCCTAAAAAATTGCCTTTTACCTTGCTCACACATCACACATGCATCAGGCCTCTTGGCCAGTACCAGCTGCCATACCAGGATTTTTGCCTGATCCTAACTTATTATTTTAGAAACATCAAATCCTAACTCAAAGAAAATTGTATTTTTTTAAATATTTGCCATAATGACTCATTCTGAGAACTACATTCACAAATAGTCCCTTCCCCCTACCAGGAGACACATTCCAGCACCATGTGAGCAGGAAAACACAGTGGCAGTCTCCAAACAACATGGGCTCTGCTTATTTAACAATTTTGGCAAGCCTCTGTTTCCTGATTCAGTGTTTCAGATTTGCAGTAACAGAAGCGAGAGATTACAGAGCAGGTTCGCATGGAGGCTGAGACAAATATAGGTCAACGAAACTGAATTTCCTAGGAGGTGTAGGAGAGCAGTGTTGTCACACCATAATGGTCTCCAGCTGTTCCGCCACCAAAATACACAGCTAACATTTACAATACATGCATATAGTGCTTAAAAGCATGTACAAAGCTGGCTCATCTGACAGGAGGTCTGCAGGGCAGAGTCACTAACACAGGACTGGGTATTTATAGAAAGCACAGAGAGCCATCACTTGGTGACACTGTTTACATGGGGCTGCTTCTGCTATGTAAGTACCTCAACTAAATCATATGGGATGAGGAGGATTAAATGAACCGACTCTCCAAATTCCTGCCGCCTTCTATTGCTCTGCCAGCATTGCTGCTAAACTTGATGATAATGCATAGAAATGAAGTTGTTATCCCAGAGGGGCAAGGAAAGTCCAATCTGCACAATAGGCAGGGAAAAGGGGAGATCCAGCAGATGCAGCATGGAACTAGCAATGGAGCTGCTGTTCTCAGACCCGCCACTGGCCTACAGTGCATCCTTGTGCAAGGAAATCTGCCTTTCTGTGCTCTAATTTCCCAATTTCCAAAGTTAGACTTCTCTCCTTCAGATCCATGCATGTTCAAGAGCTATGCTGGTTTCTGCTAAAATAAGGGCAGCAAAGCCTCAGGGCCAATAACGACCCAGGGACCACCCAAGCAAAATGCTAAGTTATTGGAATTCCTCCAGTTTCTCATTTGTCCACAGTAACCAACAACCCACAACACTGGCAGGTTGCCACAGGACTCTGATAGCAGCCGGTAAAAATTATTGGTTTGGTTTTTCCCTTGGTTTGTACATAATGAAGTCAGAGCACTGAATGTATTGATCTATTTTTAAGCCAATGCAGTAACGAGCAACATCTGACAAAAGTGCTGGGCATCACAGATTTCCAAAAGGAAAAGCTGCCTCAGTTTGGACTGTCCAAAGGATATTGCCTCTCTCTCAGTGGGCTCCACATCTCTGTCTGGAAGACTGGTGGGACTCCAGAAAACATGAGGTAAAAAGGCCAAAGTCAAGGCAAGCAGAATTAGTGTCTTTCAAAACATGGCTCTAAAGACTCTTTTTATACGTGCTTTGACTTAGCCTTTGGCAGAATAGGAAAGAAAGAGAAACACAAGCATTTCTTTCCCTCCTACCTCCTGGGCTGGCTATATTTATAATGCCACACAAACTGCTGACAGGCTGGTTCAAATGTCATAGCAGCAATACCTGAAAAAGCCTCAATTTTCTCAACAGACTCCTTCAAGCAACACATAAACTACACAGAGTGACACAGCTGCTGTGTAACTGGGACTCGAGGTTTGCACTCCCCATAGACAAGGGATGCATTTGCACTATTTGTTCCTCCTACATGAGCTCTAGGAGGGAACTCAGGAAAAGTTTACCTGGTACAACTTGCCTCAGGGTTTTTCTTTTCAGCTTTAACATTTTACAGGGTGGAATGGCCTGGGAGCAACTTCAGACACCAGTCTGTCTACATGTTAATGACAGAGCACTGAAAGGAAAAGCCCTGGCAAGGCTAACATATGATGAGCAGCTTTCCTACCAAGCAATGTCCTGGCTCCCTGGTGACCAGTCTGGCAGACCAGTTTCTAGGCCTGATGTTACAACTTTGTCCAAGAGCTGAAAGGTTATTTCAGCAACAACAAATAGTGGAGGCCAGAGGAAGGTATCTGCAACTGAGCCTGCTCGCTGCATTATGTTGGAGAAACCAACTTGACACTGCTGTAGGTGGAGAAATTTAGCAGTTCCTCCATCCTGTATAATAAACTGAAAGAAATCAGGAGGGAATTTTTGTTAACCAAAGGAAATAATTGCTTGTTCCTGGGATATGGGTGCAACTGAGGGGTCATGTTTCTACTTTGAGACTGAAAGACAGAGCAAGTGAGAATATTGTACTGCACCTGTGGGCAGAAACACCTACTGCATCTCATCAGATCCACCACTGAGACAGAAGTGACCATAAGACATCAATCTCCAGTAGAGTATAAAAAGCAGCAAAAGATTTCTGTATTTTATTTTCCTTACTCAAAACAACAGGCTAGTATTTGGGCAGGCAGCTCTGGTGCCATGTAAATGTGTGGGCTCCCTGTATGTCCAAAGGCACTGAAAGAGAGGAATTTATTAAAGGATACAGTGATATGCCTTTGATGCATCCAAAGCTAAGCTGTCTGCCTCTCTGAACAACTGAGTCTTAATCACAAAGGAAACTCTTCTGAAGTTTATTTCTCCTCTAATTTGCATCTTGTTTTCTTGCTCCTCTTTTGTAACTTGTGCTTTGAAAGCACATTTCCCTGCCAGCAGCAAAGCAGAGCTGGGAGGTGAGAAAGCTCCCTCCCACCATTGCAAGGATTCCTTGCTTGCTGCCTACGTGTCTCCCAATGCTGGGCTGACCCTGCCCACTTGTGGGGAGATCCCTCTCAGAACTCACCCACTGCCCACCTTCAAGGGCTCTGGAGAGACCTCTGTTCCCTGTATTGCACCCTAACACTTGGAAATAAACTGTGCTTCATCACAAGGAAACAAATGCAGAAACTTACTGTGGATTCGCACACATCCCATCGTAAGGAGTGCGTGCTCCTGCGTTCTCCTTAGCCTGGCTTCCAACACTATGGCTGGCCTAAAGCAAACTCTGCAGCTGGCTGGGGTTGCAGAGCTTCAGCTGCTACTCTGAGCTCAACTGTCTGACCATGACAGAGCATCATATTCTTGGGCCACAGTCCCTCAATTTGATTGGAAAAAAACAATAAATGTATTAGTCAAGTAATTTTCTGCATAAGGGCAGCCAGGTACATGTCTGTGATAAAGTGTTCCATTTATCTAGCATCCCTTATACAGGGTACTGTGCTTCCATTTCAAATTCCAACATCTCTCTAAGCCACAATTTGTTTTCACTTTTGCTCTTTCCAAGGGACCATGTTGCAGCCCTGAGGACAACAGGGTGGTCCTGCTCTACACCCCTACCTTTGTATAATTCTGCTAGGATGTCATTCAAAACACATGTATTGCTTTGTGAAGGGATTTTAAGTGCAGCAGCATCCCATGCTGCCAAATTCCTTGGGGAAAAAAATGCAATGCACAGGCATCATTTTTCAATACCTGTATTACTGCAGGCCTCTGCTTGAGCCGAGAACTCATTTTTAGAGGAAGTCTATTAAAACAACCAGGAGACCATGACAAAAAGATATTTGAGTCGTACATTCAGGCCACTGTCTGCAAAGCCAGTTATACCCCGCAGGACTCACTTCTCTGACCTTGACATTTCTCCTTCAAGGGGCAACACATGGGCTGGACAGAGCTGTGCCCACCTCTCCAAGTTCAGAGGTGACCCTAGAACTCAGCAAAATGGACAGATCAAAAATTATGCAAGTTTTTGTCTGGGAAAGACAGTTTCATCCAGTTCCTCAAATCCCATCAACAGCTCCATGACTACAGTCTATATATCTAACTCCAAATGCAGAAAGAAACAAAAAAAAGATTTCAAGGTCAAAACACTGTGTTTAATTTTTTTCATGAATAATGCAATAGCAGCAGTATGACACCTTGCCTTCTGCCCCAATCATGGTGTCTCAGTCATCAGAATTCTAAAGGTGTCTTTCCATCTCTCTCCAACTCTCATAGGTAGATACTTGACAATTCAGTAAACTAAACTGAAATGAAGGCTCAACAGAGCACAAAATTTGAGGCTAGTTGCAGCCTTTGAACCAGACCATTATGATATTTTGGGTCAGTGAGTAGGAAAACAAGTTGGGATAGCGAAATGTCAAAGTGTAAAACTGTCAGAAAAAAAAGATGTCAGAAACAATATACTTTCATTCCTCCCTGAAGATGACTCTGTCTGTGATACAATACCAAAATCATTTTACACACCAGAGATCCATAAAGTCCTTTCAGCTGGAATGGCAGCAACTGATATCTCGCTGTGGAGAGAGTACAGTGAGCTTCGTCACTCCTGATCTTGTGTTCCAAGAGCTGACTTCGACCATGAAATTTCATTGGTAGCACAAAAAAATTCTTCAATATAGCTAAGCTGATGGTTTTGTAGTGCTGAGAAAAGGAGACACATTTATTTTGATCATTTTATCTCCTCAGAGATAAAACTAAGAATTTAGAAAAAGATACAAACTTCAAATCACAGATCTTCTACATGGGGAAATTGATAGTTACAGTATTTTCTTAACTAGAAAACACATAAGTGCACTCAATTTACTGAGCATTCAGAAAGCCTGACAAATAACCTTGCCACAGTCTACTTAATTTTTTTTTTTTTAACCAAAGTGCAACATAGAACCTACAATGTCATCACTAGAAATATCCTTATGAAAAGGTACCAAAGACACTTGCTAAATCCCCTTAGGATAAACTGGCACTCACTCATGTATTAAAATCAATGACAAGAGATGGAAACATCTGAAGCGATGCATGAGCACTCTGAAATAACTTGGCTGAAGTTTTTCCAATTAGACAGCACTGGGATTCAACAATTAACTTTAGCCATTCATTGTGTGAAGTATCTACTGTAACCTCTCTGTAAAAGAGCAAATAATTTGTAATTGGAGCACGAATGTGTCCCTTGACAAACATTTATGAGTATATATAATATGGGGGAAGACAGCTTGAAGGCTCAGAAAATCACAAAAGATAGAGGGTTTCAGATTTCACCTAAGAACCTGACCATCAGTAACCACAAGGGATCCTTATCATCCTATGGCTATTAATGGCTTTATGTAAAAATGCATAGGAAGGGCTCCAGCCACAGCCCTATGTGTCACTCCTACCATGGCTTAACTGGAGTCTTTGCTGAAAGCTTGGTGTCAATGCCCAAAAAAATCTGGAGATGCAAAGTTTGAGTTTTCCCTGGGATAGACACTTGAAGGACCATGTGAAGGAATATCAGCATTTGCACATGGCGGGCTCTTGCCATCACCAGATAAAGAAGGATGCTCTTCAGGACAGATAATCTGGCATGAGCATTAAACTAACTTCAAATAGTTTAAAACTATAGTTTTAAGTTAGCATCCATTTCCTTCTGTACATTAGCCATTGAAGTGAGTAATCCCCTTCTTCAGCTCCCCAGAGAACGCCAGGACAAATACACTTTGTCAATCACAATCTATCATTCTGCAGTCCTGACCTCCCTAGAGGTACCTTAGCATAGGAGTAATTTAAAACTGGACTGGATGGGCCATAACATACCCAGTGATGGAAAGCATCTTGCATTTCAACCCTGAGAGGACAGTGTTGCAATAAATATTTTCAAACTCTCATTTCTCTAGTTCCACTCGATGTACTTTTGTTAAAAAGATAAAAGGTAAGAGAACAAGCAGAGTTAAAATAGCCACTTGCAGAAAATGCCTAGCTTGATCCATCCAGGTCAAGGATCCTGGAATGTAAATACAATGCAATAGAGGCTACAAAATAATGGACTTGATTGTTTTCAAGTGTGTCTTTCTCTCTCTAGGAGAACTGCCTTTACATAAGCCATGGAAATGCAGTGCCCTCAATTAGCAAAAGCAGTCTTTGAGTGAATCTGTTGAATTTAATCTAGGATCTACAAGTCTGAGCTTTTCTCATGCTTATTCCCTAATCAGATAGTTATTCAGAAAGAGAGAACAGAAAGACAATTGTCAAGTGTTTTCATCAGCTGAAATGATGCCTTGGAGATAACCTCCACCCCACCTGTGATCACACAGCCTGTCACTCCTTCACACACACCATTGTGCCAACCAAAGTGATGCCTTCCCAGGAAGAGAAATGTCAGTTATGTATCTGGCCACATATTAAAGGGTACTTAAAGAAGAGGAAGACCAAGAATCAAGTATTCAAGCAGGGATGAGTCAGCTGTTGAGTGCAGGTAGCTCACAGGGAACAATCTGGCTAATTCTAGTATTTATTGTATTATTATATTTCCACAGATGGAAGAAAATACCTTTTTGCCCCAATTAATTTTGAAGTTGTGGAACTCACTGCCAAATGATGAGAGCCAAAAGTTTAGATGGATTCAGAAAGCAATTGGACAAAAGAAATCTCTTACTGCCAAGTAACATAGTATGTGTGTGCAGACAGAGGAGAGCAGGGTCTCACTTCCCCTGCTATGTGATGGGACAACAGGCAATGTAACAAGGAGTTAACATCACACTAAGCCACTTGCATTCAAAATTCCAGCCGTGGTCAGTAGAGGAATGTGAAGAGACAGACACACAATTTATATGACTATGGGATAGTCTGCTGTTTTATATTTGCTCAACATTTGGCCCTTGATTTTTTCATCATGGATAAGTTCTTGTACAGCCAGAGAAACATGACAGCACGGGCAAGGTGTGCTCCTCTTGGGGCCCATGCTTGTATGGATGGCATTGAGTCACAGGTTTGCTGATATTGGTTCTGTCTAGCATTAGAGAACCCCAGGAAACCTCCAAACACATTTTGGGAGTAAAAAAGCATTACTAATTTTGCACAAATATATGTAGGGTGAGACACAGAGATACAAAGATACTGAGCTATAGGGTCACAAACAAGACACAGTAGCAAAACAACCTAGATCCCAGTCCAAGGATCCTCAATCCAGTAATTTAGACATATCAGAATGAAAGCTTGAAGTGGATTCTGGCTGCAGCCACTGTGCTTAGAAGCTCTTTTCTTTGTCATTCCCCTCTAATCAAATGTTTTACTTTGCAGAGACAAATTACATTCCTAGCTTTTATTTACTCGCGAACTGCTGTGACCAAGCAATCAGCTCCAGCACACTTCTGTCAGGTTTAAAATGCTGATGGTCAAATAACACAAGAGGTGATTCATCTTTCAAATACATCAAGCTGCTTGCAATTGCCTGACTGCTTTTCACACACCAAGGAATGGCTGACCTAGGGGTCTGATATTCACAAAGAACAGGATTCCTCCAAGGCACTTTACAATACACTCACACTGCTATATGTAGGCTCTTCTTCAATTTCATGGCACAGGAGCAGGTATGGAAGTCATTCATCAACAGGCAGCACCTCTATAAAACAGCAAACAGGTTCTAGGAACAGTTAGATCCAACCACCTCTCCAGCAACCACCCATTCAAGAAGGTGGAACAGTCTCCCAGCCATGGTCAAACTGGAGTCCAACACCATGACTGACAACACAATGGACTGAAAACACACAGGCTACAGGATGCCAAAAATGACCCCATATCTTATTTTATGAAGAAGTTTTTCTATTAAAAGAAAAAAAAAACCTGTAAAAAGAAATCCAGTACTTTTTTTTTCTAATAAAAACTTTTTAAGACACAAGAAAATTAATTATCAGGAAATTTGAGAGGGGAAGAGTGACTGTCAAAGCAAAAAAAAACCCTGCTTAATTCCCAGAAAGAAAATTGCCTTCCTACTGCAACTGCAGAAGCACAACAAACACAAGTCACTGGGAGGCCTCAGTCCCACAGACTGGCTGCTCATAATCACTATTAGGAACCCCCAATCCCCAAGTCCCTCCCTCTGTCCCAACTTCTACCACAGAGGATGGAGCTGATACATAACGATATGGACAGATGCCTTTGTTCCAGCTGTCCAACAGACAAAGAAATCAGGGCAGTTAATTAATGCTGGCAGCTGGCACAAACGTAACTTTTCTTTGGAGCCATGACTATAAAAGATAGCTTAAACATCCATCTCAAAATCAAACAATTGCAAGGGTTGAGGTATGACCCCCAAAGGATGCAAGTCAGAAAGGCAATGGCTCAGCATATCAAACTTCTGCAAGTGGAAAAAAATAGAGTCCAGCATTAATTCTTTTCTTTATTAGAAGTCAGTGCAGACCATATGTGCTCCAACTTTCTGGACTCAAGACAGCCACCTGGCACCAAAGCACTGCACTCAATTAGTGTGATGGATTGGTTTCTCCAAGAGGCCAAATTAATGCAAAGCATTAGTGTTATCCAGCTTGTATCAGCATCCCACAGTTCACAGAGCAGGTGACACCAGCCTGGCAACAGTATGAAGATAGAGGGAAAATGTGCATCCCTAATGCTGGCCAGCTGGTCAAGCACACAGCCAGGATTTGAGGAAACCTCATGTGACTGCCATGAGACCTCTGCTTAGGTAGGAAACTTCACTCAGCCCCTGATGTCAGCAACCCTGACTGCAACCTGCCAGGAAGTCTTTTCATTTAACCAGTTGCTCTTTGCCCAGTAAAGCTTGCATCACACTTCAACATCTTGCCAAAAAGGACTTGATTTCCTTCTCTCATTTATGCACAGACAACACATTTCTCTGCTTCTCATTATTATGGTCAACCTTGGGGTCCCATGCTTTGTTGACATGAGGAGTGCTTTCTGCAGGCAAGGGAGCTGGCTAAATTCATCTGCCAAACCTTCATAACAGCAGGAACATGGACCACATTTAAAGGGTCCCTTGGCAGGTCACAAAGGTCACAAAGTCTTTTCAAACTAGAAGAAGATGAACAGCACTAAAGGAACTCTCGCTATAAGGAAAAGTAGCTCTGGAGACCCAACTGCTGTGACAGATTCAACAGCTTCAAAAATTCAGCAGAATTTCACTTGTCCATACCCAAGAACAGATTTCTTTTTTCTTTTGTGAACCCAAAAGTGGAAGCAAACCACATGAAAAGGAGACAAGGCAGTGAGTGAGGCTCTCATCCCTGCTCAAGTTTGTAGGCATTGCTGCAGTTATATGAGAATAATAGACTCTTCTCATGGTATTTTGGTTTCTGTAGCCCCAGCTGGAGTACAAACATGCACTGAAAACCAAAGAAACAATAAATAATGAAAATAAATTACTTCTTTTTTTTAAAGCTGAAAAAATAAATTTGAATATAGCATACATGTTTATTTTAATTTAAAATTGTGACAACTGAACTAGCAAACTTATAACAGCCTCTTCACACATAGGCAGGTTCAGAGCAACACCAGATGCTAAATTATGACCACAAACCTGCAGAACGTCAGGTGCCAAACACACACTCAATGAGTCCAGTTCATGTTTAAGAGTTAAGCCCTACTGACATAACTATAATTTAAACAGGGGGAATAACTTGAGATTTTCAAAGAACATCAAGAAAAACATATTTGCTTTGGTTTTGATGGGTATACCTTTGGCCAGACCAGAAGGTAAACTAACACTGAGTGTTTTACAGTAAATCATGCTGCAAGATATGCAGCACAGAGGCATTTTGCTCCCACCGTGAGCTCCAGACTCCCCAAGGCAGCTGGTTTGGTGTGATTTTTGTAGCTAGCAGAGCATCAGAACAGACAGTGCAGGAACCAGCTTGGTCCTCTGGAGGAAATGACTCAGTACCTTATTCCAAGACTCAGTTCAAGGCAAAGCAAGAAAAGCAACAGGGGTATCAAAAGTCTGATTTACTAATAAATTGCTATTTCCCCCCCCCATGTTATATTTATGAAACAAGAAAAAGGAATAAAAATAGGTACAAAATAAAACAGGATCTCAAAACTAGAATAATTTACTCAGACAAATACCACTATCCCATTAACAGAATGGCTTTACAAAGGCAGCCAAGTAGTGATGACCAAGTCAAGCAGAACAACATGCACTGAATTATCTGAGAAGATATGGCAGGGGAGGGGAATAAGCTCCACCTAGAACTGGAAAAGGAAAAAATATTAATGGTTTCATAACTCAGAAAAACACAAGGAAAAAAAAATCTACAAATTTATGGTTGGGTAAAGGCTATCAAGGCTTCTAACTCCCATGCTTCCTCTTTTCTTTTCCTCTCCTCCAAGATCTTTGCTAAAAAGCAACGTACGACCCCCTTACAGGGCTTTGTTGTAAAGTGGCTCCTTAGTTTTCTCTTCTTTGCTCCTTCTGACAGGTTTGCCCAAGGGCATGTTGTAGCAGCACTTCACAGACAGCTGTTGCTCTGGTTCCCTTCTCAAACTTGCCAAGAGACATCAACTGTATTAGCACATACAGATGGGAGGGTGCAACCTATGAGTATAACCTCCACAGCATCCTTTTATAGATAAAAATAATAGAATAGTGTCTGTGTACAAGCTCTGGTCCCTGCCTTTTTAGAATATCATGTTACAGTAACACCTGGCCACATCTGCTAGTGTTCTGTTCTCCGGCAAAACAGAAAACAGAAGCTTATCTGCAGGGATCATAAACTAGAGGGCTTTCATCTCCTAGAAACAGTGCACACCAAGAACAGTCATGATGGAAATATCACCCAAAGACTGTTTGCAGAGCACTGATGGGGAAAACGCAAATTCATCCTTCCCCACAGCACCATCTGCAGAGACATCCCTCTCAGTTGTCAACTGCTTAGCTCTCAGCTTGATATCACCAATATCACATCTCTGGCTTCTGCTAAGAAGATGCTTGCACTTCCCAGAAAGGGAATTCTTCACAGAAGAGACAGCTCCCTTCACATGAGACTGAGAGTCCCACCATCACTGCCCAGGGCAGATGCCACCTTCCAGAAACAGTCTGAGGGCACTGTCACGACTTCAGCTCTCAAATGTAATGACCAAACTAAAACTGGGTTTTGGAGGCAGCACCTGAGATATGCTCTCAAAGTAGTTGGTTGCCTGTCCATGGGATTGGAACATGTTGCTCAACAACCAGCACCAGAAGCAGGATGAAGAACAGCAACCACGAGCACTGATGTAAAGACAGACAGACAGAAAGGCTGCAGTCAAGCCTGCAGAAAGCATTAGTGGGGACTCATAGAGTGCCAGATGGCTACACAGGGAAGTTCTGCCCTCCTCCATGGCTGACAGCACTGCCCTCTGAGCAGCACCACTGTCAGTGCAAAATCTGTTCTCGTTCAGAGTCTCTTTGATTAATATTTGCCCTCCAGTCCTCCAGCACTGGTATTATGTGATGGTGCACAAGTCCCAGCTGCTGCAGTGGCCATGAGCAAGACAGGGGAAGGGAGGCTCTCAAGCACTGACAAATGGAGTGTTTGTCTTGCAGTTTAGATCCAAATAAGCCATTTGGAAACTTGCCCTGGTAATTCTGGTATTCTACAAACTCTGTCAAGTGCCTCAGTGAGAAGTCAGGTGCATGGTTCCTATGGATGGGAAAAGTTTTCCTGCATATGTCTGTGCACACAAGCATGGGATGATCCACACTGCCTAAAATAACTGCCTTAAGCACTGGCAGTCAGAGACAGATGTCTCTGATGACCTTGATACTGAATTTTTTGGAGGTCATGGGAAAACCTCTGTTTGAGTCTTTAGCAACTATGATCCTGAGGAATAACTGGAGAAATGGTCCACTGTCAGACCAAACTTACACAGCTGTACATACAGTATCACAAAAACAAGTCCCTCCACACTACAGGATCTCTGAGACAAAAATACCATCCTTTTGTCCTGCCCTATCTCACCCCCAAGTCCAGGGTCTCAGCCTCTGGTACTGAGGACAGGTTTTGGAATAGAACAAGGGTTGCCCTCTTGCCTTGGTGCACACAGATTTTGGCCGCCAAGTGAAAAATCACAGAATCAGTCTTCAACAGCTCAAAATAACCCATTGCAAAACTTGTGTATCATTGAAGAATACTACTGATTCAAAAAGCAAGTTCATTATTTGAAGGGAAATATTTGGAGAGAAACACTGGGGAATACACCACTGTTCTTCGTGCACATAATAAATGTTATTCCCATTTTGCAATTCTCCAGCACAAGAATCCCCAAAGCTTCATAGTCTTTCCCTAGAAAAGGCAGCAAGCAGCACATTAAAATGGGCTGCTGCTCACAAAAAACCCAGGCAAAACTTCCAGCTTCTACATCCACATTCATGCACTAATGACACCAGCACCACGTGGGATCTATAAAATTACAGCTCTAAGATTACAGCACCAGTGACAATATAAATAGATGGTGAGGCACAGATGACGACAAAGATGAACGGTCAGGGATTTATTGTCCATCAGGTGTTGCATTAGCAGATGATGGCCAACAGCAGCAAAGCAGCCCACAACCATCCTGGACATCCTCCATTCCTATCTCGAGCTCCAACTCTGATATAAGAGTTTCCACTTCCTGAGAAGCTTCCCAGAATTGGCACGGTGGTATTTCCAGTCCACACTAGCCAAAGATGAAGCTGCTGCCTGACCTCCTACATCAGGGGTAACATGTCATGAGACCCTGTCACCTCCCATGCACCAGGGATGTGTCCTGACCCCTGTGCTGCACTCTAAAGTCTAGTGCCATGCAGTGACCTATATCAACCAGCATGACCATATAGGCAGACTGCTTAAAGCTAAATGAAAGGCCTAAAAACTTGAAGATTTGGAGGATTACAAGGAGATGAGGCTGAGTCAGGCCCTAATCCTAAGTATTTGCCTGATTTTGTGTGCTAAAATGAGATCTCCGGGACATTATGTACTGCAAGTTTTCTAGTTTGCATTTGTTCCCAACTTTGTATTGTTTGCCATCTCAGCCTCTTTCCTCCCCATAAATTTCAGCACTGGAAGATGACACAACACTGGAAGACTAAGCCTTATGAGCATGACACCCTGATTTGGTCCTTTGGATTTAGTGTTATCTTGAGACACAGAGAGACCTGAACATACAGATCCTCCCTTCCCCCAGTGTTCTGAGAATAGTGCTCCTTTATGTCAAAAGTTAAAGCAACAAAAAAACCCAACTGCTGAGAAAGGTAAAAAGGAAAAGTTGCTTTTTTACTGCATCTTCTCAACTACAGAAATATCTTAATGGGGAAAACCAGGATCTAGAGCTGTATTCCAGAGGTGCTGGTAAAATACTGATTGCTCAAAACATGCAAAATTGGACACATTTATTGTCCACCAGGGCTGTTCCAGTCATACAAGGGGTCTATAAAGAAGATCTAACAGAGATTACTTCCACCAGTATTGCAATCCTCATCAGATGAGTTGAGCAGGGTGAGCAGTGAGGCAGCACAGACAGCACAGGTACGGTGTGGTGGTGTGTGTCAGCAGGTATATGCTGCTGCTCCCCTGTTGTCCCAGCCTCTCCTCAGCCATCCCAGTGGATGAAGCCCAGAGAAGTGGCCAAACAATCTTCAGGCTAATAAACTTTATTTAAATACCTTAATTAGACACTTTATCCCTCGGTTTAGTCACACAAATACAAGAGGACAGGCACATATAAGGCATGGAAAGAGGGGGAGGAAGCTCAAGGGAAGAAGGAATAGTACTCTCAGTCATAAGCTGCCCAACAAGGGACAAGAAATTCAAAAGTGTGAATTTTGGTTTAAGTTCCATTACATTTTCATGAGAAAAGAAACATCCATGCTCTAAAGATTCAATTACTGACAAGACAGCATCAACGTGCAAAAAGCTCTTAGATTTCCAGAAGAGTCAGGAAACGTTAACTATGGTTTAAAAACTAATCCACCACCACCATATTGTTAAGACCCCAATGAAACTTGTACAGGGCTTTAAGGCTTTCAAGGGAAATTTTAGACAGAGCACGAGCATTTCATGGATCAGGCAATCCAATTTAAGGGTTTGCCTGTGCTAGGAAGTTCACTGCTTTCCCTTGCCTGCGGTGGTTAGAGTGGCATCCTGCTCAGCCAGGCACATGCCTCAATATGGGTGCAGTTGTGCATGTAATAGTAATTGCATTTGTATAGCTTATTCACTTTGGTAAGTAAAATAAACTATACCCAACAAGGCAGTGCTTCCCTTAGCCCTGCACTGGCAAAACCACAGATAGGAAAATAAAATCCCATCTCTGACAACGTGGTTATCAGTCTGTGCTTTCCAGTGTAGGCCAGCATTTGAATACTTACAGAGACAGGAGGTGAGCAGAGAACCAGGGGAGAAGATGAAATACTCCACTTTTCAATTTGCATGGATTTACTAGTGCCCTAGCAGTGATGTTTCATGGCATATTTTCCCCCAGGAAAGGAGGAAATGGGCTGACATCTCACTATGTTTTCCACCCTGTGCTATATCGCATCCAAATTAGCTCTACATGAAAATAAACTGTCCTAAAGCAAATAAAACTTTCCTTCATAGCACAGTAAGTTTTCTTCTAACTCAAGACTATCATTTTAAGCACAAACTTGCTCCCTTTGCACTAATTTATTAACAGTAATGGTGTAACACAGGCACAGGATTTACAATAACACCTACTTTTTAGGCAGCTTTGAACCTTGGTCAGGACATCATATTAGCACAGACGCAGTTAACAATTTATTTGAGCCATTTTCACATCAGAAAACTTGGTTTCTCATGGTGCAAACTGAAAGGGACAGTTTCAAGTCCCTTCTCTTCTAAACACTATTTGAAAACATTTGTTTAAATGAACAATATCATCTTTTCTAGTCTGACACCATGTTCTGCTCAGAAATTTCAAATGAAAAATTTAAAAGTAAATAAATATTCAAAAATATCATCATTGGTTTAGTAATTGGAGTTTGCTCTTTGAGCACAACTTTAAGATTGTTAACAGTAAAATTAAGGGACTCATTCTGGCTCAGAGGGATGGGGCGTGGCACTGCTGCTCCTGTCAAAGCACCCCAGCTGGGGAGAAGCAAGGCTGGTGGGAATGTTGCACGCTGGGCAGAACAGTGGGATTCATTCCATCTCCCACCAAGTGACACCTTCATTTTGGAGGATGAAAATAAAGCAACCAGAAACACCATCTTGACACTCTTGCTGACTCCCTGCTTTATCCATTCAGTTGCAATGTCCAGCCTGAGCTTTTATGGGACTTGTATCTGTGTGCCTGGGCACCATCCTGCCTCCTTCACCTGCACAAGGGTGCCAGCAGTCACAGTGCAGACAGAAGTGCTGAGTGGCACTGTCTAACCCTCTCAAATGCACATCTAAGGAGGGTTTTATGAGCCAACATAGTTTCTGCACTGGAGCTATTTAGCTTGTTAGTCTTTCACTATCTCTTTCTTTCCAAACAGATCCATGGTATTTCTTTTCCTGGTGTGGCTTCATGGATTCATGCAAACCACTCTCCCCCTTCCCCAGAAAACCCCATCCAGCAGGCAACCTCCAGAGTACCATCCTGCTTCACTTTCCTCTTTGTTGTTTAACTGCTCCGTACATTTCTAGAATCCACAACACCCTCTTTATTAAATAAGGTAATTAGCTGCTTGGATCTGCAGCACTATCATTAGTCTGCAGTTTAACAACATAGATTAGGGAACATGCAGTTTGTAGTCAATGTGGTGTGGGGACTCTGATCACAGCTCAGTGTCAGGGCATGCACAAGTACTGCAAAAGTCATCTGAGCTTCCTGAGCACTCAAGTCCTGCTTGTTCCACAGAGCTGGAATCACACAAGGCTCCACTAGGTACACTTGCCATGTGCACAAAACTGGGCTAGGACAGCAGGAGAGCAGCCTGGCCCCACAGCAGACCCTAGAACAGCACAGAGAAAGGGCTAATTCAAAGCTTGTGCAACTGGAGCTTGGTTCAAATTAGTCTAGACTTCCTCTGTGGTTTCTCCTTCCACCCCATCTGCTCTTGGATAAACATAATTCTTCTTATCTAGATAGCCATTTCTACATGGGGTTTCATTAGGCCGGTAGATGAGGTTTCCTTATCCTCTGCAACCCTCCAGAGGGGGGAACAGAAGTGGCACATGAATAACAGATGCTCAGGGGAGAAAAAAAAAAACCAAAACAACCAAGTCAAGGCTCACTTAGCTTTTTTTTTCTTTTCGTACTACTGAAGTAGGTTTTCATTAGCTGATAAACACTTTGACAGTGCAATTACTCCAAGAGAAATCATCATGCAGAACAAATCAGTACATCCACAAGGCTGTCTCCATTCTCCAGTCTCCAAAGGGACTGCTTCCCTCATCGATAAATGCAGAGGGGAAGGAGATGCTAATTCTTCCCAGTAATAGTCTGCCTTTCATCTGAGATTTTCAAAGCACTCAACACTGAGCATTTGTTTTGTTAATGTTTAGAGGACCCAAGAGAGTGGAGACTTCATTAGGAAATTGATACAGACAAAGCAGCATCATCCCTGTGCTCAAGACTATGGTCTGACCAGACTGGGCAGATAAGGTGCATCAGAGGAAGCCAAGGCAAAGGAAGCTGTATACAATTACCTATTGAGACAATTAGGAAGCCAATTCTCTTTCCCTATGCCTCAGTCTTACTCACTGGATCAGACTGAACATCACAACCAAGCTCCCCTCAACACAGGCACAATATCCCCATGAAACAGACAGGAGAGACCAAAGGAACTTTGGTTTACAGGAAGCATGAGAACTCAAAAAACACACACTTACTTCCCTGGCCCCTAAAAAAGGTGCTCAGATATCTCCCTGATAAGCTAAGGCTCAAATACCTGCACGGAAATGGTTCCACCATAAATGCCAGGAAGAAATGTGTGGAAAAGCATATATGTGAATAACAATCACTTCTCTTTTCAATTTCAGTATTTTCTTCCAAGGGAGAATGTCGTGTATATTACTTGCATCTATAAATAATTTATGTATCTGAAAGAAAGAAGACAAGGTCTTACGAATTTAGGTACCATATGCCTTCATACACATATTTATGTATAGAAATATATGCATGCACAACACTCTGCAATCCTGGCACTCGGATTTCTTCAGTCAGCTCATTTCTCTCCCCTCTCCTCTCCTCCTTTGCAGGATCACAATAATGAAGTTAGGCCTGGCAACATTAGTGAAGCACTTATTTAATCCACCCTTTCAAATTCAACTGATATCTGCCCAGATAATATCAAAAGAGCAGCTGAGGCCCCTTTGTCAGCAGCCTTGAAGGAGTCATAAGCAAGAAGATAATAAGAAATCTTATTACCAGCTTGGAGAGAAAGAGAAAATAGGGATTTGAAAGAGACGTATAAGCCAAAATCGACCCCAGGCAAGTGCATGTGAATAGGGCTTTCAAATGCAGTACATCAGGAGAGCCCTAAAATAGGATTTTAAATGTGTACAACACACCTAACCAATTAAAAAGGCATTTTATCAAATGTTGGGCAGCTCTGTCTTTGTCAGGACACAGAAGGAAACACTTAACCACAGCTGAAGAAAATAATTTGCCTTTCTGTTTCAAGTCCAAGGCAAGAATTTTCTTCTGTTCTCTCCCCTTCCACAGTATCAATGAACAAAAATGGCCTTTCTGAGAATGCCTTTATATATATATCCTCAGAAACACTCTTTGTGTTAATCTGGAGATGCCACTTAGATCTTAAAATTCAACCCCAAAGTTGGTTTCAGTTCCAATATGTTTTTGAAATAAGCAATCTTGAAGAGTAACATGTTTGCCTGTAAAGTAACTGAAGTTAACTTTATTTCTTGGAATTTCTCAAGGACCAGAGACACGGCATATTTTTATGAATTATTTATCTAGCATTTCTCACAGAAAATTGGCTTCTTGGCAAAGTTTGACCAATTTTTATAGTTGAAGTTGGATATCACTTCAAAACATGCAAAAGTTTTGTAGCTCTGCAAAGAAGAGACAACCACATAAAGAAATCACAAACCATAGTCTGATCAGCAGAATGACCTACACAAACCCTTATGGTAACTAGTACATCCAGATTAGTGAATCCTTCACCTCTGTCCTCTTCCCTTAAAATAGGGCTGACACTCAATGATGCATCTTCTGGCAGAGCTCCAGCACACCACTGTTTCACTTGCCCAAGATGGGAGAGGAACCCTGGCTATTGAAGGTACAAGAACCCATCACCACCATACCTTCAATGCCAAGGCTAAGCAATGCTTTGGGGAAACCTTTTCACTGATCTGAGCCTGAAGAGCCAAAGGGACAAAGATGATGACCTGTTACTAGCAACAGATGGCTCTCAGTAGTGGATCTTCAGGAGAAGTTGTATCATTTCCCAGTTTGGGGGCTTGGAAACCTGAGACACCACGGAGGTGAAGTGGTTTGCCAAGGGGCACTCACGGTGACGCTGCTCCTTCTGATTTATTAATAACCTCTATATACACTGACTCAGCTGGAAAATATGATGGCCTCTAAAGCAAGATGATAGCTGGTTTGTGCCCAGAAAGGCAACACCGGTTGAGCATATTTCTAAGCATGTTTTTAAATATAAAACCAAAGTTATATTTAAGTGCTCATATGTTACAGCTGATCTTGACCCAGAAGATAAAAGTCTATTGTGCTTTGCAGCGTGTCCCACCAGAGGCAGAAACCATTATCTATTTGTTTTTTCCAGTTAGGTTTTTAACCTCAAAAACAGAATAAGCAGCATTTTAAGTTGACCCAAATACTTGGCTTCACATGACCTATTTCTGACTATGATGACTGCACACACATCATTTACAGGTCACCCAAGTGTGACGTGCAGTGAGGAGCACAGCAGCTGTGCAGCAGCCCAGAAACCAGGCAGAAACATCCTACCCATGTGCCTGACCACTGAGAATCTGAAGCCTCTTCATCACCACAGATTTTGGTGCAGAAGGACTATTTCCAATGTTTTCATTAACTGGAGATCACAGACACAGTTAGGACATGGATCCATCTGACCCACTGGCATGACCAGCTTGGATCTAATGATTCTTCATAAGTTTGGGACGTACCCTCTTGAAGAATCTCAACCTAGTCCATACCAGTTCACCTTTTGGTTGAATCCAACACCAATAAAAGAAAAAGTAAAGGTGGGCAGTGGCCTCCTCTACTGCTCTGACAAAGACCAACTACAAGCAGTAACTGGCCCGCAATGAGCACAGCTCACTCTGGCACCTCAGCCTGCCCATGTAGGGGAAGGAGTGGACTGCTGAAGATGATGATGGAATTGCTTTGCATCAGGTTTGGCACTTAAACAACAAATGCCTCAAGTCTGCAATGAAAGTATGGACTGAGACTGTAGGTCTACAGGGCAGTGCAAATATGGCATATGCTGTTGCAATAGGATCCTTATAGGGACTGCTATGAAATCCCACACTGTTCCAACTCCTGTGCCAGCTCTATCCCTGTGGTCACACCTCTGCCTGGAATACACCTGGGAGCTGTGCTGACTTAGTTCAGCTCTGTGCCTAATAAAAATTAAAAGCCTCTTAGAAAGATCGCAGTCTGCCAAGACTTCAAAGGAAAGGTTAGTTAAACAGCACGACTACCTGCAGACCCAGAGGAACGAGGTTTTCTTTTACTGCCTTAACAAGTCTATGGCAGTGTGTTGTGGCAGGAAGCTGTGCAAAGAGCTCCTTTACCGCTCTGTGTTTTGCCCTTCACTCAAAAGTTATCCCTCCTGGCCTAGCAATTCTCTCTCTCCCATAGCTGCTTGTATCAATAAGGCACTTCTCCAGCCACAAGGATCTGCTTCTCCTCTTCAGTCTCTTACAGTTCAGAAGCACCAACTTTAATGCTTGGCTATTTACAGTAATGGTGGATGTCTCCACACCCATCCACAGACCTTGATGATCCCCAGTAAGCACTTCTGGAGGTGCTTCCTGAGATCAGGAGAGAGGGAACTGCAGAGCTCTGTGGCACTCCAGCAGTGACATTGAAGTGGATATTTCTGAATGGTATTGAGAAGTTACTGCATACACTGACACATTTTCACACTCTTCCACTGACATGCAAAGATGTAAACAAACGTAGCCTGGCTTTCATGGACATCACTCTGTGGGCTTCAAACCCCGAAGAACAGGCAATATTTGAGCACAGTTCAGTGTAACCACCAGGTGCCACGAGCCTCTCTTATTCTGCTGCAGCCTTTGTACCTGCCTGACTTTGTATATCCTGTCTTTTTTCCACAGAAATTCATCAAGATGCTCATGTGCCCATCCTGACTGGAGCCTCCCTGACCAACTCCAAATTAAATCCAATCACCAGATCATTACCTAAATGTGATTAGTGTCCATAAGTGGCAGGAAACAGGGAACATTCTATAAAATTGAGATCAGGGCCAGGCTTGATAAAACTTGATAAAAAACTATCTCTGGAAATAAGTGTGCTGATGGTGTCTGAAAATAGAGGCTCCATAACAGGGTAAA
This sequence comes from Scytalopus superciliaris, assembly GCA_013400415.1. Lineage (NCBI taxonomy): Eukaryota > Metazoa > Chordata > Aves > Passeriformes > Rhinocryptidae > Scytalopus > Scytalopus superciliaris. The sequence continues at coordinate 54,878 of VXBX01001290.1, read as the reverse complement.
ATAGCCTGTCCAGAGCTTTAAGCCTCTGTCCTGCATCTTGGCTAGCTGGTATAAAGCTCTATATACAACCCTAAGAGTAAGATGACAGGTAGCACTTTTTATCCAAAAATCTTTAGATGGATAAAGCCAGTCCAGAAGACAAAGATGGGAGGAAAAGACAAGGCACAGGGAAAAGCAACTGAGCATCCGCCACATGAAAGGAGTAGCCTCTCAGCCATGCTTTTGAGACAAAGGATCCTCTCTGTCATTCAGAATGTTTCCAAAGGTATAGACTGCAAACCCATGCCAGTGCCACTGTAGCATCCAGGGAAGCCCAGTGAATATTTGATACCAAGGAAGACCCTGAACAGCTGCATGCTCTGTCCTTATCAATGGGAACAACATTGGGAATTACTGTCATGAAATGGGAAATCATCACACCTTCATCTATACAGAAGGCACTCAGCCTTTCACGTGGTACTCTCATGACCTCCAGAGCTGTACAGAGGTGCCCAGATGAGAATTTAGTTGGAGAAGGAAAATAAACATCATCTTTTCTGCTCTGGAATGTGGTTGTTTGCATAGCTAAAATATTTTTGGCAATATATACAAAATCCAATTTAGATGTTCCTCAAGTTCAGTTCTGATAATTAGAGAGCTTACTTCTATATCCTGACACTGTATTTTCAGGGAGGGTTATGTTAGTTTTGGGTATAAAGTTCTGATTATCAGCTCCTTCTTTCACAAATACGGACAATTATCCTGCCTCCCCAGCCTAATTTATTACTATAGCCCTGGGAAAAGCAAGCTTGCTTTTATAGCAGGAAACGAGACAAACAGTAGTACTGAAGTCCTGTCACGACACCAAGTAAAACTCCTGTCAGAGTTAAACCAGCAGTCTCTCCAAAAACTCCAGTAAAGAAGGAATGCCTGGAAATGAAGCAAGGAGGGGCTGTTTTTTTCAGTGTAACAGCTGGGAAAAATGCTACAAGCTTCTTTTCAAGGCCAGTCCTCATTTAACTGGAAAGATTAGAACAAAATCAAACAGTAAGCCACTCTCAAACTGACAGCAGGAGGACAACACATGCAAGCAAGCAGCCTGCATGCAAAAATAAGACAGCTGAAGAAGAAATGGCTTTATTTTCCTCCTGGAAAGCAGACTGGGGAGTTAGACATAGCTTGGCTGTGCAAAACTTTGGAGAATATAATCTCCCTCTTTATCAGCATCCTTTCCCACACCTTTCCACAGCAGACTTAAAGAGCAGCTTTCAGAGGATTGCTGTAACTCTACAGGGAGGCAGCACAACAGAAAGGCTCCAGCCGGGATGGAAGAATCCCCCCCGAATCCCACCCCACAGCCCAGTCAGCCCTCCTACGTGTGAAACCAAACTGGCTGGCAGCTCTGGGGAGAGTTGTAGGAAGCCAAGGAGAGAAAAAAAAAATACCCATTTATAAAACATAATGTTTAGGGAGAGCTGTCGCAACTTACAGTGACACAGTTTCACAGAGAAACTGATTAAGCCCAGGCAGGATGCAGGAATTCTGCTCCAATCTAATTTTCTGTGCCAGTGCTATGAAGACAGAATTAAAAGCAGTGAGTATGGCTGATACATCTCTTTGGCATGAGGGATGCCCACTACAGTTGGTGGGCCGTGCCACTAACTCATTTGGCACTAGGAAATCTGACTGTTGGGCAGGTGACAATAGGAAAGGCACCAACCACTCCCTTCTCCTCGTGGCTACAGCTGTAGGAGCTGACAGCCCCGTGGCAAGCTGAGCATCTCCTGGTTCCTGTATGAAATGAGTGGAAGGATCAGGCATAAAAACATGGAGCTCAATGAGAACTTCTTGGACTGTCTCCACCTTTTACAGCTCTTCCAGATCACATCAAGCAGCACGCATCTCTGGTTTCAAGGAAGTGCCGCATGCTGCAGCACTTCAGTATTTTTTTGCCTTGACTGCAAGTAGAAAACAAATGGGCAAAATGAATACCAGTCATTGCCATGACCATTAAGGCACTTGACAGTACCCTAAATGAGAGCATTTCACCACCACAAATAAAACCTTCCTTAAACACAGGAAATGTCCAGACACAGCCCATGACAAACAATTAGTAGCTGTGGTTTGACAGACATTTCCATCCCAGTAGCAGCTATTGCTTTTACTTCTTTGAAATTATTACTCAAAGCCCACAACACACTGTAAAGTTTTATAAACAGGGAAAGCATAATTGAAATAATTCAGCCAGGGCCTTGGAGGAGGTGTGACTCAAATGGATTACAATCCAAGCAATTCTTTTCCAGCCCTCCTCCCCAAACATGAGCTCATACTCAGTTGCTGAGGATTCAGTACCAATTAGTTTTTGCATCACAAAAACCTAGCTGTCTTTGCTGACAGAGCTCCCATTCTGCAAATTATATTATTGTTGTAGGAATGCAAAGGGAAATATCCAGTGAAAAATTAAACAGATTCCACCAAGTGCCTCAGCTCCGTACAAAGAGCAGATGTTAAAACCTTCAAGTGGTGTCAAAATAACTCTCTCAAAAGTGGCAGGTTTTGAATGGTTTGGTAATTAAAAACGCTGAAGATTGTTGGCTTTAGTTCAGCACACTTCACATTCACAGAAAGCCTTATTTCTTCCCTCCAAGGTGCCAGATACTGATGCATGACCGATATATTTAAAAAGCCAGTCAGCCACCAACTTCCAGGAGAAAATGGCAAAAGGCAGCAATGCTAAAATCCCAACATCTGCAGAGTCTGTTCACGTACCATCAGTCTGCCTGGGTAATAAACAGACAAAAACTTGCAAAACCACATAAATCCAGTACCTTGCACATGAGGAAAGGGTTTCCTCCCATGGGCACCAAACAAAGAGCAGTGGAAACCCAAGCAGGACATGGAAATAACCAAACCCCAGTCACCTTAAGAGCCAGGTATTGCTCACAGGGAGCTCTGTTTTGAACATACTGAATAGGAGGCTCCAAAGCTGTCATACGTTGGCCAAACTCCACGGCTATTTTAAGAGGAGATCTGTGTATATTCCTTCCAGGATATACAGAGCATTCTGAAACATGCAAACTCCCCCATAAATACGTTATAGATCAAGGAGAAAACCAGGTCCTCTCTTTACACCAAAAATGTTTTCCACACAAAAGCCATGTTAGTAATTACATTTTTTTCCTAAAGTGGCTCACACCAAGGGTTAGTCATATACCTCCCATTGATTCTAATGAGAGCCTTATGGTTAGAACAGCAAACAGCTTTTTCCAGAACATGGTGGGTGGAAGCAATTTCTATTTTAATAGGCCAAGAGTAGTGAGAAAGACAGAAAACCATGAAAAAAAAATAAAAATCCCCCTGCATGCTTGGAAGTGGAAGAGATATGGCATATGTGTTCTCTGCCTCATTTCAGGGACCTGAAATGCATCTTCAAATTAGTTCTTAAAACTTTGCAAGAAGACAATAAATAAATTAATTTTTGAAAGAGATGTTGTTTGCTTGACTTGTTCCTTCCTATATGATGAACAAGATCCACATGGAAAGGACAACACCAAGATACAGACATGAAATCTGAAAACACATACTGGGTTTGAGAAAATTATATATATTGTCAGTGGTTCAAGGCTGACATATCTAGATTACCAGAGCTGGGGAATAAAAATAAAAAGGCTTCTCCAAAAAGCCACCACATTTCAAGCAAACTTGAATTCTGAAATGGAAACTCACCCCCTCGAACCTATACTTAGAAAGAAAATCCCTTAAAAGTACAGTCTGAGATTTCATTTAGGAAAACTGAAAACAATCTTGTAACTGAGGATTTTCCAAACACTTCTGAAGCTCCTTAAAATGCCTAAAGCTCAGCTGTTTGCAAGCTGACAAGCTGGGCAACAGACATGAGAACTAGGTTGTGAAGGGTATTTTAAAGCAGAAAAGCTTTGCATGGTGCACACCTTTGAACAGGGACATGGGGAGCCCTACAAATCCCACCTCCAGAGCAGCACACATGGTGTAAACCCAGACTGCTGTGAAGCATGAAGATCAACTTTGAGCATCTTTTATTTGACAGTGCTGTTATTCCACAGGGTCTATTAACAATAACCTTAATATTTGCATAAGGTTTCAAAACTCTGTCTAAACATCAGTTAATCCTCTCAACATATTTGTGAGGTAAGCAAATGAGTATTATCTTTTCTATTCCACGGATGACAAAGCTAAAATACATAGAAGAAGTTAAAGCCAGTATTTCCAAACTAGCAGGTGAACAGAATGAACCTGCACTTCTGCATGAGTGAAATGCCAGGTTGGAGACATTCAGACATACAAATCTGCTTCTGAGCACATACAAATCTCATCACGCTGGAGGCACAGCTCATGGGTGCTCACCAGGCTCAGCTGCCTTGCTCAAGGACATGTGGTGAGAGAGATGCAAAGGCAGAAGAATTTCCCCTCAGTTCAGTCCGGTGCTCAAACCCACACTGATCTCAACTAAGATTTTTAACTGAACACAACACAGAAGTGAAAATTTCAATACAACTGAGATCCTACAATTTTCAAAAGGGTATAAGGCTCACCTTCTCTCATCAAATAAGAAAGACTGTAATGGGAAACCATATTTTACTAAACACCACAGACTCCACATTAGAGAGAACTTTAGAAATGCATCCCAATAGGAAAGGATTTAACTGGATGTATTAACTCTGTAGAGAAAGTCAATGAATCCCAAATACATGGGCTTTTTTAGTTTCAGGGTTCACAGAAATTCTTAAAGGACTTTTAAAGTTTTATCATTGACTACCTAAGGAAAGCAGAATCAGGTTAGGGAGAGCATCCCAAAAGTGAAATAGAGATATCTTCCTCCAAACTATCATATTACTTGCAAGTGTGGTTAGATATTCAGGTTTCTGCAGGAGTAGGGGATGCCCACCTTCATGCAGAGGCTGATACCTGGTCCTCATCTTCCTGTGAGAGGTAAATTCTGCTTGGATTTGATGGCAACAAGCAAGAAGCTGCTTGGTGAGTCCAGCAAGAGATTGGTCCCAGGATCTTTCTTCCAGGAGGCATTGAAAATTATTCCAAGTACCCCTCCAAATCTTACTGGAAACAGTTCACCCCTTAAATCCCAAAGCTCCTATCTGGTGGTACACCAGTTACAGCTGGGATGGGAGGTTTGATTCTCACCCAGCAGTGCTTCTCGGGACAGACTCCTGTGGTTCCTTCTCCACTGCCAGCTGGACCTCACCTATTGCTGTACACAGTAGAGGTGGTCACCAGTTTTGTTTTCGTATCTGGTTTATTTTGAATACATTTGTGAGGGCAATTAAGCATTTGGACTGGCCATTTTATCATCTTGCCCTTATAAATCTAAATAATCATCACATCTGCTAGAAAAATGGATTAGTTATTAAAAAGCACAAACATAAGCAAACAAGACTTTTTTTTTCCTAACACCTCAAAAAAAAAAAAAAAGGGACATGTCTGAAAGTCCTTAATACCTGGAAGAATGAAACTCCAAACGAACAGTGTGTCAGGAGCAGCACAGGCTAATTTATATGAGCCAAAAACCTTTTGTACAAAGTACACAGAACTGTGAAACACGTTTGATCAGGGGCCAAACTGTGTTTTCTAGGCTGATGTGTGATTATCCAGCATGACTTTGCATTATAGCACAAGGGCACTGGTATCTATGGTAGGGAGCTGCAGAAAATCACAGGTGAAGAGCCAAAGGCTGAGCATTTTCAATATAGAAAAAAAACCCCTATTTCAAGTACAAGAAGCTTTGAGTCAGGGCAGAGTTTGAAATTGTGGTGACAGGGAGGAGAAGAGTAAATTAATTGTTGTTGATTTCTACTAAGCAAGAACACAGTCCCTTATATGCTTTTACTGCTGAAATACAGATAGATTAGATATATTAAATTGATGACAACAACACTTCTATTAAGAGTCAAGATGCAAAGTAACAAACACAGATTTGCTGTCAGCAGCACATGAAGCAAGACCTAGATTTTCATAAATCTCAGCTGTTGCTCAGGCAACAGCCACTTTTAAACAGCTACCATGCAGAGCACATTTCCACAAACCCAAACTGCAGCATCTCTGACTCAGTTTACTTGCTGCAAGCAGGGATGAGAACCTCAGGGTGAGAGAAAGCAGCATGTGCCCATGGTCCCTGCAAGAAGAAAGCCTCCCTGGGGCCACTGCAAAAACTTATGCATCCCAGGGAGAAAGCTTTGTTGTTCACTGCCTAAAGAAGACTTGGATCTGGTCTGCTACCCTCCCGGGGAGAGGCATCATGTGGCAGGCCTGCAGGGAGGGACCTGCCCTGTGGTTGCACAGTATCCTTATGTAGCTGTAAAAGCCCCACAACCAGCCCTGCCAACAAGAACTGACACACCTGAAGCGAAGTTCTGATCCCTGTGGCTACAGAAGCCCAAGACTTCTCTAGAAAGCGGCTAATAGGCAGGAGCAGAATCTGCCTTCCCAATTCCCTGCCTCTCCCTCTACTGGAGTGCAGCATTTCTGTCATCCAAGTGCATTAGCTTGGCTATTTAATTTTCCTCCCTCCATTTCTCGCTGCCCATGGAGAAGCAGTTCCTTTCCTGCCAGCCTGCTCCTACTCACCTGATCCTTTTGTTTCAGCTCATGACTGTCTGCGTGGGAAGGAGAGCTCAGAAATGAGCACAAAGTGCGTTATTCTCAGGTTTTTCTTTACGTTTTCTAGCAAGGTGGCACACGTATATCAGCATGTTTCTACTTCTCTCACTGAGCAGTTTGGATAGAGCCTCAGAGATTTTTTGGATGGAAACCTGGTAGCAAAGCACTGTTTCAGTTTGTTCTGCTGTCAGAACACAAAGCTGAATTTCTTCATATTTAAGCATCGTATCCAAAAGATACTTCTTGCAATAACCCTTAATGCTTAGTGTATATAAGCAGCCTGCTTGTCTCTGCATACAACAAAACCCTCTGATCTTTATTTCTCTCTTCTGACCAAATAACACTGGACATTTCCAGACTTGGACACCATTAAAATCTGTATTTTTCAGCAGTCAGTAGACGGTGCACGAACAACTGAATGGAGGAACAAGTAATTTTTAAGTGGTAAGTCCCACCAGTCTGTACCAAACACAGACAAGATTGGAAACTGTTTGACCTTATGCAAAGGCTGTAATTTAAAAAATCGGAACAAGATCTCTAAGTAACATTTGCAGAAGAAAAAAGGAATTGCAGATAAGCAAATATAAGGACTAAGTGTTCATCTTGCCACAGGTGAGACTACCATAGGCTTGCAAAGCAGCCTTAGGGCTGAGGACAGGAGACAGAAGGAGAAAGAAATTCAAACATGGAGCCAAAGCAAAAATACCCAACAAATGTTGCTTTGATTTGTCTGTGCAGCAACACTCCAGTTACCTGGAGTGACCCTATGGAAGGAGCCCAGCAGCAACAAGGGTTACAAGGAGATGCTGTGGCCAGATTATAGAAATGCAGGGTATTTTATCAGGGTAAAAAAAGCACAAGACAGTAAAGCAGCAGCCTCCCATGGTGACCCTGCAGAGGTAAAAAGGCAGAAAGGCGGGAGGGTTTAGCTGAAATTAAATAGACAGTGGATTAGTATGGGATTTTTATCCTTGACCTGGCTTTCTCTTGCAGACAGCTCACACCCAAACACACTGGGCAAAAGAGAAACCGGCAGACAAATGATACAGTCTTGCTTTGGCACAATCAGAGGAAGGAAGGAAGTTATCCCTGCTTTTCTGTACACAAGGTAAAATTTGTTTCCTGCAGTCACAGGAAAGCTTCTCCTTCCTCCTCTCCCAAAAACACCTAGCAATACTCAGAGAGATAATACCAAGTCCTGTACAAGTTTGCTTCCACTCCCTTAGGAATAAAGAAGAAATGAAACAATTAAATTGCCTTTTTTTTTTTCTTTTAAGTTCACATCCTCCACACATCCAAGATTTACATTTGAAAACAAAGAGCAGCAGGCAGTGCTACGAAGGATTCTCCTCTTTTCAGCCAGTTCAGAAACATGCACATGAATCAGAAATGAGCCCTAGGAAGTTTGCTGCCATCCTTTCATTCACAGCAGGAGGGTTTTCCACTCTTTTCCACTTTGCAGAGATAGGAGCTGCATCAACAACCACTTCATCCTACACTCCAGGATGAGACACTATAGGCAGGAGTTGGCTTTCAGTAAGAACACTGTCCAGAGTACTGTCTACATTTAGCCTCTCAGAAGAGCCTGCAGCCCACCCTGTGCTAGCTGGCTGTGCAAGGCATGCTTGCCTAAAAGAGTTGTGTATCTTACTAACCACAAACCAGTTTCGCTTCAAGTTCCTTCAGAGACAGCAGATACTTCTTCAGAGGACGTTAAAATTGCAAGGTTGGGCGAAAACTTCTCTTTTGGTGCAGCAGACAAGAGATACTCTGGCACCACTTCTTTTCCTTTCCCCATGCCAATCCCACGCTGGCTTTGCATCCCAGCAGGATAAGGTTGGAGCAGCCCCAATGCTGCAGCCACAGCAGACCCATGCAATCAGAGTAAGAGGTGGCACCAGAGCAGCTTTGGGAGGCAAAGCTCTCCAGCCCCATCCACCAGCTCTGCCTCAGTGCCGTGGGACTGGGAGATGGTGACATTTTTGCCCATGTGAAGGCTGATGCAGGTGTGAGGAAGGGCAGCAGCAAGGCAGCCCCTCCATCCCTTTGACTAAAGGCACAACCATCGCTAATTGCTGTGCAATGAACTGAGATTGTCTGTTTTCTTACTACACTTAATCTTGAAACAAACCCTATAAAAACCCTTGCTGCTGCCCTGGAACATTCCAAGCAACTAAAATTTGGATATACTTTCTTATGATGCTTTTTTTAACCCTTAAATATTAACTTTCTACTCAGTAAGAGTACTCAATCTGGCATACATCCCCAGCCACAGTCCGTCCTTAACCTGAACTACTGTGCTCCCAACCAGTTTGAAACTCCACCAGTGTTTCTAAAACGTTCTGAAGGAACAGCATCAAACTAAGGTATGACCTTAATCTCAGGACAGCGTGTTCTCTGAGTAAGCTACACCTGCCTTTCCTGAGAATTTGAAAATAAGGACGACTTTGCTACTCTGTCACAAACCCCTAGCCAGTACTTCATTTTAGTGGACTTAAACTGTTCTGGCATACAATGCAGCCGAAGGAAAAACGCTCCCCTGAGCATCTGCAGTTGCTTGTTTTAAAGCAGAATAATCCTGTGTAGCTCCTCAGGATGGATCACTGGAAACGCTGCAGTTCTGTGATGTTAACAACCCATCCCAAGATGACACATGTAATCCTTTGGCTTTAAAACAAAAGCAAACTGAAGCACATAGGGGACGTTCTCCTTCAGGTTCCATCATCCTCTGCAAACACAGTCCAGGAAATGTTTTACCCACTTCTGCACTGCAAACACTTCCACAGTGAAGTGAAGCAGGAGATTAACATCCCATAGAAGCATCCTAGTGTGACTTTGAGGACAAAACACAGCTGTAACATTTATGTTAGAGGAGGTAGGAGAAAAGGAGAACTGCACAAGTGCTCATCTCTAGGGCTGTCCCTGAAGCAATGGCTCAAGATTAGCTCACACGAACTGCTGGAGTAGCTGAGGTTTCTGGGGTCAGAGAAGGAAATTTCAATCCTTAAGCACTTTTGCTTATGTGAGTCAGATGCTCTTGAAGCAACCTATGTACACATGTGCATTTTTACATGCTTCTCCTTAGCCATATATTGATTACTAGCAGCACACTCTGTCCTTTCTCCAGTTCTTTAATACTGACTCTGTAATTGCAATTCAGCCCTGTGGAAAGGAGGAAGCTCTAACAAAGCAGGGAGAATCGATACGTGACAACTGTAATTCTCTGCTCAATAATTACACAGAATTTACACTGCTGAGTAGGCTCCCTCCATTGATTTTTACAAAAATATTTACTGCAGCAGGAACACAGGTGTAAGGTTAAGTTTTGAAGCTCTGACTTTTCAGTGCATTGATTTCAAAATAATAACTAATTTCATACTGTACAATGCTTTAATACCTTCATTCAGACAGACCTCCACGCAGACTGGCACCTCTGCCTACTGTGTTCTTCTCCCCTCACTATTTCTCTTTCCTTTGTTAAAAAGCCAGTTTAGCACAGTCTCAGAAATGAGTCATGTTACAGAAGGGCTTGAGTCCCATGAGAAAGGAGAACATCCCTGGAATCAAGTCAACTAGCTCCACCCCATGACACAACTGTGGGGATGTGAAGATCACCAGACAAGCAAACTGCTTTCATATCAAGATGAGACAAGGAAATTAGAAATATGAATGGAAATACAGAAGGAGCCACTGGATTGGGGACTTAATGTGAAGACAAGAGATGATGGAATTGTATGGAAGAGGTGAACAAAAAACAGCTACTCTCTCTGGACCTGTGGGTACCTAGGCAAAAAATGTAAAAGCGATCTAAGCAGAAAAATTTAATTTTGGGAACTTGCTGCTGCAAGATGTTGCAAGGCCTAAAATATGAATCAGCCTAAAGACAGGTTAGACAAATTTGGAAAGAACAGACTTGCTAAATTCAGCAGCATTCCAGATGGAGCCTCCAAACCAAACCACTGAACAGCCAGAGCCGGTTGCAAATACCAGGAGAGGATCATCCTTGCCTTGTGTTGCTTCTTCCACGCTTGAACATTTGTTACTATGTGAGAAAGGGCACAGATCAACAGGGACTCTGGCCACAGCTGTCTCCAAGTTTAACATGATACAGAATTCCCTGAACTACTGCCAGTACCAATGGCATGAATGTGTGTGTGACAGGAAGGGCAATTCAAAAGCACCCAAGAAAGATGGACACCAAGTTCCCTCAATTTCAGGGAGTAAAATCGCTATCTAAATACTTCCCAGCTGTTGATCCTGTCCAGAGGATAAAAAAACCCCAAGATGGACTGTGAATCTGTGACTGCTTTGCCACAAAACACCAGTGTGCAGCAGCTTCTGTGGACTCAACAAAAGACACTGCCCCTTCTCTTTAAAATGAGAAAGGAAGGTGTAAGCCTTCAACCCAAGAACAGAGGTCTAGACCCAGACTAGTGAATGCCACTGGTACATACAGATGAAGGGTAGCTGTATGGCACTCTATTTTCCTCTTCATTGCAATCTTTAGAATTTAATTTTCTAATTTTCCATATGATGTAAAGAAACTTGTGCTTTAATTCCATGAAAAAAAAACAAAACCAAAGACAAAAGGTCAATACTGCATAACTAGTCTGACTTCTCTTGGTTTCCCCCCCGAGAACATTGATGCTACTAATGCACCATGAATTTCATAAGAATCACTCATTATCTAAGTAATAAAACACTAAGTTTTTCTTCTTCCTCCTCCTTAAACTTCTCCAAGCAAGGGGTTTTTAGGAGCGTGATCAGGGTGACTCATCGCAGAGGGTGCAGGGGCCACAGCTGGACGTGCAGCGGTCCCAACCTGGAAACCTTTCCAGGTGCTTTACAGAGCTGTGCAATGATAAATGGCAGATTAGCATCTGACATGCTGGAGGAGAGCTTGTAATTACCAGCAAAGTGGAAAGGCAGAGGCAGGTAATGTTTGCCTCTCTTCCAGGGACCAAACATTATAGAGGTTTATTGAACAATGTTTCTTGGGGTGGCACTGGGCCCCTTCAAAACCTCCTGCAAGCCCTTCTTCAACTTCCCCTATGCTGGGGCCACTGCAAAGCCACAAGATAAACAGTCACAGGAGCAGTGAAAGAACAGTAAGAGGAATAAAACCTGCATTCAGGCTACAGAGTAATAAATATTTATTGCCTCTCCTTTCTGCACATTGTGGAAACAGATGCAAAATGAAGTTCGGTGACTTGTGGGAAGTGAGCCAAAAACCAGCTTTGCTGCTGCTGCAAACAAGCAAAGTCACAGGAACGGCTACCATTTACCTTCTTGGTCTTGCAGAATTTGTCCATTCAGCACCTCCTAACATCTGACATCCCTCGTCCACTCTATATGTGCCAGTGCCTCCCAGCACCACATAGTCAGAAAGAGCAGATTCCTCTGTGCCAGGCAAGACAACACACTGACAAGTGGCTCTTTGAAACGCTGAGATGTATGCTGCTTAATCATCAGGTATTGCAAGACAGAGTAGCTGCTGCTACTTTGTCAGAAAGCCAAAATTTTAATAGCTTCTTTTGTCCAAGCCCCAAACATCAGCTCCTCTTCTCATGTGCTGAGAACCTCTTTTTGTACCTTCACTCAACTCTTTTCAAGGAAGCCTGTTACATTCTCTCAGGCCTCTTTCAACACAACTGTGCACTAAGGAAACTGTTTGTTCTCTTGTCGCGCTGCCAGAATCATGAGAATACTACAAAAAGCCACACAGAAAAAACCACAACTGCATTTTGTTAGCTTTTATACTTTTTCCCAGATTAAAGGCGAGTCCCACCATCCAACATTCAGCTAAAAAAAAAAAAGGGCAACTGCAATATATAGGGAAGAGGTTCGGAACAAATGGTGTCACAAAGTTTGAATCCTATAATCCCAAAATCAAACTTGTCTCATATTCAGTAACCTGGCTTCAAAAGGATGGGTGGGAGTTTTAACTTCCATCCTTTTGCAGGGGATTTTGGTTGTCCTGTGTAGTCACTTCAAAATTACCATTTTTATCTAGTATCTCCAGTGTCAGGTTCCTACTGCCTCATTTCTCATGCGGTGACACACAGGCACAAAAGGATCTTTCCAATTATTCAGCTGATGATGCAGCAGGCAGGGAATGAATATGGCAAACTCTTCCTGAGCAGCTCAGGCTTCGAGCACCCCATTCATCAACTGGGTAACGAAGCTCAGGCAAACCCCCACAAAACAGACACGGTGAGGAAGAAAGTTCCCTCTCATAAATGATGACACTGAACAGCCCCTCTAACAGACCACTGGGGAACAAGATTTTTCCTCCCACAAGATGATGTTTCCTCAAAGCAAAAACAGGTGGGGAGGCAAAACAGGACATATATAAATTGTTCAAGACACATTTCTTCCCTTAAATAAATGGTGAAGCACATCACAGGTTACCAGAGGACATCAGTATGCAGTATGAAGCAGTTCAGGGAAAGGGAGAGAAAAACCTGGAGCAGGGGTTGGCAATGCAGAAACCACAAAGATTTCTAGGTTGGAGAGGAGGAAAGACTGAACACACTGGGAAAGGATCACACTGACATAACAAAGATTTTCAGGTACCCTGGGAGCAGCAGGTGAGATGGGTCAGTGCAGTTTCACAGGCTCACAAGAGGCTTCTACAAACAGCAGCACCTGCCAGACGGTGGGAGCTGCTGTTCTGTTCTCATGCACACTCAGCTCATTGTTTTCTAATGCACTTTGGGTTTTTTTTTCCTTCTCCACATATGTAGCATCTCCACTTGACTTAAAAAGCCACTTTCTTTTTGCAGAAATATGAAAGCCTTCCATTATTCAGCACTTATTCCACATGGATGAAGGTTGTCGACCTCCTTAAAGAGCTTTCCCGCAGTGTGTAACATTAATAGCTGCACCAAGATGAAATTAATTTCATTTTCTGAGATCTTACTTTTGACACTGAACAAAGTGCATGGGATGGGAAGAAACAGCAGTAACAATTCCTTGCATGACTCAAGGGGAATTACACCTCAGGCACCAGGACCAAACCTCACAGACCATTTCTGCCCTCTCCTCCAGGGCACGCAAAGGGCTCTGGGGTGAACTGGTCCATACTGGTCAGCACCAAATCCCAGACTCCTGAATACTTAAAAATCACAGCCAGGACCCTGCCATGAGTGACATCCACAACATGTGAGCATGGTGGCAGAAGACTTCTAGGAAGTCTTAAAAATCCTTAAGAGCTTAATGAGGGTAATTACTAGGCAAAAAAGTACTTTAGTCATTAGAAATAAAACATAAGATCCAAACTATACTGTTAAAGGAGGGGGAAATGGGAATAAACGGCAGTGAGTGGTGTCAGCTCCCTCTGCTCTCACTGGGAAAAGACATAATTTCCATCATATTTCCAGTGTCAAGGGCTGGTTCTCAACAGCTGCATCTCTGAAGGGGAAAAAAGGGCTGACCATCCCACACCCCTACCCCAATACAGTTCTCATTGCAATGGTTGCAGCATTCAGAGCCTGTGTGAGCTCTTAAGCAGAAAGTCTAACAAACCTCTGAAGATACAACTAATGCTCATTATGACAGATCCAGGCCATACAGCTGGTCCCAGGATCAGCTCCACCAGAGCAGCAGCCAAAGTTAGAACCTGGGCTGAGGCTGTACCTTCACTTTACCTGAAGCTTGGCCCCAACAGGAGAAGAGCCCAGATACCCCCATGTGGAGCCCTGACTAAAGGGTACAACACAGTGGATGTGTTGGTGCTGTGGTGACAGACATTTCCAGCAGACCCCAAGGTTAATGGGCACTGTTTTCATGGAAGCTGAGCACTATGAAGGGGTTCTTGCTCCCAGCTGCTCCTCACCTCTCCCTACTAGAGGTCACCTAGCAAAACCGCCTGGCATAACCACCCCCAATCCAGTTCTGCCAAAGCAATCCATACCAGCTTTAACCCATTAAACAACTCATCTTCTGAATCTGGATCTTTTTGACTGAATAAGACAATGTGAGACAACCAGCTCTTCTGGGAGTCCTGGTGGGATGGGACATCCCCCATTAGTCACCCACAGCCAGAAAAAAAACAAAGCCAGACCATTAGGCAGTAGCACCTGCCCAGGACAGCAACAAAGAAGCCACCAAGGGATATAAGGCTGAAAGCAAAATCCACTCAGGATGAAAAAGGAGAGGGTTTGACAGCAGAGAGCTGCAAAGGAAAGACTGAGCCAAAGGAGTGTAAAAATTAACAGCAAAGCAGGGATAAAGCAGTGCTGTGACCTGCCTTTTAACTATGGATAAAGAAAGGGTAGCAAGGAAATCTAACACCAGTGCCCCGCTTTCTGCTCTGCTGACCTAGCCCTGTTTAGGTCACCAGCATGAGATGGTATAAACAGCCCAAAGGAGATTTGCCATCATCGTGTAGAAATCATATGCCATTTAAAAGCCCTGGAATTATATTGTCTTTGAATTGAACAACAAGCACAGAAGGAAAATAAATAAAAAGCCGGTGGGTTAAAAGTCAGGATCTCCCTCAGTGCTAGAAACAGCTTGATTTTAGCTGTGCTGCACATCTCAAAGACTAAGCTTAAGCTGTGATATTAATGTTCATATGGCTGAGAAGATACTGGCAGACGTCAGCAACTCTTTCAAGCAAGTTACAGATACCATGGGCTGGAAAGTCAGAAAAGCATTTCTTCTGTGTAAAACATGACATGCCAAGGTATTTATTATGTTGCAAACAATGTTCCACATGAACTTTAAAATATTTGCCTTCTTGCAGCTGAAAAACAGACAGCCCATCCTACACACACGCACAGAGGTTTTGGTCCAGGTATACCGATGTTCCTGGCTGCTTTTGCTCACCCAGTCTATACTCCCTCACTGGGTGTTTATAACTTGCACAGCACCCTAAAATCCTTACACCATGTTGCTCCAGGGAGGAAAATGACAGGAAAATGCCTCTGCATTAGTTATAAGGCTTGTAGCACAGAACTGGGTGATGAGTGCATCTTACTAGCGCTGAATGCAAATCAGAGGCAACATACAACCACGTACTGCCTGTTAAATGATCAGCTCATGTTTTCAGCAAGTCTTTTCACCCTGTGCACCCTCTGGAAAGGGCTCCTTGCTTCTGGAAGGGCATGTGGAGGAAGTGGGATGGGAGAAGGGCAGCCCAGGACACTGCAGAGCTCCCAGCAGGAACGCTGCCAGTTCCCACGGCCCGCGAGACCACTGCCCACAGCCGCTCCGCTTTAAAGACCTGGGCACACTGTGACCCTGCGGGCCAGAGCTGCCCAAATGAGGTTCCTTTTAACCTCACTGAAAATAACAGGCTTTTCAGCTCATGGCCAAATATTAAATGTCACTTTCATGCTAATTTTCAAGCTTGGACACAAGCATTTGTTTTTTACAGAATGCTCCAGAAAGCCTCTGCCTTCTGCACAGATGGGTACAGCCAAGATGTGCAAAACAATCCACCAGAACTGATGAAACTTGATTTTCCTCCTTATGAAATTATTATATTCATGATTTTGCTGAATGTGAAAGGTTACACTGGGAAAATGAAAGCAGAAGTTGGCTTTCATTTAAAAAAAAAAAAAAAACAAAAACCAAAAAACTATCACTTCTGCTACACAAAAAGCCTACTAAAAGCATTCCTCTATTCAGAAATTAATATTCCAGTTAAGTATTTGACTTGTTACTTTCAGTTTTCGCAAGGCTTGTTTTATTGAGTTTTTTCCCTTTCTTAAATAAACTCTCTTCAATTTGCTGCTAGAAAACCCTGAAACAGTGGAAATAAAAGGGAGGCAGAGTATCCTGTTGAGGTTTAGATTATGTCCAGCTGTGTAAGAAGTGCAGAGAAACAGAGAGAGGAAATCAGCCAACAGGATTTTGGGCCCATGGGATGTCATATGTCTGAGAAACACTTTTAGCCTCCTTGCCATGATTCCGGATGCCACAAATGCCGAAGATAAAGGCACAGCTCCGGCCCCATGTGCTCAGGTTGGGTGTGCAAGGACACAATCATTCATATCTCCACTGCACATTAAGCTCTGAGTCACCCTTGAAATTGGTCAGGACCATAAGGCACTAATGAACCTTCAGTTTATTAATAACTTCTTTAGCTCCCTAGAGTAATGATATTAAAAACAACAATAAAAAGGAACATTTTAATTTCCATTAAAGTAACTTGGAAAATGATCGTTCTGATTTAACTTTGGCATTCTGGATTATTTTTTTTTTAATAGTCTGCTACTTCCCCTGAAGGGAGCAGTATACTTGTCTGAAAATGGAGATTTACTTTGTCACCAGTTGTATGCAAGTGGGATTAGACCTTCATAGCGATCTTCAGAGCATCCTGGGTGTGTGCACAGCACTGCACAAATGAAGAACTGCACCAGACAAATAACAGGTCGCCCATCCAAAAGGGCTTACATTAATTATGTTAATCCAGTAGAGACAGAGGAGTGTGATTAAAGAGTCTCTACTGCCTGGGATTTGGCTGTTATCCAGCGGTAATCCTGCACAATCTGTGTTTGTAGTGAGTGTGTAAGGAGGATACTCTAACCACCTATATTCAATATCAAAGCTGGAGGCTCAGGTAGATGACAGCATCCTTTGATGCAGAAGCAGTTCCTGGAGAGCAAGCAGCATCCCCAGACATGAGCCCCAAGTCCCTCAGCTCAGCTGCAGAGCAGCCAGTCTCTCCCTCGACTACTGTGAACCCAAGGACACCAGGGACTTGAAGTTAGGTAATAACTGTAATTAAACCCCAAAAGCCTTGTTAAGGAAGAGCAGAAGTAGACACCAGAAACACAAAAGTTGGTGCTAAACCATAACATTCAGCTGTTTCCTATGCACCTGATAGGGAGCAAGACAGGGAGCCACAAAGACCCTTTGTGCAGTCACTCGAGGTTAGATTTGAACTCCTTCTCCCAGAGAGGGGAAAGTCTCTACAAGAGGTGGTTCATCTTCCTGCTGCACAGAGGAACCTGTTAAATAACAATTTAAGAGTCACCTCTGAATCTCCCCTTTCTTCAGTCATAACCCAACAGGAACACAACTGGCTGAAAAAGGCATACTGATTCCCATGCACCAACACAGCCTGAGGCACCGACGGAGCCACAACCCACAGCCTCTACTACACCATGTGTTTGTGACCAGCAGAAAAGATGTCCCTTCAGGCAATGGAAACCACTTTGTGCTACACAGACAGGTTGGGACTAAGAATGCCCTACCCTGGGTTGGAGGCAGCAAGCCTCAATCTTCAATACTGGACCTTCTGCTCCCTTTCCAGTACCTTCCCACAGTCCCTGTCCCCAGAGGCACAGAAGGTGACATGTGGTGTGACACAGCCCCGACTGCTCCGGCAGCCTCAGCACAGCCAAAGGTTATCTCAGCTTCTGTCCCAGCTGGCAGCAGACCCTCGGCATGCTGTGAGGACCCTGCTGATATATTATCCACCTGCTGTAACTAGAGCACAGCTTATTTACTTGTTCTGTCTCTGGCAGGCTGTCTTCCATCCACAGGCATCTTTAGGGAGAGGGAACAACATCCCTGAGTCACTTCTGGTGGGCACAGGGAGCTCTGCCTGCCCACTGAGGAACTTTACCCAGCCCATTCAGTCCTAAATATCACCTTTGGCAAACAGACAGCAATTCTAGGCAACCTTGCTCTAGAGAGAAGCCGGCAGGATAAACAATGAATCATCTGCTGAACTTTAACTCATGACAGTGCTAGAGTGGATTCCACTGTCCCAGATCCAGCTCTGAAGGCTCTGAGGAGCAGAAGCAGAGGCACGACTTCTGGGGTGTGAAATGGGAAACGTCCACTTCTAAACATCAAAACTCATTTCTACACTCACAACTGACAGGGAAGCAAGTCCTTAAATGTTATGGGATTAATTTAAATCAATCCATTCCTCTCTCTTGCATCGCTCTGAGCGACAGAAAGTCTCCAGGATATTGTGGAAGAACCAAGACGCTTTGATAACAAAGACTGAGGTCCCAACTCTCCTTTCCCCTGCTTTCTACAACAGAGTGTAACAAGTCACAAGGCAGGACTGAGAAATGCTCTGTTCCCAAGTCTCCTGGACAGAAAACCGAGGTAGTAACTTCAACATACACACTCACAGAAGGCAATACGAACATAACTAAGAGCTATTTCTCAGTTCTCAGTCCCAGTTCCAACTGAGATGCTACACATGGTAAGTCATTTGTCTCAGCAGGGGAGATGGGACAGAAATCCATAGACACTGTGAAGAAATGCTCCTTGGGCAGAGATCGGAGAGTCAATCTTTGGGAAGCGCCTGAATAACGCAAAGTGCAGATCATGCTACAGAAGTCTGGCTTGCAAAGTGTTCTTTCACACTGTGGTAGAAAACCTCACTCAAACAAGCAGGGAATAATGTGAAAATATACCCTTCTACTACTTTGTGGTGGATAAACCCACTGCAATTGTAAAAAACCCCAAACCTGTGGGTTTGCTGTACCTCCTGCTCCCAGAACCTCAACACAAACAGAGGTGCTCTGATGACCTGCTGACAACTCATTCACTCAAGGTTTTCATGCTGTTTGAAAAGCTCAACATCCCCAGCATGAAAAGCATCAACGTTTTCCTTGGGTCAGCAAAACAGGGCAAAGGCAGATTTTATTCTTCACCCTAACCCTAGCTGGGGAGGCACAGCTCAGATCAGAGGCACAAGTCCTCTCTGCCACGTGGCTGGGATCAAGTTTTTCTCTGTAGCTGTGTAACATCATCCAATTCACAGCTGGAAGTCTTCCAGTTAATAAAACAGCCATATGGGCCATTAAAAAACAAAACCAAAAAACCAAAAGCATTTCCTTCCTCTGCCACCTTCAGTCTCAAAAGTCCCTCCAAAAAAATCCCAGCTAATGAGCAGAACAGCAGCAAGTGGTACTCCTGAAATTCAAGACCATCCTTATTCTTTTCTTACAAGCTTTATACTCAACAGAAGTGTTATCAGTGCCTTTAGTCAGTGTGCTATGGGCAGAAGACAAATAATAATGGGTTGGAGGCAGCAATTAGCATCTTCAGTAAACACTGGATCTCTTTGGGAACAAGGCTCCTGGCACACTCGCTTCCGCTCCTGACACCACCCACACTCACCATCAAAACACACTGTTTATTCACAAAAGAGGCTTGCTTTGCAAGAAAACAGAGACCATGTACGTCCTGTGGTCTAGGATGAAGCACACAGGAATGCCCTTAGGAACTGTGCAACGATGGTGAACCAGAAAGGCAACATTTAGCCCAGACTCAATTCAGACACCTGATATCCATGGGGATCGATTAAAATAAAATGCCTGAATTTTAATAAAAACAGTGTCTTTTGATGAGAAGATCCAGGCTTCTGCAGACTTAACGCAGATGGCCAATACCATGTTTCTCCTGTATCGGCTGAGCTCCTGTCTTAGCTCTGGTTGCTTCAATATCTGCCCACCCAGTCTTAATATGCTGCAGCTCACATTTACACTTCGCTTGCATTTCACCAACATCCTTATTCTTGCCTCTGCTGAAGCAGATTTCCCAAATCCTTACCCCATCCTCAGCCACCTCCAACAGCTCCCTAGAGCACTGTAGATTCAATTTCAAATTGCCTTCCTGGGCTGCAGTAAGTAGCAAAGACTTTCTTGAGCATATCCTTGCCCAGTGCTACACCTCCTTACTTGCCTCCTCCTCCCTCTGCTCCTCTGGCTCAGCTCTAGAATTTACTGCCCCTCCAGGGCTAATAAAACCCAAACTTGCTGATTTTAAGGCACGGAGTAAGTCTCATCTGTTTACTTAGACTCAGAAAACCACAGGACAGTGAGACTAATTTATTCAGAAAGCTTCGCTTGAGCTGCTCTAGTCTCCACACCACCACAGTTTTGGGGGTGCAGAATGTGAGATGAACTCAAGGAGCTACACATGGGAGCATTTTACATAGTAATGCTGGAGAGCAGCACAGCTGCATTTTCACTTGCTTGTTTATTTGAAATTTCCATTTCAGCAGATCGGCAAAACCCATTTAAGACTATATTTTTCACCTAATGTGATGGCTTGTCCTAATTTTTGCCAGCTGCACCAGCCTGTGCTTTATCCCCACCACCCCAGCACATTGTCTCAACAGTCCAAGGAATTCCCAGAACATTCCTATCTGTGATGGGACTAGGCAAGGCCACCACCTCTCTGGGTAATCTGCTCCAGTGCCTCACCACCCTCACAGTAAAGAATTTTTTTCCAGTATCAAATCTAAACCTACTCTCAGTTTGAAGCTATTCCCCCTTGTCTTGTCACTACATGCCCTTGTAAATAGTCTCTCTCCACTATGCAAAGGTAGTGTTGCTTTCAGTGTAATCATTCAGCTCTTGGAGACAAATTAAACATAGTTTGCAGAGTTGGAGCAGGTTAGTGGTAGCAGACAAAACGCCAGGACCAGTAAACCCTCTGACACTGAAAAGGAAGGAATGTTTGCATCCACTGAAGATACATTACTTTGCAGGAATGCAGCAAAATGCTTTAGTTCTCAGAGCAATTGCAGAGCACTCCACTCAGAATTCCTGGGGTCTATTGTCATCCTCCTGCCAACTTGTTTTATAACCCTGGAGACATTGCTGGAGTAGGAGTATTTGCTTAACCCATGCTAAACTTGAGGTTTGCTACTACTTATAAATCAAGTACCTCCAGGACACTAAGCTCCTACTGAGGCATGGTATACAATTACAGCAGAGAGTGTTTCCATTTGATATAGAATTCTCACCAACAAGGGAAGCAAAGCAAGGTTTGGAGGGACAAGAAGTATATTTTACCAGATCAGGTGACAACTGGGAAACAAAATGTAAATATTCTTGAGTATGAGTAGTCACACAGGTCAGAACAAGATCCATCAAGCACGAACATGTGTGCTTTCTAGCTGCTACAGCTGATCAAATAGATTTTCTCTCTCCCTACCAGTCTTGCCCTCTGGCACCTGAGGGAACCTCTTCACAGCTTACACAGAGCTACTGGAAATAGTTTAGTTTCCTGCAATGCTGCTTCCTGCCCAGTCTACAGTGCAACATGCTTGTCTCCCACCACTACCAGAAGAACACATATACAGAGGACACACGTGAAGATATGCATTGAAACAAAACAGAAGTGCAGTAAAATATCTGTGCACTTGTATTGCAGGAATATGAGTTTTTATGTAAAATGAGGAGAGGGAATATTGAACACAGACACCCCTCTACACCACAAACCCGACAAGTGCCCAAAACTAACAAAAAACTGAGGAAAATGACAGCTGAGGCCAATAAAGAACTAATCAGTTCTCAAGATGCCTCAACAGCATGACCAGGGGACTTTGTAGTTCACTTCTTGTAACTACCACCCCTTTGGTCTATTACCCCAGTTTATAACTGTCTGCTGAGAAAAAGCTTTCTCTAACAAGTATTACTCTTTTGATGATCAGTCTGATTCAATCAGGACATCCATATGTTGTAGCTGATGGCTAACAAGATACAGGTGGTCTTTCATCACACGGGTAATTGGTCTCTGCAGCAATGACTAATACAGCAAAGTTGTCCCAGTTGTCTTTTTCTCCCCACTAATATTATTTCATTCAAACTCTAATAAGCAGTATCTCTGTCTTGTACAAACAGTTACAGCAGGAATGGTTTGTCTAACACTGTGGACAGGAATGTTTAGAAAACCGCAGGGAAAAAGTGAGGTAAGCAGAGGGACAGAGAGAGAATAAAACTGGTGCACAGAGCATCTTGCTCTTCTACCTCTTTGAACTCCTGAATTTCCACCATTGTTTTGATCTCCTGCCTTTAGCCAGATCCTGCACCTTGTCACAGGGACAGCCTTGTCTGCCTGCACTTAAATGCTCTGAGGTATTAAGTCAAAGAGCAACGTGATGTTGTTAACTTCTATCCAAGAAACTATTTAAATCCTCACATTTTAATTGGTAAATAAAGGGCCAAATTTGGATAGTCTCCCCCAGACAAAATCCCTATTACTGAAATCAAAAGGGGGCTTAGTGAGAGCAGGACTTCCTCTTAGGAAAAGCCAAATACTTCATTAACAGCACAGTTAATGAAATGGCTGTATCTTGGCAAAAAGAATCTGAAGGAAGACTGACTTATTTCAAAAGAGCAAAGTTTAAAGGAGCAATTTTGGGACCAAATACCAACTTTGAACCACACAACCAAACTTTGAGAAAGCAACACCAGAAGCACTTGTCCAAAGCCAGGGGAAAGTTCCTAACTGAATAACTCCAGATTTATATATTTATGCAAAATTCATAAAAGTTCAAAATTCACACCAGGGGAGGGCTCCCACTCCACAGGTTCTTCTCATGGATTATAAGAAGACCACAAAGCACATCAAAGAATTTTATCTTTTCTTTACAAGGTACCCATCACTTGTGGCTTAAGCTTTTTCCTCCAGGCTGGTCCATCAGAGGTAATCAGATATTTGTAGTTAGTGAGTCTGCACTGATGTGCCCCCACAGCAGCTCTGCCCCAAAGCTCACCCTGTTGGGCCATCTCACTCCCTCACAGGGCATGTTGCAACAGGACAAGGGATAATGGCTTAAAACTAATGGAGAGTTGATTCAAACTGGATATGTGGAAGAGATGTGTTTTGAAGAGAGCCATGAAACACTGGCACAGGTTGCCCAGGCAGGTGGTTGATGTCTTGTCCCTGGAAATACTCAAAGCCAGGTTGGACAAGGTTCTCAGCAACCTGGTCTAGTCAAAGATGTTCTTGCTCATACCAGGTGGTTGGACTAGATGACCTCTAAAAGTCCCTTGCAACCCAAACTATACCATGATTCTTCAGCTCGTGTCACAGCTGTTCCTCTGGTGTTAACACCACTAATTTTTAATTACTCAGGTTCACACACTGAACTTGTCACACTGGCAGGCACCTGTTGGACATCTCATGCCAGTTACACGAGTACCCTTGAGGAAAGTCTCATCCAAGGCTGATCTGCCATCGGTCCTTGATGTCCCTCACCCCCTGGACCAAGCTCTCCCTGGGCTCTTCCCCACAGCCTTGAAGGATCTCTTTGGCTGCTGCACTGGGGAGTGACCTGCACAGAGTCACCAATGCACAGCAGAGCAGTCAAATAAAAGCACACATGAACAGCTTTGGCAGCTGAGCACTGCCAAGCCCTGTGTGTCAACAGACCCGCACATTTGTGCCATGGCACTGCTTGAGACTTGCAAAAACAAACACTCTTAGGATGTTACTCAAACAGCACTTATTTGGCACCCAAAGGGTGTAAGTGCCAGCTTGCCCAGCACCCAGCTCAGACCTGCAGCCACCTCTCCCAAAGGTCAAAAAAACTTGGTCAAGCACCTCAAGGTACCCAGCCACAGGAGAGGCAGTTGTGAAAGCAGGAAAGTAGGAGCTTGTGTGAAAGCTCTGTCTTCTAGATGCTCATACAAGCACCTTGGCCTGCAGATAACCAAATAACATCTAGACAGTGCCCTGAATCATGCTGGCAACAGGGAAGATCCTGTGCCTGGTCTCACTGTGGGAAGGCACATGCTAAACACAGCCCCAAGTGTCCTCAGTGCCAGCCTGCAAACTGTGATCAAAGTATCTGAAGGCTCCTTATCTACAAGGAGTTGAAGAGCCTTGGTCAAGTTCCCAGAAGTGCCAAGACTGGCAAACCCCAGCTTGCTCCTGCTTGTGCCATCAAGAAAGTACAATACAGCCTTCAGCTCTTGACATGGGCAACTCAGCACCTTTCAATCTATTTAATTAGTTTCATGAACCTTAGGACTGTCCTCTGCATATCTGTCATTTAAATGACAAGGACACTGTATTAAACAGGCTGCCCCAGGAATGATGGCCCTCACTAGGCTCTCCCAGCTGATGGCTATTTTAAGTACCCTACAGAAAGAAACCAACATGCTCCACAAATGGAGTGATTTTTACAAGACATCAGCGTCAGCAAATCCCAATAAAGCCAAAAATCAGCTGCAGAGTACACGGAGAGCACAGAGTAACATGGAAACAGCTCCCACCCTCAATATGCTTTCACACAAAGTCATTTGTTTTGCACCCAAGCTTTATTTACTCAGCTCATAACAAAAAAAAAAAAAAAGCTATTAGCAGAAGGTTAAGGTAACTGGAACAACTGCTGTGAAAAAATGGAGCCCACAGCAGTTACGACTTTGTGCATATATATATTTAATTGAATAAATACATCCATTCAACTACTGCCTTTCACTACGGCCTTCCTGCCTGCAGTGGGAAAGGTTATTCCCATTAATTGATTATTGTTACTGCTCTAATACACCCTACACACTTTGTTTGTGTTTCCATTTAATTTTCCAGGATATTACCACTAGCGCTGTAAAAGGGGACATGAGTAACTGAGCCAGCCCTGCTGACACACAGCAAATGATCTCTCCCCAAAGGGGCATAATTATAAAAGGCTGCAGGTTATCAATGGATCAGTGGGTTAATACCAGTATATCCGCATGAAGCCATGTAATTTAATCTGATCACAGCTAGTCCACGGGGAAGGCAACCCAGTGAATCTGATGCAGAGACACCTTTCAGTAATGAACAGGCATCACAGCATTCACGCTGGCAACAGCACTCCTTGGAGCTCAGAGCTAATACTGTGCCTTTCTCAGCCCTTGGGAGACTGTGACAGAAAGGAAAGGCTCTCCAAATCACCCGTAGGAGGACGCACTTACTGAACAAAACCATTACAGAATTCTGTCAAGTCTTCAGGCTAAAAATATTACGTACCTATAAAACTGCCTACACCAGCCAGCAGAAAAGCAATTCTCTGGAAGAAGCACTCACGCTGCACAAGGTGTGTGCTCACATGGGGGTGGACAAACTCACTAGGTAACTTGTGGGTATTGAGTGGGCACACAGAGGAAATACAACAGACAGGAGTCATCTACAATCCACTACAAAAGACTTAGTAGCAGCAGATTTTAAACAGAAAAGTGGCAAAGAATGCACAAGGCTGGCAGAGCCTTAAGTGGGTGAGCTCAGAAAACCATGTTCCAGCAAGAAGGGCTAATGTGAATAAAGTACTCATGCTGTTTGCAGACCACAGATGAGCACACAAGGAAGGAGTACAGCCATGTGGAAAATGCTGCAAGGACTGAAAGGATAAGCAGCCAGGATGGACAGAGCTGTACAGACCCCTCAAGCAGGTCCTGAAGACCTTCCAATCAATACATAAAGGAGGGCCCCGAGAGGCTGGTGATACGACTTGTATGCTATAAACACACAATTATTCCACTTACTGTGGTTTAGAAATGTAGGTTCAAACATATAGGTCAAGAAATTTCAGACACTTGGAAAGGGTAAGACTGAGCAAAATACATTTATCCTCTGTGTAAGAGACTTTTCATCAATTAACAGACAGAACTCTCAACCCTTGAACTCATTTTTGCTTCATTTATAAAATCAAAAACCTCACTTCCTTTTTAATTTCTTTTTAGTATTCATTACATGTATTAGAGTTTATCAATATCAGATATGCAGTAGATGAACAGTTTCAAAATTCACAGCAAATGCTCAGCTTACCAACACAAGCCTCCCAAGAGAAATCCAAGTACTATTTCTTTGTGTTACCACATGCAAAACATTGACTCAAACTCTGATGAATTCAGCATCTTATGCTGATAACTTGCTATTAACTCGCCACCATAGATACTAACTCTCGGATTTAATTCTTGTCAGTCAAGAAAACGTTTCTGCTTCTCCAAAACACAATGGCTGCTGTCATTTTGACTGACGTAAGCTACCATAAGTGATTTTTCAAATGGACAAATTTATCCCTGGAGACAGCAAGATTCCAACTAGGGCATGTTTGTCTTCCTCTGCAGCAAATCTTGAGTTGGTGCTTAGAGCAAGCAAGCAAGCACCAGAAGCAAGAGCAAGCTTTCTCTGTCATCACAAAACAGAAAGTGCTTCTACACATTTGACGCCAAATAACCCCACACCGCTGCAAAGGTCAAAGCCAGCGGCATTCCCGTTTACAGTGTTAGTTCCACCTGGGCAGATGTGAAAGAACACACCATCCTGTTGAATTCTCCTCTTACACCAAGGGTAACAGCTGGAACAACTATATGATAAACCAAAATACACATGGAAAAGGCCAGACAGAAGCCTGGGAGGTAAGACAGAGGAAAGCAGCTAAACAGACAGATCCAGCAGAGCACAGTTACCCATTTTTCCATTCCTTTGCCTTGCCATGAAACAGTTCCAAGAACAGCTCTATGCCCCAAGAACAGTGCACTCAGGCAAACCCTTGTACACAATAACACAGGAGCATTCATCACTCATCACTTACTCCTTGACTCAAGATTTGGCCCTTCTGGGATTTCTTTTAAGTCGTTCTTCACATTACAGCAGTTTCTGCAAGTCAGTGAGGAGTCCCAAGTGGTGCGTCCAGAATGTGTGAGGTGTTTGTCCACAACATTAACACTGAGACAGCTTCACCAAACTTAAAGACAATCTCTGATGCATTAAAGATCAACACTGCATTCTTCTGAATGAGCCCTTCTGAATGCAGTGCTCCTTGCCACATCAATATCAATTTCCTCCATCAACAGGAGGCAGAATAATAGCAACTTCCTCTGTATAATACAGCCCTAAATTGTCCAAGATCAAATACTGGCTCCCAGAGGCTATTAATTCTGCTCTATAGGTAACTATGTCCTAGACAAGATGCAAAAACTTTTATCAGCAAATGTTAAATGCAGCAGGAAGGCCAGAAGGCATGTATCAGGACTGCTAATAACGTTATTAGCATCACTGCACTGGCTCTAAAGGAACACACAAACCACTGCCGAGAACAGCATGGGTACTCCGGTGACCAGAAAACACTTGCAAGGTCTTGCTCATCTAAGAGGCAGCAAATCCATATAACCACTGTCAGATCAGGGTTTTTCCCCCCCTCTTTGTATCAGCTCCACGATGCCTCTGATTCCCCTCCTAATGACAAAGTCTTCATTGATTTCAACAGAAATCAGAAAGACTGAGCAGAAAACAAACTAAAGAGGGAAATGTCAAGTGAGTCATTAGTGGGTAGAGAAAAGAACCGTGTAGTAAGTAGTCTTCAACATACTTTTACTCCTTTAAAATAAACAATGCCACAAATTGAAGGAATTATTTGACATTAGTGAAGATGGAGCAGTAACAAACCCTGCAAAGTCTGCAGGAGTGATGAATTCATCCACTCAGAGGGGTTACTTATGCCATATGCCAATAAATACAGAGGCAAAATAATGTGCTTGTTTGAAAATCTCTAAATGGAAGTTCAGATCTTAAATACAAAATCAGAATCAGAGAGACACAAGCAAACCAGCACCAAACCAGAACATTTTCCCCAAATTCAAACAGCTAAGAAAATTCCTTTATTTTTTTCATCTCTTGGCTGCTACTGCCAGTCTTTGTGTTAAACAGGTGCTCAGATGGTGAAATGGGAAGAGAATGTATTCCCCTTCATTAGGTTTCCACTTGACCAGCAGCCTGGTCTAGTGGAAAGTGTCCCTGCCCAAAGCATTGAGGTTGGAGCTGGAAGATCTTAGAGGTCCCTTCCAACGCAGACTGTTCTATGATTCTGTGATTAGGCAGAGCAGGTATAGTCCCACTGTCTTTCTAACTGTGTTACAGCACAAATGAGTCCTCTTTAGAACACCCTTTGGTGAGCACTTTCATGCGCTCACCTCTTTGATTCCATTTGCCCTGGGTTACCACTACACAGCCCTTTTTCCTCAGGTTGGTTACTACAGCAACAGAATCTATTTGGGTTTGGTATCAACACATTGCAGGCACCAAAAAAATCTGCTATTAGCTTGAGAAACATGAAACTACAAGTCAGCAGCCCATTCCACAGAGGAATCCTCCTATAATATCTCACCCATTTCTCCAATTATGAAACTTTATGAATCCCCATGTCCTTGGCAGAACACAAGCCTGAGTGACCTCTGCCTCAGATGCACAACAGAGATGCACTGCCCACAACCCTCTGTTTGCTTGTCACTGCAGAGAGACCGTAAGACAGATTTGATGGACTTCACAGTCAGAAAAATATTCTATTGCACAGGTGCTTGTACTTGCACTAACGATTAAAGTCAAAGCATAACTTTAAATTCCATATGGTATCACATCTGCATTCTTCTGCACACACATAATATTAATACAGAAAGAAGGTGGTTTTGAGGGGAGTGTTCTCGGGGGTTTGGATTTTTTTTTTAATAACCAAAGGCATCTTCCTATATTGTCATTTCACTGAAAAGTGACTGTATTAGATATTAATTTGTTACTCCACTCAACTCTTGTACAACTCAGAAGGAGAGGAAAAAAAGCCCTCTCAGTGCAGAGTTATTTCTATCTAATTCACTGCCGTGGGACACAAAGGGTTTTATTGCAGAGGTGAACAATGACTGGTCCTCAGCTGCCAGGTGAGAGACTGCTTCTTCCCCCCAGCCACAATACAGCCCTAAGCAGCACATACGTACTCATTGTGAGCAATGAACTACAGACAGCATGAACTGGTCCATCTGATCATTTCTCAACCACAGCCAGCCATTACAGAAAGTTCAGCCAGACTATTATCACTGTTATTAATTAGTTTTTATCCTGAGAGAACAATCTATGCCAGATATGCTCCTAATTTCAACTGAGGGAACTTACCTAAAAACATTTTATCTGGTCACACACAGTGTAGCCCCCACTGAGTGAGTGTGCTATTATGAGAAAGCAAACTGATATAAATATAGCACAGTGACAGTATCCACTCTGCAGTTATTTCCTCTGCGAAACAGAGCAGAATGAAGTGGCTAAGCTGCTCAGCCAGCTTTCTGCTAAGGCCACTGAAAACTGCATTGATGACATCAACCAAAATAATCAGTTAAAGACAAATCTGATCAAATATTCTAAAACAACATTTACACTGAGGAATTTGACCTCCATTCAAGTATCCACAAACATAAGATAACATTTCCATTAGTTTCTTCTCCATTTATGTTCATTCATGGAATAGATTTTTTCCTGTTAGCTTTTATTTTCACTAGCCAAATTGATTGCAGGTTGATGTAAGAATTAATCATCCAATATCTGAAAACCTACTTGTGACAGATAGGCTGGGACAGGGCAGATATTAAACCTCATTGCTGGCTGACTGTGCCTACACATGCACTCCTGTGCAATCCATAATTCATATGAAGAAATACAGATTATGATTTTCATAGCTAAAGTCAGAAAGCAAACAACCGCAAAACACTTGTTTTCTTTTTTTTATTTTATTTTCTAAGCTCTACATGTAGAAAGGAACATGATCAGAAAAATATCTCTGCAGGAAAAATAATAAAGCAGCATATAGTAAGCAAAAATAATTTTCTGGCAGTACTTTCCCAGCTACAGTTGAACTGCCAACTCTAAAGATGTTATTTTAGCATACAAGATGAATGTATCTCAGGAACAAAAAGAATCACTCTTCCTAATCCTCCTCTCATGCACTCTCCTGCAGCCTGTTCTCAGACATGAAGTATTGCTTAAAAATGCACATGGAACAGACTGAAAGAAGTTGCTGCTTCTCTATATAGTTATTTATAATAGATAATCTTAGAATCACTCTTAATTCTAGCTCATCACTTATGGTGTTGGCAGAGTTGCTCCAGAGAATTTAGTCTCATTATTCACCTTTGGGTTGTACAGTATCTTGTATTTTATATCCTTCTTTATCCAGTGGATCCCTCATAAGCACTTACAGAACCAAGGGAGGGTGAATAATGATCCAAGGACAAAGCTAAATGATGAAATACTATGATTTTATGGCCAGTTACAGAAAAACATGGACACACTTTGAATATGGAGATGAACCTCTTGGAAGTGATGTAGCAATACATCCAGGAATGCCACAGCATGCTATGTAATGACTTTCAGTAGGCTTCTGCCCTATCCCAAGTCACTGAACTGCACCGAGAGTCAGGAGGAGTGTTCAGCTTTGCTGTCAATGGCCACACCCAGCTGCATTCAGTTACACTTGGGAATTTAATAAAAATGTCTTTGGAAAAAACCCAAACAGTAATGGCATCATCCACTCAGTTGAAAGTCATGTCAAGTTGGGGATGATGGGACAAGTGCACAGTTTTGATTACTAGAAACTATACTAACAAGTGTACCAGGATCTCATTAATGGCAGCACACACTTCACAGATTTATTGCACTGGAGTAATTTAACCTACTGACAAGTCCTGCAGAAAGAAGAATGAGCCAAGCTGGCACATTTTTTTAAAGAACAACCTCACTCACAACATCCTCTTTAAACCTGCTGGGAGGGGGAACTACTGCTGAAACCCATAAGCACTTTACCCCAATAACAAAGATGTCTCATTGGGTAATCAAAGCCAAATTTCATAGCTTAACCATATGGAAGAATTTTGCAACATGATCACCAGAAATATGAGTTCTACTTCATGATCATTGTATCTCAAAATAGACCTCACCAGCTTCCACATCCCATTCCGGTACAGGGATCACATTATCCAGGGTCCTGCCACAGCATCCTGGGTCACAGCACCTACTCCATAACAGGCACTTCCTTTCTAAAATGTGACAGTGGGAGTAAGAAGACATTTGTGTCCTCTCAGTCTCCTTATATGGCAGTGATCACTCAGACACATCCTTTGGAACAGGAAGAGAACTAGGCTATCTTGGGGGAAGAAAAAAACCAACTCAACCATCATCACAAATACCATTTGGAAATTTTTCAGCTAAAACTCAACCATAAGTCACCAATAACTGAGTTTAAAACAATCTGGGCAATCACAACAGCAGGGATGAGCATCTTCCTAACCATCCAGTAATAATCACCATGGCTGTCAACCTTTACCATTACTAGAGTATGAGCAAAACTCACTGTGTTTCCCTGCTGCTTGATATAGGGCCCTATGCCAGGTTACCTTCACAAGCACAGCAGCACATGGAGAAGAGGCCTCGAGGCATCCCTTCCACTGGCATCAAACAAGAAACAAGAGCGAGGTGCCAGCCCACAAGGAAAGCCTTCAGGTGAGAAGTTCAGAGAGCCTTACCTATGTACAGGGAGGAGTCTTTCCGCCTCACATGGTCATCAATGTAGGAAACTCCCAGGGGCTGGACAGGGGTAGCACCAATGCCCAGGAGGACCTGTGCTCCAATGAGCAGCAAGTACATCATGTTGGTAGCAGTTCTATTCCTGCAGATAAGGTCCGGGTCTGGTCCCTCATCGCTGGTGGACCCGTTGGCAGCACACACGTCCCTCCCTTCAGCCCCCCAGCGTATTTCTCCCGATTCATACTCATACTGGTGGGTCAGAAATTCAGGCAACGCAGAAAGGAGGGCACCCAAGGCCATGACTATCCCTCCACATCCTATTAAGCGTGGCCGGTGTCCTCGGGCTCCGAAGTAGCTCACGAAGAGGATGAGGGCCAGGTTGCCAATCTCGAAACTGCTGGCAATGACGCCCACGTCAGCACTCTGAAGGTTGAATCGCCGCTCCAAGGTGGTTAAAACACTCACCTACAAAAGAGAAATCCAGAGAAAATTACTGAAAGGGAATACAGCCTGCCTTCTGCCCTCCCCATATGTACTGCTAAAGTGTAAACTTCCTTGACTTTTCCTTGGAACCGAAAACATACACATCAAGGGCATCCAATTCACAGTATGCTAGTTGACCTCCAAGCATGACCTAACTATTCAAAGACAGCAACATCAGAGGGTCCTAATACCAAGTGACATTCCACAGCCTAGCACCTGTCTGAGCACATGTCCACTTCCAAATTCCTGTGTGCATCAATGTATATTTTGGATGCCTGCAGACACCCATGACTCCATGATCGGTTAGTCTTTCTTTGGGCTCCCTTTCTATTTGAAGGCACAACCTTCACAGTGCACTGTCCCACAGAACTAAAGCACAAACCACACCAAGCCTCACATCATGCCAGGCACCTAACCTTTCCCTTGGAAAGAATTGCAGTTAGTGAGCAGCAGAAAACCCTGCAAACACTTTGCTCACACACCAGCA
Source organism: Scytalopus superciliaris (assembly GCA_013400415.1). Taxonomy (NCBI): domain Eukaryota; kingdom Metazoa; phylum Chordata; class Aves; order Passeriformes; family Rhinocryptidae; genus Scytalopus; species Scytalopus superciliaris. The sequence goes on along the minus strand of VXBX01001290.1, from coordinate 22,240 downwards.
CAAGGCCATCAAGTCAGTCAGAGACAGTGATGTACAAATAGGCAGTTTGGCTGGCACAGAAAGCTTCTACCAAAGAACAAAAATAAAATGCTGATCAAAGGATTTAAACTGTTTGTAGATTAGTTAATGACTGGAATCGTCACAGAGTATTTTTGAGAAGACAGGCCAATTAAGGTTTACACAGAAGATTTAAATCCACCATAAAGAAGGGATGATTTAACAAATAGTGGTTATTTAACATTAAGAAGAGAGAAGCACATGAATAGTCTTCAAATATTTAACATTGCTGCAAAAAGGAATGGCCTGTTCTTTGAATTCAAATGGACAGGACAAGAAGTGACAAGTTTAAACTGCAGTAGAGATGATTCAGGTTAAATACAGGTAAGCATTCTGGGGTACTGAAATATGCTGCCTGGAGAAGCTGCAGAGGTCTTCAAAAGAACACAGACCAGCATCCATCAGGGAAGACACAGGTATGACTGATCTTGCCATAGGGCAGGAAAATGAACCTGATCATCTCTTGAGAGCCCTTCCAATCTTGATTACATGGTGCAATGAAATGCAATGTGGATTTTCTGCAAGAGTCGTAGCACTGATCAGAGCATGAAGGATGAACCATTAGGTACCTTACTTGCTGTCAGCCCTGCTCAAGGGAGAAAATGGGGCATTCTCATGTCTATGGCACTGTGCCTCTTATACAGTAAAAAAAGTAACAAAAGAAATCTTGAACATGTCACAGAAATGCCAAAACCTTTTACCTTGAATAAAACACTATCTGGCTTTTCAGACTGCAAAAGATGAAGATATTTAAGGTTGTCCTAAAAGAGGCAGGTTTCTCTATTCCAAAAAAATGTGATAAAGACCTCAGAGCAGAAGGTAGCCCCTGGATAGAATAAAAATAGCCTCCCACTGGAGGCACTGAAAATCTTTGCTGATAAACCTCATGAAGCAGGAGCCAGTCTGACCGACTTTAAAGTATTCTGACAGCAGCTCTTCACCAGGGGCAGTTTGCCTCTGCTAGGGTACACCAGGGCACCGTTGGACAAAGACAGCCCCATCAGCAACAAAATGGAAAAGGGAAACAACCCACTTTTGCTGCTTTGCATAAGCAAGAGCTTCCAAACCTGACCCTGGTAAGTGTCCAAGTGAGATCTCCAAGACTGGACTGTTTTAATGTTTTCTGAAAATTCAGCTTTTTTCTCATACAGGCAGTTACCATTTTATAACCCTACTGTAATCCTCCCCCACTAAAGAGCCAAGAACTGAGGAAGGAAAGGAGGAAAAAACCTAAAAATCAAACCCTGGGACAGAAGGCAGTGCAAGAGCAATAATTCTTCTCACACCAAATCCAAGTGAGGATGTGCGTGTCAGAGGCAGAAGAGATCACCACTTCACCTGAAACACCAGGTGCAGGACCCTATTAGGATGAAACAGTTCTGTGATTCATGAGGGAAAACAATGTCCTCGGTGCAAGGGCACAGCACAGCCTGTCCCCACTCCAGTGACCTCAGCCACGTAGTGCTTGGGCTCACACCAAACAGGGACACTGCTGCACCCAGAACTTCATGGGAGCCCTGGCAGAGCTGAGCAGGTGGGGACAGACACTGCTGGAAAAAACTATGTTGGTATTTTCAAAGCAAGGCACAACAAGGACAAGGAAAACAGACAACATCCCACTGCCTCAGGCAGCTCCACCAGGGACTCGTGCGACAGAGAACCACAGAACAATTTGGACTGGAAGGGACCTTAAAGATCATCTAGTTCCATCCCCCTTCCATGTGGGTAAGGATTTATCATCCACAACACAGGACTGGTTTTACTGCAAGGTAACGATGGTGCAGTCAGATTGGTGGGACTTCAGACCTGAACACCACACAGCAAACACCAAACTTTAAGTGATGCAAAGCCCCAGCAATAGGAACCCTCCTTTATGCCACCCCCTCCAGCATGTCCCTAGAGAACTCAGCTATAGCTGGGGTCCCAAGAATATCAGTTTTAGAAGAATGGGGAATCTCTCCAAGATGAGTACATAACTCTGAGCATGCAAAATCATGTCTGTGTTGCTCATATCTGAGCTGTACCTAGATAGGAAACTCATGATTACTCATTACAGCTGTGTAAACTGAGGTAGAGAGCCAACTATTAATGAGACAAGTATAGTCAACAAAATAAATTTCTGATGGAATAATTTAGGCTGGAAGATCGAAAGCCAACAGAAGTGATTTCCCAAGGCCAACTGGTATTAACTAGCTTTGGAAGTCTCCCATATTTGAAGCTGGCTGCCAAATTTTAGGTTTTTACCATACATATATACAAGTGACTAAGAAGTGGGATAGTGACTAGAAACACTTGGGTGCCAGGCCTCAGAAGGGTCAGATTCTGGACAGCTGAATTTCAGATAAAAATACTATACCATTTCTACATGCATTTCACAGTGACAGAAACAGTAAACTGCTGACAAATCTGGGAACTAAAACCAGAATCCGTTTTCATTCTGCTCTTATTTCAGTGGGACTTCAATAGTTCTTTTCCTTTTTACAAAAGTTAAACCACTCAAAATAGGGAAAAAGAGTCTCACCATCCCCTAACACTTTCTTCCTTTACTTTGGTGAAGAGCCTGAAATAAAAGGAGGAGGAGGATGACAACACAAAGCAAACTCCAACTGTCCTAATAAATGCTGGTAGTTCCCTTTATTCCCCTGGCCAGACCACACTGCATTTCCCAGTTTGCTCCTTCTGACTGTAGAACTGCTACCCAGCACTATCATCTATTCCTTTACTAAGCTGGCTATGAGGAGCAGGGGTATATGGTGAAAGAACAAATCCATCACACCAGCCTTGAGCATCCAAAGGAAAATAGCATCTAAGTACAAAGTGCTGAGACCAGCATCAGCAGAGTAGCCTCCAAAACACTGACAAGTCATTGCCAGGGGAAAAAAAAAAAAACCTAAATCCCAAAATAAAAATAGGGCTGGGAAATAAACTGTCAACATGCAGATTTTTAGCCAGAGAACAACAGGAACACAACTGCATCACATTCAAGGTAGCTGCAGCCCAGACAGCACAGCACAAATTCTTACTATGACATTGGCTGTGACCTTACAAAGACCAACTATAAAATCAGCATTAGCACAGCAGAAATGTTACCTGCATTTATTCAAAATAACCTCCTGCCCACGGCTAGAATCATTCTCCCACCCTCTATGCCCCATCCTTATCGGACTTCCTGCATGTAAGGTAGAACTTAATACTTTCAGTTTCCATGTGGGATGCTCCAGGTGCCCTTGTAACTGTGAAATAAAAGAGCACTGTAGTGCCCATATTTCCTTTCTCTCCAGCAGATCAGCCATCACAGCTCTGACACCAACTCTGTTTATCAAGAGTTACATAAAATGTTGTAAAAGACACGACAGGTCCCTGTAAAATACTGACATCATGTGAAAAGGCTGTAAGGATTATAGAGTCCCTGTGTGCTGAGACCAGGTGGATCATCCAAGAGCACAGCTCACGTGGATGCTGGTTTAATAGCAGGGATGCAGGAACGGAGTGGTGCGGCAGCACAGCAGCTTCAGATGGACAACCCCCTGCTACAGCACAGCGGGAAACACCAGGAACCCACGTTATTATGTGTGAAACTGCTATTTCCTGGCTCCTGTCAACTTAACACAGCTGTTTTGCCAGGGATGGAAAGAATTGATTAAGAGGATGTTTAGCTAAAAAAAGCTTCTAACCGAAGTTCAAAACGGTCACCAGGAAGCCATTACAACATCCAGCAGAACTCAGACAAGATACGGCAGTTATGTGGTCTGACCCCAAGAAGTCAGAGGTGTGAAACCACCCACAGGAGCAGACAAGTCCAGAGCAGGCACAAGGACAGAGGCAGATGCCAGGCCCCATGATATTTGGAACAGCACCGAAGCCACAGCTTCCCTTGGGAATGCACCTGTGCTAAAGAGAGCTGTACCCTGCCTGCTACCCTTAATGTCCTCATGTCTGTCCTGCAGGTCAGTGAGGCTTGGACCAGCAAATACCACAGCCTTTGGTCATGCCAGCCCCCCTGCCTTTTTCCATGATTCCCATTTCACCCACTCCAGACATCTCCCACGCAGTTTTTAAGAGCAGCTCCACTAGGATTTATCTACAGCATCAGAGACATCAGCAGGACTGTGTGGCTGTTGTTACTGCACAAGTTCATGCTCCTCCAGATTAGGTCTACATCAGAGCAGTCAACTGGACCACCAAAAACCAAACTGGTTTGGGCACCTGCACGCTTTGTTCATCCAAAAAGCAGGTAGGGGAATCTAGAAAGATCATGTAACGCAGCCTTCTGCCTGTGAACACACTATAACATACAGTATCAAGAAGTAATTAGAACTTATAATATGATTGCACTATCTCCTCTTCTTACAGAGCCACAGCAGGCTGCGCACATGCATTTGTATCAGATGACTTCAGAGACTAAGCTGAAAAAGTCATGGTCTAAAGGGGCCTCCTACCACCACCCTAAAACACTCTTCAATGATTGAGAAAGGAAAATATCTCACATAATGCATACAGTGATAAATGACCTACATCAAAAAGACAAAAAAAAAAAAAAAATCAATCACAGCCTTAAAATTTTCCAGCCAAAGCAACTTACATTGCAGGTCCTGTAACTAAATCCACAGAAGCTTATACCATGCCATTCTGGGCTTATTTCAATAATACACGCTCACATTTATCATTCCTGTCTGTCTCAAATCTACAGATCTTGCCATTTCTGAACCAAGGTAAATTTGTTTTCTCTATAGGCTGTTTATTTTATATTAATGCTCAGCAAAAATACAATCCACAGACCTGCTTCACACTATTGCCCCACTTTATCACTAAGAAATGAACTGAAGGCTGGGAACACCGCTATGGAGTCAGAGACACAGTGCATTGAAAATGAATATCATATTGTTCATATCTCCAATGATCAAGTCATATTCACCCACAGAGTCTACAGATAAGTTCATTGTATTAAAAATACAGGGTTATATATAGAAAACACAATGACTTTATGCCTGAAGGGCCTTTTTAAAAGGCTTCTTTTTAATGTAAAATACATTTTCTCAGTTATGTGGTAATAGATTGGACTTGAAGAGACATGTCTGCAGTGCTACAGGGTGTAAAATAATTGCCTGGCAACTGTGTTCCCAAAGGAAAACAAATGCAAACCATCTCCCACTTCCTCCATTACAGAACCAGGAAACAAGATTCCTCGAAGAGCCAAAGTGACCATGCCAGAAACAACACCACTGTTTCCACACACCTCCACCCACTTCTTCAGATGTCACCTCCTCCTCTCTTTCCTGCAGCCACAGTGGGATGGGGCAAATGGCATCCCATAGCTGGAGGCAAACTCTCCTCCCTGTAGAGCTGGTACCCATGGGCTCAATCCTCCTTCCCACCCACCCTCCCAGCTGACAGCACAGCCCCCAGGCTCAGGCTTCAAGCCCAAGGGAACGATGCTGATCCTCTGCTCTGATGTTTTTCTGCTCCACAATTCCAAGTGTTGAGATGATCACTTGTGGCTGAGCCAAATTTTTTAAAATGCTGACAGTTTCCTTGGCATTCTGCCCACTCCTTCCCCATCGGATGGTTGGAAGGAGGGCAACAAGCTTAATATCCTTTGCCCAGCCCCAGGGTACAGCCCTCCTTGCTGCTCCTCACTCCACTGAAGTAGTGAGGGCATCAGGACTGACCATCTCAGGCTGCTTATGATTTCTTTGAATAACATTCTTGGTCTAATAAAGTCAGGGGAAACTTAAAATACATTCTCACCACAGATGCCAACACCTGTGCTGGCTTTGGGCACACGAACATAAGGGAAAGCAAGAAAAGGGTGGCGATATGAGCACACCCAAGCTGGCTCTGCTCAAGGTCTGGAAATCATCTCTGCATAGAAATTTGCATTCACGTGACAGGGATAATAGACGCTGCAGCTGAACCACTGCTGAAAGTAGGGTGTTATTAGCTTGGCTGTTGCTGCATGTGCCTGTGCTGTTTCTAGGCCAGCACTCGAAAATCTGCAAGTTACTGTACTGGTGCCATGAGGAGTTTGCAGCTCAGATCTGTGCCTCGCTGGTGTGAAAAAAATCATTTTATATTGTAGTGACCAGCTCTGAGGTTACTGACACAGTCCAATTTAAGTACACATTCAAGGTCAGGACTTTCAGGAGCCTGAGAAAAAAGGGTTTTGCACCATGCAGCAAGACAAACAGCACATCACACTCCCAGTCAAGGCAAAACACACATTTTTGGCAAACTCTTCTCTTCAGCATCACACAGAAAACTTTTCTGCCATCTCTTGCAAACCACTGTGCATCTCCTCCCCACGTTTCAGTGGCCACAGCATCCTGTGCTGCCGGCCCTCAGCCAACCGCAGGGCACAGAGCAAGTGTACCTGGGCAACCCTGTGCAGCATTTCACAGCTATGCCACAAACACAGCAATGCTACACACTGTTGCACACTGCGAACAGAGCAAAGAGTACTCAGCACCCACAGAAGATATCCTGTTTGGTCAGAAGCTGATACATCAGTGAAAAAGCGACAGTTCGTTTCAAAATAGCTTAAACCAGGAAAAAAAAAGTCATATGCCTCTGAAAGTTGAATGTCTATTTTCCACTACTCTAGTGAAACTGGGATCTGTAGTGACCAAATAGGCTGCATAAAAACCTAACCTCTAAATCCAGGCACTCATTGCAGCAAACAGCAATGCAGCAGGGCTGTCAATACCTTCCTCATTTGCTTCCTAAGGATCCTGTATGGGACACAATGGACTGACCCCCTTTCCCAGCTCCCCTGAGGAAGAGAATGAGCACTGGCCCATTTAGAGGGGTGCGAACAAAAAGATCACTGGGGTGTTATTTGCAGCTACCCCCTCCCATTCTTCACAGAAAGTCAGTGTGAGTCACCAAGAGCTCAAAGCAGACCCAAGCACAGAGCACCAGGCCACACAGAAGTGCCGAGCAGAACCTGAAAGGCTTTTCCTGTTGCTCTGGAAGAGAGGCACTCCACAGCCAAAAGCTTTTGAAGTCCCAGCCGACAGTGATAGAATCACAGCCACAGACTTGGTGTCCACACAAGCCCTCTGCCTCCAAGTCCACTGTTAAACATCCACCTCACTGTGTGAAGGCAGGTGGTATTTTAGTCTCTGACAAGGTATCTACATAAGAACACCCAGTGCCAGAATCCATTCATAGCCAACACTTTCCTTGAGCAGCACACATACAATGAAGCCAGTGGATGTTTGAATCCTTACTTATTTTTAAACATTGTGTCATTTTCACTGGCACCCAAGTAATGCATAAGCATGCAAAGAAGCACAAACCTCAACGCTGTAACTGGGTTTTTGTGTGCTTTAAAAAGTACAGCACAGAACGGTGCTGCTGGCACATTTCAAACCTGGAGCATGAAGAATTCCATGAGGAATAAGTGCGTAGCAGAAGGGGCTGGTGAGCAGGGCCAGCCACTCAGCTCTGTCAAAGTAAACAGCCCAGGGAAAGCTGCTGGAGCATCTTTGACACGTTCAGAGATGGATCGTATTTTTTTCCTGTGGCCAGCAAGTAGGTGTACAAAGCCAGATGAAGAGAATTTAAACTGTGTATAACTCAAACATAGGCTCCCACAGCACTCTTGGCCATACAGAGAACTGGCAGCAAAATTCACACACACGTCCAGTACTCTGCAAACTGGGCACCATCATACTGGGTTCCAGTGAAGTGGAGGAGATGAAACTCATGTCTCTGGAAGACTTAACAAGAAAAATACTATCATATGGCTATATATACTATCATATGGACTATGTACTACCACTGGAGAGGCGGGATCCCAAGCTGTCACATTGCAACACCCTCACTTCTCCACCTCCACAACTGAATGCAAGTTTGCTTGTTTATCTAATAAAACACTTCCTAACACAACACTTCCATGCCTGCAGAGAAGGCTTTCTACTATAAACAGGGTGACTTACCATAGCAGAAACCATAATGCAAGCCTGACGACAAAACCTATCATGCAAAGGGCTTCATGTTGTCTTAATTTATGATCAAGATCTGGACTCAGGGCTAAGGGTTGCATCCGAATTATGCCAGAGCCCAGATGAAGAAGCGAGGCCTGCGGAGATGGTTGCAGAAGCATTCCCAGCTGCCAGGCATGAACCAGGGCAGAAGTGACACAGGCAGGACACTCTGAGGCAGCATTAATAAATGCTTTGAAGGAAGCTGAATTCAGTTTTCATGGTTGGAGGACAATGGTGATTATATAAAGGCTATATATTGAGAGAAGAGGTTTTCTGACAAGTCCTACTACTTTTCTCCTCATCTGCTCTGGCTCTGCTGATATCTCTCCTGCTCCACAACCTATGCAGCAGCAAAGATGCCTGGCTAAAGCAAATGGGAACTCGGCTTAGAGAGAAGTTTGAGGCTTTTCTCCTCAACCAGTACATGAAATGCTTTAATTTAGCAAGCCTTGGGAGGAAGGAAGCCATTTAAAAGGGAACCAACAAAATGGCCACATTGTACTGCCAGTTCACAGCACTTTGTAACAACTCATAAAAGAAACACCAAATTACTGTAAACTTCTGCAGGTGGAATTGGGGTCTCTCTAGCACCTAACAAGCAACACCCCAAGCTTGCCCCAAAGCCACATGTGCCGCTTGCTTATCCCCACCTCACACCCTCTAGCCCACACAAGGGCTGTCTGTGTCATCCTGCTTATATGCTAAGTAACACCCTCCTACAAAGCTGTTTACAAACGACTCATTTCTCCTTTCACATCATCTCTGTGCAAAGCCAAGGGTACCAACGGAGCCACATGCCAGCTGCCACCAAACTTCCCACTAAAGGATGGGGCAGGGTGGGAGGTGAGCACAGGGGGGCTGTGGTGCAAACAGACAAGTCAGGGCTTAAAGGTGATCTTAAATCTACTCACTGTAGAACCAGCAGACCCTGCAAAACTTTAACGAGCACATGGAACGAAAACGCAAGTCCTCACCTCTTCCACTTACCTACCATAGTCTGACGTGAGCAAAAGCACAACAGGAGAGGGGTTCCTAAGGAGAACCACTGCTCCTACAACAGGGGAACAACAAATTCTGGGAGGAATCCAGCATTCAGGGACTATGAAATTGGAATGATTTTGCATTCAGCATTCAACACAAAGCCAGAGACATTTGCCAACCAATGGTAACTGCAACCAAAATGAGCACTCTCTCCTCTCTCCTTGTACTTTCCCAGTCTGGTTTCTCTCAACCTCCACAGCCATTTCAAATTCCACGTTTTCATCTCCTTCCAGTTCTTCACTCATACTTTGCAGACAGCTTCTACATGAAGTTAAATCTCTTTATACTTTGCTTTTTCCTGGTGCCTACCTCCCCAAGGTACTAATTACAATACAGTTTATTAGCCAGGCACACAACATTTAGACTCTAATTTTGCTCTGCTTTAAAGAAAGCTAGACACCACTGAAGCATCCCACTGAAGTCGGTAATAGGGAAAGAGATTTTTCAAAAGTACTTTAGTGGCTTTGGAACAAGAGTCCCATTTTCAAAGAGACATTTAGAGTAAGTCATTTATGTCAATGAGAGTATTGCTCTGAAAGCATCTTTAAAAATAACACCCTCAGGCTCTTTTAAAATCCATCACTACCAAAGAGCAAGTAAAGCAGACCCAAGTAGTCTTTTCCAGTAAAGCCTCAAACAGCAAAGAGGTAAATGTTTCAACCTTGAGGTTTCAGGTAGGTGTGAAAGAAGCAGAGTTACTATTCAGCTGGCAACAAGCTGCCATAGGTAATCACAGGTAGGATAACACAAAATTACCAGCCCATTAATTAAGTTCAGCTTATTATGATAACTGATGGAGACCTGGTTCAGGGTTCAAGCTCTTTCATTCCAGCTACCACCACTGGAGCAGCTCAGTGCCCATCACCCTAGACCACAAGATGTCACAGAACCACAAAAAAGCACAGCTAGCACATTAGCTGATAGAGAGGAAAAGCCCTAAGAAGGCCTGGAGAAGTCCATGACAAAGCCAGGAAATGAGCCTGGTGTGCATCTTCACCAGAAAATACAAACAGAAGTTGTTCCTCAGCCAACAAGCACTATGGGCACCCATGGGCTAAGCCACCCTCTCCCAAGTCTGTCACATGTCACATTATCCAAATGCAAATAAAACCAGACTCCTCTGGGCACAAATATTAGTCTTGACTGATAAAGGGAGTCAGTTTGGACATGACAGGTCTGAACAGTCAGCTGCAAAGTAAGAGCTTGGCTTGAAAACATTACCCACACGTGGCAGGAATGTTCCTCTGTTCCTGCCAAGATGCCACCATCAACAGAACCTGCCTTGCCAGTATTGGCTCAGAGGAATCAAGCTGCTCTTCTCCCATCATTTCATCTGTCTTGCTTGAGCAGCAGGGGCAAGGGAGAGGTCAGGGAAATACAGACTCCTGGAAACACTCCATGAACCTAATATTTTGTGATGCTGTCTGGATACCAAGAGTTCTGAGTGTAATCAGGATGCTGAGAATCAAATTGAAAGTGACTGAATCTATACGCTATGCACCATAGGGGAGGAATAAGGAGAAAGAAAAGGTCATTTTAGTTCCAACTGCATTTCCAGTGTATCAAAGTTCTGCACATCTCTTAAAGATTCCATCCCTTGAAACCTCAATGCGATGCCCAACAAAAATCCACAAGGATTTGCTCAAGATTGAAGGAAAGTTGAGTACTTAAGTACTGAAAAAACCAGACACTCCATTTGTGTCAAAAGGCCTGAATAGCTAAACCAGAAGACCACACTTTGCCATAAGCCATTTGCAAAACATTTTTGCTCATTTTGGCCAACCACTCCACCAAACTGCGATGCCTTCTCAAAGCAAGTAATTTTGAAGATGGAGATACAGAAGTATCAAGCTCAAACATTATAGGAGCGCCTGGGAAGAAACGCTTCCAGACATGAGACCACACACCTTATACCAAATCCCAGAGAGAACTTTGCATCCAGATTTACCTCAAGGCTGTAACCCTGCTAACCAACTGCTCACTGGATACCTGCCCACAGAATACCAAAGATGCAGCCTATTAACAAGGGACTCTGAGCACTCCTCAGAGATACACTTCAAAAGTTTGCAATTTGAAAACACACAGAACTCATCCTAGAGGGTGCATCCAGTATTTCCCATGAGTCGTTATATACAACTACAGTAATTCATTAGGGATCTGTTTAAATGAGAAAGCAAAATAAAAACTGTGGCAAAAAGCCTGTCCAGCACTGAATTAAGTGGAGTGAGTCAAATCAATAAATGCCATCTCAGCTACAAGAGGCTGCACCAAAGCTCCGAATGCTTCTACAAGAAACAGCAATAAATTTTAAACTTGCCTTGGTAAGAAAGAGCAAGAACGGAGATTAAGTGTAACACAGCAGCCTTGATGCATCATAATCTATGGAAAACACTGAACTTCTGTACAGGGCCAGAATCTGAGAAAGCTTGTGCAGTTGTGCCAAATGACACAGCAAACCCACAAAGCTGTGCCTCCAGCACGTGGTCTGCTAGTGTGGCTTAACTTCAATAGCCACCAAATAACTCCCAAGATGATTTTGGAATCCATTCATTCACAGAGTGATTTGTCAGTGCAGAAGAGGCCTAAATTGAGCAAATTAACTCATGGAAATGAACAGTTTATCTAGCTCCATGGAATACTTGAGTATTTTCAGCCTTTGCTCTCAAGTTCTCTGAAGGCAGGTTTCAATTCCAAAGACTATGGGAAAGTTTTCCAGTAACCCTAAGCAGCTCCCTTGATTTACAATTTTTGAATAGTATTAGATATCACAGATGATAGACACAGAATTAACAGAAAACAAAACTCAACCTAGACCACCATCATAGCACTGTGACCCAAGAGTTCAAGCAGCTGTGTGGTTTTGGTATCACCTTTTCATAACAAAAATACAAATGTAAGACCAAAATACCCCTCTTTGGACCAAAGCTGGAGAACAGAAGATGCAGCAGGTTCCTGCAGGAACACAACTGAGCTCAGTGGGAATTCATTGCACTGAGCACTTTGGATGAGACCATCTACAGGAACACCCAAACTGCCATCACCACCTTTCACAAACAAGCACCCCCAGATAAGGCATCCCTTCAGCTCAAGTTCCTGTCCCTCAGCCAGCAGCTGCACTGACTTCAGACAGAAGGACCTGCATTATAACTAGCCATAGGCAGCAGGAAACAAAGTGTGCATCTCATGCAGAGCTGAAAGGCCCATTGTAATTAACTGCTCTCAGCCCTGTACGTAGGACAAGACAAAAACAAAAACCACAGTTTTCTTTTGCTGGTAAGCCCTAAAAATGCTGCCCACTATTTCTTGTAAAGGGCCTGTACATTCAACACTTTGTCTATCACAAACTGCAGCACTTGGCACAGGCCATGGGGAAGGTTTATTACCACAAAAATTGAATTTTACAGATAATATGTGCAGGACAGAAAATACCACCATGTTTGAGTCACCCAGACACATGCCTCTCCTTGCTGCCCAGTGGGACATCACAAAAACCAGTGGCTGATCACCAAGTGCAGACAGGACCAAAGCACAGTGAAAACCATTTAACCAATGCCAGCTGATGTTTCTGCAAAGAGCATGTCAGTGCTCAAACATGATTAATGCTTTACTTCAGCTCATGGCGAGGGTGGATGTTCTCCCAGCAGAGCACAGTGAGGATCCAACAGACATACTCCCAGTGAGCCTATGAAAAAGGGGTGGGACAGGAGGATTGGTGGTGTTTTAATTTTTAGCTTTGTATTAAATATCCAAGTCTATTTTAATTGGCAATAAAAATTAATTTTCCCAGGTCAAGTCTGTTTTACCCCTGACAGTAATTGCTAGTCTTTATCTCAACCCAAAAGCTTTTTCACCTCATTTTCTGCCTCCATCCTGCTGAGGAGGGAATAAGAAAGCAGCTGGGTGGGCACCTGGCTGCAGACCAATGTTAACCCACAACACCTCACCAAGCAAGGTGGATACTCTTTAGAAGAGTAAAGTTTGAAGAATGACTTGGAGAAAAAAGCTATATTAAACCATGACAATTACAGCTTTTCCTGCCTCAGAGAGACAACAAGAAGCAAGCTGTAGGACTGAAAAACTTGCAAGTCTAACCACAAGTTGTTCCTCTTTAAAAATCAAGACCTTGTTACATATTGGTATTTTTCTGTTGTTTCCCAGTTAGAGGAAAAGAAAGTGTCAACCCCTAATTTGGCACCTCAATACATCATTCAACACTCAGACCATGTCAGGATGAGAAGTAAGCATGTTTCTAGCAGATGAAAGTCATTAGCACAGCACAACAAGCAGCAGGACACCACTGGGGGCATTTCTCCTTCACATTTTTCAAAATAATTTTCTTTCAGTCTGTATTTTAGCTTCTCATTTGGAAAGCTTCAAATGCTTCCCCTCTTCTCTCCTGACATTTCTCAGCGTAGAAATGCACATGTGTACATACAGGCCTGGTATTTTTCAGAGATGCAGGGGACTTGCCCTGCTGCTGTCCCAGGAATGGCACATGCCAGTCCTCCTTGCAACCTTGCAGAGATTCCCTCCAAGCCAAAGGGTGAGGTTTGGTCCACACTCCAGCACCACAACACTCCCCAGCAACTCTCTGGTTTATGTTTGCATGAAGTCGAGAATTAGAAAGAGGTAGCAAGCATTTCACATCCTCCTTTTCAGAAACAAAAACAAGAACTCCAAACAACCTTTTCTCCAGCTCTTCCTGTTGAAGTTCTACCGGAGAAAACAAATACCATTCATTGTTTAACACCACAGGTTGCAAACCTATGAAGTTACAGTGTTTCCTCACTCCCTGTTATTCCTTTGGAAAATTAAAGGGATGAAATAAAACTGAAACTAGAGAAAACTCAGAACTCTGTCCTCCTATGGCAAACATACCTATCATTGTTATCCTCTGGCCATCCTGTTTTGAATGTGTGTGCTCCATGTCAGCTGAGAGCATGCAGAGCTCCATCTAATACAGGTTCTAAGAAGACTCCAGGAAAAGTACTTACTTTTCCCCTTATATAAATTCATAGAATAATCCCTTTTTTAGAAATGCAGGGAGCAACACTACTTGTCACCTCAACTGTAAAGCAATTCCATTCTGTTTCATGCAATTCTTCAGGTATTGAAATGCTATATATCACCCTAAAATACAAATATACAACATACACTCCAAGGCTGTTTCTTCTATACTGACCCAAACCCGATGCTGATTTCAATTTAGCCAAAAACTTTTTAGTGGGGGACAAATAAAAACACAGATACCACAAATATACCACTACATATCTTTAAAAATGACAAGTGAAATGTTTCTGAAAGGTTTCTGTATTCTTCCACACCCACATCTCTTCTCAACAGCCAAGCTTTCTTTCAGCTTCTTTATGGCAGAGTTTGTAGTTGCCTTTTTACAAAAAAAAAAAAGAAAATGTTGGATTCAGATGCAAACATCAAAGCACCAAAAAACACTTGAAAGCAAATCTGCCATAATTGCTTCAGAAACTGGGTGAGTCACGAAGACCTCAATACAACTGAATTATCCAGGTTCCATCAAAAACATCACTGTTGTTTAATGGATCACCATAAAACTGAATTTTAAGTCTTTCCACTTTGAGTAAACTAAGGCATTATGAATTATACAGGTGAAAAGCATGGCAAGTGTTTTAAAAGGACACTTAAATATTAAAAATAAGACAGTTCCAGCAATCCTTGCCCAGGAAGCAGACGTAGCACAGAATAATAACTCCCATGATCCCTCACTGGCCCTCACAGCCACTTATCTAAAAGTCACTGGGACCACAAACATGCAAAAATCACCCAAGTGATATCTTCAGACACCAAAAAGATGTTAAAAAAATACAAGGAAATGAACTGGCTGCTTGGTGAAGAGACAGGCTACTATGAAGTGAGAGGCAACAGAGAGGAAAAACAAAAACCAAAGCACATTGCTTTGTTATTTAAAGTAACAATGATGATAAATATTCAAGCAAACCTGAAATAAATATTTTGCTTTCGTGCTGCAAACAGTCACCTAAAATTACTGCCTGCGTTCAGGCACTGCTGCAATACAAGCTCAGTAAAAGAACTTCAATACAGCAGGCACTGTGCAATACCAGGAGGGGTCTGCCTGCCTCACTTCAGCAAGAAATATTCAGGTAGCAAAACTCAGAAGCACATCACACCCAGAACAAGGCTAGAAAAGAAAGAAAGTTGCTAACTGGAGAGCTTCAAAAATCTGATTTTAGTTCTGACACGTTTCCTAGATTTGCTAAGTGAGGAGGGGCAGCTCCAGACCTGTGTTGTAGATCCTCACCTCTACATGACTATAACTGCACCCTCACTTAAAGTCTGGGAAAAAGGAATGGTTCCTTTTCTCCATGCTTTGATCCATCCACTCAAACATCTTGATGCACAAACCATACCTGTAAGCACTACACACGGCTTCCTGTAACAGGGCAGAGCCCTCCCAGCACTGATAGGAAGAAGTCCCAGACACTCCAGGAACTCCCTGAACAGCCTGTGATCACTATTGATCGTATTGATGGTGTATGGAATGTGGCAGTGTAAAATCTCTCTGTAGTGGAGCAGGCACTGCTACTTGCTTTGCAGTGCGTATCTACAAAGAGACAGAGAGTCCAGTGGTTGTTCCAAGGTGACCTAGAGATGGGACTCTTGGGGTTCTAGTCCTGGTTTTGCTGCAGAGCTATAATGAAACTTTGTAAATCAAAATCAGTGGCCCATTTTTCTATGCAATAGGAAAAATTAAGTCTTCCAAACTTCACTGGAGCACTTAAAGGAGTTACGACACAATGTACTGCCATGTTTCTTTAAACTCCCTTGGATGATGCTTAAAATACATCACTTGCGGCTTCATCTGGTATTGATCAGAAGACAAAGCTACACTAATTCATCCAAGCTGCAACCTCACGCACTAAATAGTATGCCATTGTTTGATCTTACTACTGTGAAGGAATAGCTGGAGACCAAGGAGTCTGCAGGTAGGGATTATTATACACAGCGGACAAATGCATCTTGATGAACTGCAGAATAACTCTTTTGAAGCAATAAATTTACACTGCTGTAGCAGGACAGAAGCTGGCATTTGGTCCTTTGCAATATCCTGAAAGGAAGGGAAAATAATTCCCATGAAACCTGAGAAAAATCCCTTTCTGGGAAACAGGGAATACCTGCTCTCCCTTGCAGAGAAGGGGAGGGATCACAGTTCCACTAAGCCCTCTTTGGGACAGGGGCTACATGGCCACTTAAAGAGTCACAGCGCATGAAGTTCCTAAGCAAGAACAACACAGCCCTTCAGTCCAATGCATCCTCTACTCTAATTCATGATCCCTCTAAACCTCAGCTGCAGGAATACTGCAGGACATTAAAACCCAGAGAGCTGGCTGTCACATAGGCACCCTGCAAGTGCTAAAGGGATTTTGGAAGTGAAGCCTGGCCAAAAGAAATGAGATGTTGGTTTTACGACAGATCATAACATTTCTAACAGGCCGCTCTTTCTTTCAGGGCTTACAAATATCACTTGGCCCTTGTAGAAATGAAAGAGCTGCCAGACATTCTGCTAAAAATAATACAAATTTAAACACTAAAATCAGTTAGTCCACACTTAGACATCAAATGCATTTTGCCTTTAAATGCATTTAACCAAGAAGACATCAGATTGTAAACTGCAAATTGCATGCAGTATATAAGGTAAGAGACAAACATGTTATCTCTACAACATTTCATCTATTAGTAGGAGATAAAAAAACCCTTTAAACCAAAGTAATGCAAGTTAGTCACAAGTTTTCTCAATATTCAAAAATCCAACTTACACCTGGACCGGAATTTGTTTCTGCTAACTTATAAAAAGCTTTTCATGTTAATGTGTCCATGCCACACTCTGACCCAAGCCCCACAGGAGCCTGAAGGCATCAGAACCCAGGGCTGGACCTGGTTTCTTCTCCACTCTGCCATCAGAGGCCCAAAAAACATCAAAGGGCTTCTTAGAGAAGAAATACAAATGTAGTCAAAAGAGCAAGTTTAGAATAACTTTCTGTGCAACTCAGCTGCAGAACAGACAATATTCTCTAATGGGAAAGGCATACTAGAAACAACTTTTCAGAAATAACATTGCCAGCAAAGATATATTAAGGAAAAATGAACGGTAAGCAATAACCAGCCAATGCTTGGCAATCTTCATGCCCACTAAAACATTTATTTTCACTCCATGGGTTTTTCTCCCCCTTAAATACCCCACTGACAAACAAATTATGAACATTACAGCTAATTTATTACTCAGCACTGCTGAGAATGGAGAGGAAAAAAAAAAAGCAGTATTTTAAAGCTTATTTTTATTCTAGGAAAACAAATACTTTATTAAAAATTATAATAAATTAAATGGAAAAAACTCTTCTTGCAGTTAAATCTGCCCATGTCTAAGTGATTCAGGCTTTGCTGCTGTCAGCCAAGCAAAAGCTTTATCAACAGCTTCAGCAAACAGAATGAAGCTCTTAATCTCTGCCTCAGTTTCCCCACCTGTGACACTTCTCTCACCCACTTAATTCAGACTGTGAAAACTCAGGGGAAAGTTCTATTGTGCAGCAACAAACACAACAGAAAGCTCTGAAGCACTGCAGTATTCCCAAAACCTGTCTTTAATGACATCCTCCATGCAGACCCCACCACTGATTTCAAGGAGGGTTTGACCAGGTCTGTACAACAGGAACACAGGATTGTATTAGTCAAATTTAACATGGGAGTAGAAGGGATTGCACACCAAAACAATTTCTAAAATCCAAGAGCCAAATTCTGCTCTTAACCCCTCAGTTTCCTTGTGTTCATCACACAGAACCCCTATTTCTGTTTATTCCACCAGGAACCCTTTCATGATTAACTTCTGTATTTATCTTTCATACCTACTTTTTTTTTTTTCTGAGGATGGAATTTCAAGATTTTCATTAACATCCCAAAGCCCAGCAGCAATAAAACTGCACAGAAGGAGCTTGTCTCAGAGGCCACATACACACACACACTCTCACCTGGACTCACACAGCACTACTTTTACTGCAGACATGTTAAGAGGGCTTTTGCAGGCTGCAGCGAAACCTTGTTGCACAGGCAAAGCTTTCCCTGGGAAGTTAAGCCTGGCTCAAAAGTTTTCATTCAGCAAAACAAGAAACAATTTGGCATTCATTCCCACGCAAACACCAATGCACCCTCCTTGGGAGGGACCAATTATTTTCCTTTCCATCCCATGCTCAGGCCAGTCATCCTCTATCACTTGATAAAACACATGAATAGCTGCATTCAAAGCTGCAGCAAACACAGACAGCTCAGTAAAGCTCTGTAAAAACAGCTCCGCAGAGCACACCACAGAACTGGTTCCCAACACACTTCCCATATGCACGTCCTTTATCTAAAGAAGCCCATGACTTTGTCAGATGTTGGATGCTTGCAAGTAGGTCAGTTTGAACCAGAGCAAGTCGAGGCTAAAGGCTAGTGAGAGAAATTAAATCGTGCTCCTGCTCCACAAACTGTGGCTGTCAAACTGAGAGCTCTCCAGCTTCTGCTCAAGCAATGATTTCACCACTGGCTAGGCAAAAGATTTGACTGGCAAGGTGATGAAATGCCTCAGTGATAAACCGTCATGAGCACTTGGAACATGATTACCAGTAAAAATATTCCAAAATATAGTGCACATAGGAATTCATGGAGGGGGAGGGATGGACAGGGAGGGAAGTGTTGCCAAGGTATGTGAATCAGCCTTATCGAAATCCTCATCGCTGCATGGCCAGCATGACTGATCACACTGCTGCATTCACCCGAAAGGCACAAGGCTCCTGCTGGAGAAGGGAGGTTCCAGCCTTCCCCTCCTGGTGCCATCTGCACCAGTAACGCTCAGCTCTTTAATCCACTGCCCAACGCTGCAGGAGAGCAACCACAGGGGGAAACCAGCTGGGCTTTTAAAAGTTGCTGTGAAAACCCTGAGTAACTTCTGCAGCAGGAATGCCTGCAGACTACAAGCAGCATTTTCCCCACTGTCACTGCAGTTGCTGGGAAATTCAAGTTTCCAAAAGCGCGCAGGAGTAATTAGATGAAGCCAAATAAATGCATACACAAAACCTTACAAGAATATGCAAATAATAGGGTGTATTCAGCAGCCCCAGAAATTCAGGCAGCAGCACAGGCTTGTATTTGCATAAACTATGCAGGATATGGCACCAAGTAATTTTGGAACATGTGCATTTTGCAAACAGCAAGCATAATAATAGACAAATATTTTGGAACATGACATTGATCAAATACTCCCTGGAAACTTCACATGAAGAACCTCAGAAACACTGTACTACTTAACCATAGACATCCACTGTTGGCATCCTGGGATATTTTCACTGCTGAGTTCTGTGGGAAAAGAATTGGACTTTATATAGATTTTTATCAGCATTTATTATTTATAAAGCCCTGTTGGCAAGCACAATGTTTTATGAACAAATAAAAGTGAATGATCTTTGCTTCAAAACCACATAATGAATGAATGTATACTTTGTACATATATTCAAGTGGGTGCTGCTGGTTTATTGTACAGTGAACATGGAAAAAAGAAGGTTTTTTACATATCTTAAAAGAAATAACAACATCCACTCCTAAATGCACTGACATGAAAGCCAAGCCCAATCCAAACTGAGCTCTTCAATCACTCTTGAGAAGCCAAGCCCTGCCCTGTTTTCTTAACAAGCTGAGTTTTTGCCCTCATGGTCTCCCAGTGCAGAACAAGGCAGACAAAAACTGAGGAAACCAACTTGTCACCGTATAAGGCAAAAAAAGGTTTCTCTTCCTGAGTTACAAATAACTAGGGAAAGTCACAAATGTGGCCAAGGAAAGCAGAAGTATGAATACAGTACTCCCTCACTGCTGACAGTCTAAAATTAGTAGTTTATTCAACTGCCCAGAACTACACACTGTGCCTGTCCTACGCAGCATCTCCCTATTTGTCTCTCTTTCTGTTTGCTCTCCGCTTTGTCTCGCCTGCTAATTTGTCCCTGGGGGAGCAGCCTGGCACACCACTGCCAATCCCCACTCATCCCAGGAGCCTGAGTAAATGAATATTCACTTGCAGTTACACCTGGGCAACTCTGCAGTGCCTCCACTGATTTGACCCCATGACAGCACCTGAGAAGAGCACTCGGCCCCACAGGACAGTCAGTCTGCAAAAATGATTAGGTCTTCCATGCTTTTCACCAAGCATCTTTCCTGCTTCTGCTCTCACTCCCCTGCAGCACCTGTAAGCACAGCGCTGGCCAGAGTCGCTCTAAGCACAGATTTACCCTCCAAAGATAATTCCACATTTGCATCTGTTCATTGTACGAAGAGCTGCATGGTATTTGCAATGACGGCAGATAAATTATACAGGGAACAGAGGAACACTTGCCCAGTGCAGCTGGGCCACTGCTTATGCATGCTGGGGATTGTTTTGAGTTTAGTTTGCATTTCTTCCCCCCCCCCCCCTCCACTGACCAGTTGTCTGCTGCTGCCGTGGATCCGGCTGGCCACGGGGCATTGCTGTCATGCTGCTCAGGATACAGACCTGGAGAAGGGCTGAGAGCAGAGACAGCAGCACCTCGGTCGAGTTTCACCCCTCGGAGGAGGGAAGACTACAGGGATCGCAATAGCAAGCGGTCATTTCAAGTCTGTGGGGCTCGGGTGTGTGAAACACTACAAAGGAGTGAGCGGCTCTGCTCTGGTACAAAGCACACCCCAAGGGCTGGGGAAAACGGGAAAAGAAATGCTAAACTGGTGAGGAGGCAGCAATGCAAAGGAGTTTGAGGAAAATGCCACACTGGGGACTCTTGCTGCTGATCCTACACTCAGGCACTGTAGTGAAGTGTGCCAACATACAGTGCTCTAGCAGATCCATACATTTCCAGCACACTGGTGCCCACTTGGTGACATCACCCGTGGGCTCTGCCTTGGCTATTACTTTGAGGACGGATTATCCCCCACACTCATTCACACTGACAGCTCATTTTACAAGCAGCTCATCGGAAACAATGTATTTACTTACTAAGGTGTTACTCACATAAAAGAGGCATGTTCCTTTCACGCTGCTACAAATTAAGTTATACCCACCTATACTCATGTAGGGTATAGAACTGTTAAATTTATGTCATCAGATCTGATGTAGTTTCCTTTGGAACTACAAGTATGCTCCAAACTAAACTTATGTTTTATTATATGGAGATGAATTCTAATTTCCATTTCATATTAACAGGGAATATTAACCATGGTTAGTTTAGTCACATACCTTGAAAAATTATAGATCACGTTCAGTACAAATTTGCATAAGTAGTTTGAGCATGTGAGAGGAGCAATGCTAAATACTGAATAAAAGTACCGAATGCAGAGATCTTACACTTACTGTAGAATATATTATGTGTATGGCCTCAAAAAGCCTCAGAGATTATGAATACATTTCTTTTCCATGGAAACTATAATTCTCAAATCCAGCAAGCTATTTTGAGAAATTTAAATCGACTATACACTTACATCTGCTGGAAGCAGAACATTTCCACAGGCTGTACACTCCAAAGCACAAGCACAGCCGTATGGACATCTTCCCAACTCTTCTACTACACTTCTGCCTCTGACACCACATCTCACTATGCAGATTTAGCGCCGAAGTCTTATTTTGGCTGTTATGCTCCCCCAGCACCGGCACCGACGGGGCTGCCGCGCTCAGCACCGCTGCATCACTTGAGCGGATGAGCAGCACCGGGCAACGCGGGAGGCACGGAGTAAATGCCCCGCTCGAATTCCCTGACATTTATTCGGCGTGGGGCGGGCAGGCTGGCACCGGACCCGTGTGCCGGGGAGCCCGCAGCGCTCCGGGCGCTCGGCAGTCCCGGGGACCGGCCGCACAAGTTGGGAGGCAGCGGGTGGGTGACCCCCGGGCACTGCTGAGTCATTTCAGCCGCCGAACGCGGGGCTGCCGTGCCCCCCGCCCCGGGCTGGGGAGAGGGGGGAATGCCCACCGAGCCGCCCCGGCCAAACTTCCCCCGCGGGCCGGCCCCACTCACCAGGTAGGCGCCCACCGTGCCCTGGGCCAGCATCAAGGCGCACTCGGACACCAGGAAGAGCTGGATGCTGGAGAAGCAGGAGACCTTCCTGCGCCGCCTGCG